>VXAZ01004523.1:215880-723966 GCA_013399875.1 Gymnorhina tibicen
GGGGCGGCCGCGGGCCCGGCGGGCAGGCGGGAGGAGGGAGCGGGGAACACCGCCTTCCGCCGGCCCTCCGTGCGGGCGGCGGCCGCGCCTCGGCCCTCGCCTCGGGCCGTGATCTCACACGTTCACACAGTGGGTCAGGCTCAAGGGGACCGAAGTTGGGGCATCTGGTCCAACCTCCCTGCTCAAGCAGTCATGTCAGAGCACACTGAACAGGATTGCGTCCAGGCAGTTCCTGAATACCTCCAGTGAGGGAGACTCCACAACCTGTTCCAGTGCGTGGTCACCTGCTCAGTAAAGAAGTTCTTCCTCATAATCAGGTGGAACTTCTGTGCATCATACAGTCGTAGCACCATAGAATAAGTTGAGTTGGAAGGAACCCATCAGGATCATCGAGGCCAAATCCTGGCCCTACACAGGACACCCCAAGAATCTCACTACGTGCATGAGAGCATTGTCCAACTTCTGCCCATTGCCTTGTGTCCTAGTGGCTGGCACCCCTGAGAAAAGCCCGGCTTCACCTTCTTGGCACTCCCTCCCCCGCTTTGGGTATGTGTACACATTAATGAGGTCCCCTCTCAGTCCTTTCTTCTTGAGGGGGAATGTCCCTTCAGGGCAGGGATGCACGTGGTGAACATTTCTGGAAGGTGGGAGAACAGGTGGTTGTGGAAGTGGGGGTAAGGTCCTGAGGCCATGGGGTGAGGGATGGGTCTCTGGGGAGATGGGACAAAGGCTTGGGTGCTCCCGTGGGCTCTTAGGGAGATCTAAGCTCTAAGGCCTTATTTAGTTGGTCAGCGGTCCAGCTGCAGACCATGCTCCTGGTCAATGATGGGGATCCACTCGCTTCCCTCACCACATGGTTAAATCACAGGCCAACACGCAGCAGTTTTCTAAAGGAGACTGGCTGCTGAGGGAAACTGAGTTCACAGTGAGGCTGGCATTGAAAACTCTTGAGGTGTCCCTCACCCATCTTCTTGCCAGAGGTTCTCCTTAGGTAGTGCACAAAGTTGGCTTTGTGCTACGCTTCTGTGACTGAGTGAGGGAAAGGTGAGGGTGGCAAGTTTTTTAAAACCTTTTTCCTCAAAATCAATTTTCAGTGTGAACAAAGTTGGCCACAAGCTCCAGATTTGAGACTAGCTGCAAATTTAAGAACCCAGTCCCAGTCCAATTCCTGTTTAGACTGGTAACTAAATTGTTGGTCAGGCTACTCAATATGCGCTGGAGAACATTAGTTAAGGGTTTTCTGCTACACTCTCTTTGAATCTACAATTAAGTCTGAAATGAGAACCTAATGAAAAGGCAGCAAAATACATGCTTTTATATTCTACCCAGTTTGCAACACCTGTTTTCACCTCTGGACCATATTCTGGTATAATCTGAGCTACAGAAGGATCTTGTACTGGAACTCAAGTGTTTTATTTGAAATAATTAAAAAGGAGTCTGCTGTCTGGCTAGTTAGACAGGCCAGAATGTTTTGGCCTACCAGGCTGCTGTGAAACTTCTCCCCAAGCATCATCTTATCCTAAGCTAATAACAACAGTGCTTGAAAGCATAAGGTGTCCTTGAGAAATGCCCAAAGAGAAAAATTCTCCAGGAAGAGGATTTTTCATTGTGTGCCATGATATGTGTCCAGGAGACCTCTTTCCCCAAAAGTTCTGGCTGTCTTTTGCCCATGTCTGTAAGTTTATATTTTTCATAAGCGTAGTGAAATGTTTTTTATGTAACCTGAGGCTTTTATACACTTATTTTTTTGTTCTAGAAAGCCAAAAGTATATTGTTTCTTCATTTTCTGTTGAGGATTTATCAGCTTGCACAAGATACCTGAAGTTAGACAGATATAGATTAATTAGTAGTGAGGGTTCAACTGTAAAAGTCCTCCTTTCTATGTTGTTTATTTTGCATAAATACATTTGTTGAGCTAGTGACTTTCTTTAAAATATTTAATGTACTTTATACAATTTTACTTAAACATTTCTTGAAAGTAAAGTAGCTTGAAAGTTAAAAGAAGGATTTTGTAGGAACAGATATGGATAATTCCTACCTTTGTACTTTTAAACTAGGCTGTACTGTTTTTTCCTTTTCATGTTTCTCAATAGGTCTCTGGTTCTCCATAAAGGGAAAAGGAAAAACAACAGTCTGTTTGGTAATGTCTCTGGGAGGTGCTGTTACTGTTCCAAAAGGCCATTGGGATTGTCAGATTTCCTGCAAGTTCTAACATCTCAGCATAATGTCCTGGTCACTTGAAGAGGCATCCATGGTACAGCCGTCAGTGGTCTTTGGCTTTCATCGAGGCAATAGACAAAATTCCTCAGGGATCTCAGCAGAATGCCCTCTTGAATCTGTCTTCCTGATACTCAGGCAAAACCTCTGATCTTTTGAATATGATACATGATGTGATGATGCTCCAGCCAAAGGTCTACCAGTATAAAAGGTATCTTTATGAAATGTTACCTACAGGTAAACAAAATGATATGTTGTGTTATATATTCTTAGGACACAATTCATATGTCACAGCAGATACATATTTTTTAATATATATATATGATGTATATATATTTAATGTGAATCTTTTAGATCATTACAGCATGACAGATTTTAGACTTTATGTGAAATTGGGGTTTAAAATATAGGACTGTAAAAAGAAAACCGTCTATCTAAAATATTCACTGCTATTTCTGTTTTGTAAACTTAAACTGAATAGAAGTATTTTTAAAAGGTGTGGCTAAGACATTTGACAATGGAAAATTATGCTTAATCCTGAAACGATCAGTTGTCCCAGCCAAAATGGAGTTTAAAGCAGAAATGTTAACAGATCCTGCACTAATAAGGGTAACAGCTAGTTTAAATATTAAGGCAAGTCCAATACAGAGCCAAAGCACAGCAGCAGAGAACAAGATAGTTTATGGCTGGCTGTAGCATGTTTTTTCCTTTCTTGCCTATGGAGGAAGGGTAGGTTCCTAGAAGGCAGTAAGTACAACTGTGTGTTTAGACTGTGGAGAAAACAAAGATCCTTTGCACAGTGGGAATTCTTTTTCTGCCTATTGGGATAAGAAATTCTTCATTGGATGTGTTGAAGTCCTTACATTGAAAGGGTTCAGTGGGCAAGTGTGCAGCTCCACAGCCCCGAGGGTGTTCTGCTGGAAAGCAGTACAGCAGCTGCCCAGTGATGTGAGTAAAAGGATCCTTTCCTCCTTGCATGACACCTGATTTGTCGTTTTATCCCAGCTAGCCTTGGAGAATGGTGCATGCCTTAAGATTTATCACTATACAGGCTTTTTATACATAGAGCAGAAGGCTATTGATATGCTGTGTTCATTTGGTTCCACATTTACCTATTGGTGTACGTTCACATTCATTTGCATGACCTTATCTGTCCCGTTTCGCGGAGGACCTTGAGCTAACACGAGTATTTACATCCCTTTATTAAGCCGTACAATATTCTTCAAACCCAGGCAGATTGCACTGTTTCTGTTTTACATAGTGATAAGAGCTGGTACCTGAAATGTAGGATGGTTAGGGTAGAGTCACTCTTTGAACCAGAGCGAAATACAAGATTTTTGATTGCCCTGGCTCAATTTACCACCTGGCTACAGCTTTTCGGTCAAAATAATATTATGGAAGGTTTTATTGTATCATTATGGATTTGTTTTTTTTAGGTTTTCATGCTATTTAAGGCATGCTATGTCATGCATTATTAGAAATAACCAATTTCATATTGATTCTTTAGTTTGGCACACTGCCATCTAGCTGCATGCTTCCCTCAGCAGTTCTGTAGTCAGTGTGATGGTAGGACTGAGGTGAAACATCTGACAGCTAAGATTTACTTGGATTATTTTGAAATATGCTTCAATAGTCAAGTTTCTGATGGGAAGAAGGGACAAAAATAGAAAAAAGTATTATTACTGTTACAATTCATGCAGTGAGAGTTGGCTTATACATATAATTTTGAAGCAAATGCTGGCATGAACATTATTTTTAGTCTGAAAGTATCTGATTGTAAAGTTGGAAACGTTAGTGCAAAAGTCAGGATTACCCAGGCACATTTTACTAGTTAGAAATTTGGGAAAGAAACAAGGGAAAAATGTAAATATGTAGGCTGCAGATTTACTGAATGTTTTTTGGAGGAAATGAAAGCTGATTGTTACAGTAATTCTCTGTTTAGGAAATAAAATCCATGTGTTAGGGTGAAAATGTGAAAATAAGGTGTATGAAGAGAACCTCCTATTATTTTGAGTGGGGGTGGATGTGACATCATTCAGAGAATCACAGCCAGGCTGCAAAAGCATTAAGTGAATATTTCACCAACACAGAAACTATGTGCTTTAAACTTTACAGTAAATGAAACTTTTAAACTCTTAACATTTACTGGCCTGTTATCTTATCCTTGCATGTCTCAGGTAAAGCCAGAAGAAGAAAGAGGAGAACGTGTAAGTTATGTCTAAAGATGCATGAAGAATGGTAAAGCATTAAATGAGGAACAAGATTTTTATCAGAACAACTAAACTTTGAAAACAGACAGGAGCTTTCTTTTTGGCTCACTAAGTCTTATTTTCTCATGATATATCTAACTGCCCATTCGAAGTTTGTCTCACTTGTAGCCCCAAACAATCACATCCACAGCTAAGATACAGTTTCTTCAGAAAGGTGCAGAACTGGGAGTGTGGCAGCAAGGCAGGTCAAATCAGCTGTTGCCTTCCTCTAGTCAGGTGTTTATACCGTAGCCTTAACCGTGCCTTCCGATAGTCAGTAAATTGTTGCAGCAGGTCTCTGAACTGATTTGTCCTGTTTTTTCATGGACAGAAGAACACCTAATAGGTTTGAATCGAAACGCCAAGTGGGCTCAAATATTTCTCTGAAAGGGCTGAAAGAAAGATGTGAATTTTGGAGGGGTATGTTGTGATGGAGGAATCCCTTTGACAGTTTCCTGAATTGCATAGTCTTGGGTCTCTACTTTCTTACCCCACTAAAGTAATCAATAACTACCTGTTCCATATAATAGCAGGTGTCAGAACCAAACATTTAGAAATGCACTACTGTGCATTTTAGCACTATAGTTAAGTTCAGAGAGCTCTGCATTCTGTGGTGTTTGTCAGTGGAACTTTGAGGGAGGTCTTGAAAATATTTTTCACTTAATGCAACAAAAGGTCATCACTCCCATGAAAGTCAATACCTCCACTTTTGCAAGGAAGTTAACTCCAGTTCACAGAGGGTTGCAGGGTTGTTTTTGTTTTCCTTAAACTCTTGTAAAATGTTAAACCTTTGAATATGTATGCATGTGGAGAGGCATGATGTATTTCTGTGTCCTGTATGTGCTGTGTTAATCTGCATTCTGCTCTGGGTAAAAGACAAGAGTTTATACCTACCATGTACATGAATAGAGTAATTTCTTAATTTAGCAGCACCTGTAGAAATTCTTTCCTCCTTCTCCCACTGTGTCTGTGTGGCAAACACCCTGGGGTTCCTGTGGTTTTGAAGTGTATTTGCATGATACTGTATAATGAGAGATCACATAGTTTTGTAGTTGTTTGAAGGAGGTCACAATAATGTTTTTTGTGCTTCTTTTTCTTTTTTGTGGTGTTTGTAATTACTTTAGTCATTCTGGGATCAGCTGCCATGCAAAAGTAAGAAATGTATGTAAGAAAGAATCACAATCACTAATTGTGACAAATTGTCAGAAGGCTTTATATGTGGTGTAATACCTTGTTTTCCTGTAAATTCCCCTCCAGAAGGAGGGAGAAGCCTGTATTTTTATTCCTTTCTCTGTGTATTTGTCATCTGAGGTGGAAGCACAGAAAAAGCAAATTTCTTTGCAGAGAGGGAAGTCAAGATTTTTTTGTTGGTGAGTAAGACCAAAACATTTCAAACATCTCTGTCCTCTTGACAGCAGAGCTTTTCCTATTATTGACTAGAACTGTGGAATAAATCAGATGGGAAATGCCTTATGGGACTTAATTTTTCAAGAAGTTCTAGAAAGCTGTACTGCCCAGTGCAAAATCAATTCCCAAATCTTCATAGTTAATCAGAACAATTGTTGAAGTGTCCTTGTTTCTATGGCTCACATGCTTCATCCACACTTTGGACCATGGTGATAAGCTGTCAGGATACACCTCTGTTGAGTCTCTGATGCAGTCCCATCTGCAGTAATGTAAAACGACACAAAGGGAGGGAAGTAGCAAAATATAGATTCAACATATACACAAAGCTTCCACCAGTGCCTGCCAGAGACACATGGAGGTACAAGAAATGTTATTTCTTCTGGATGGCTGGCAATCATGCAAAGCCCTTGCTGTAGGTGGAGGAAGGGAACGGGTCCAGAATTTGGATAGAACAACCATCAGAAAGGAAAAGTGGGATCTGTACAGCTGCCAAGGAGCTGAGGAGAGAAGGAGCCTTATGCAGGGGGGCATGAAGCAAAGGGAGGAAGAATGATTGCAGCACAGATGTTTGTAGGAAGATGAGAGTGAGTTGGATGAGCCCTTGTATTTGGAAAAAGAGAAGGGGGACACTCAGAAAATAGGAGTTTTAGACCAGGGAAATGACAGGGAGGTCTTTACAGAGAAGAGGAGAAAAGGTGGCCCACAAAACACTTGCAAGAGAAAGAGGCAAGAGGTCTTGGTACATGCAATAAATTCAGTCAGCTGAAATAGACAACTCTCAAGTTTGTATGCTCTTTCTTCTACAAACACTGCCCGATAGTGTTAATAGTCTGTGAACTGCTATGTGTTTGTGCTACATTTTTTGGAAAGATGTAGAGATATATTTCTGGACTGAATGTCAGAATCAGGGCCTTACATAACATTAACATTTTATAACATGCAGTGCGTTGCATTGCTCTTCTGTTCCTTGGCAAGGCTGGTTAGCTGACTTTAGGGCAGGCACATTTGTTTTGGGATGTGTTTGTCTTTGAAGCAAGCTACTTATTTGAGAGAGTTTTATATTTATAAACCCCATCTCAACAGAGTGCCAGACCCATGACACTAAACTCTTTACAAAACAGGGAGCAGGGTGTTGCTTCATTTAGCTTCATCTGTCATCACTGAAGACAGAGAGGTACCTGCTCAAGGCAGTTGCTGGCTTCTGGCTTCAAGCTGGGAGAACTCTTAACTCTGTCCATTGAGGTCTCCCAGGGAACCTTAGAGCCTCTTCATCTGATACAGTTTCCCATGCTGGATGGTTGGGATATCCTTCCAAATCCTGTCACGAGAACTGAAATTTCCAAATGCATAGTTGCTGCAGGAATTTTGTTTCAAAAGGCTGCCTGAAAGAAATCCAAATTTATATGGACCTGGACCACGGAAGCCAGTGTATTTATTTCTTTTAACGACTTGGACCTCTGAGGGTTTGGCTACATTTCTTTAGCAATTAATGGAGACAGTAGGATGAGGAGAGAATGTTTATACCACCCAAATTTAATCTCCCGGGCATCTTTCTGAAGCTGATTAAGTGTAATAGACTCCTCCAGAAGGTGGTTCAAAGCACCTACATTAATGATTTCATGTATTTGTGGATAGTTAAATCAGGGCTGCTATGCAAAAGTATCCTGGCATTGATTACAATTAGTGTTGCTGCTGCAATAGATCAGAACCCTGAGAAGTTACATACAGGAAACACTGGCAAACAAGGACTAATATGAAAAGGTCAGGTTTAGTATGTTCTGTTTATGTACATTTTTTGATCTGCGTTTGGCTCAATATATGAGCCCCTGAGACTGGTGAAACAGAAGACTGAAAGTAAATTAGTACTTATCATTTTGGTCTAATGCCACTTGGAATCTGGTAGAAGCAGCAGTGGTATAGAAAGGAGCACTTAGTCAAGTTTAATTTTTCTCTGAAATATTTCTGTGAACTATGGTAAAACCAGATGGAATTGAAAATTTAAAAAGAGAAAGAAAATGACAAAAGGAGAAAGCAATGCATTGTATTGAAAAATAATTACTTTTCAGTTTGGCCCCTTGGAATGGATTTCAAAAGCAACAAGTCAAAAGCGATGTATTTTTATGTTTTCACTTTCATTTCCATTATAGGAACACATCTTCATCTGTAAAACAAACACACGCTTAATGCACTTAATGATAATAATGATAATGATGACAACGACAACAACAACAACTGCTACTGCTACTACTACTGCTACTCCTCCTCCCCATACAGATTTTCAGAAAATCTTATTACAGAAAAGGTAAGAAATGTTAGGTCTGTTGGCTGATGATCTTAGGGAGTATTTCTTTGGACATGGGCACTTAACACAACTGAAGTTATTTGGAAGGAGAGGAAGACTACATGAGAGATGTGTTGCTTGCGGCCATGCAACAGGATTCAACTGTCCTCTTATTTCGCTTCAGACTTCTACCCCCTCAACAACTTACAGCTTGACCCATTTGTAACAGAGAGCAAAATGTGCGCCTTCTCTACAGTGTCAGAGGTCAAGGATGAATTGTCAGATTATGCATTATGTGTATACATTAACATTGTATTAAACTTTATTTAGGGCAGAAGCATATTATTTACAGGCAAATTTACAGGTGAATACAGGTATCAAATCAGACACCACTCTTTAGTAATGCTCATTTGTGCTCAGAGATCTTAAAAATGTGGTATTTCTATTTATTTGCACTTTCAAAATCTAACTGCTAATTTTGAAACAAGCCATTTTTGAACAACTTAATTAAAAATTGAGAAAAACTTAAAAGGAGTTTCAAAAGTTAGACTATGTAAGGGTATTTTGAAATCCTAAATCCAGATTTACTGTGCTGATTGAATTAGATTATTTATGATATATTTTACTTTGGAGCTTTAATGTTTAGAATTTCCTTCTGTTTTAGAGTTGTCTAGCAGTACATTAGCAAAGTTTTTACCACGGCATTTTTAAAAATAAGCTTCTTCTATGTAGTAAGAACTCTTAATTTTTCTTTTTTGGGAATATGTATCTAAGGGACAGCATTAAATTTAACATTAAGTTAATTTTATTACAAAATTATTTTGATGTATAGAAGTTTATGTGGTGAGGCTGAGTTATTTAATCTCTTACAGCTGCTTTGGGTTGATAGATATGAATAAAATGTTATAACAGGTACATAGATATTTCTCAAATACAACCTACTATTTACTGTGGTCTGTCTAAATTACAGAGGCATTTGTGGTAGTGCCACCATATTTGGCATGCAAAGCTATTCTTTCTATCTCAGTACCTTGCCAGAGTAAAACCTAGCAAGTTTAGAATAGTGTTTAAGTGAATTGAAACTGTTCAGAGAAATTTCTGTAAAAGCATACCCATAATACATGAAAAGTATGTTTATTGTTGCTTTCACACAAAGACTGTGTTGCAAAAGAGCTATTTGAAAAAAAAAAAAACCAAACCACCAAACTTAAAACCAAACAACACAAGCAATTAGATTTCATTGAGACATTAAAAGGATGGACTAGTTTTTGGAAAAGTCACAGGTATATATTATAAACCTATTTCTTGTACACTGTATGACTTTTTTGGGAATCCTCACATGGACAAAATAAGTGCATAGATTTGCTTGTAGCACTGAAGTCTAAAGCTGTGGTTGAACTGACGAAGATGAAGCAGTAGCTGAAGTCATTAGTTTGACTTTTGAAAAAGAAGTGACAGATGAAAAGGCATATGAGGCCAAGGGCTAATTAATAGATTCCAACCGTATCTGCAAGCTTATCCGTGAAGAATTTGAATGGTTTCCCATATATTTGTGTATTCATACCAATTACTTTGGTACACACATCTTATTACTGGAAGGCGTGTATTTTATTTATTGTTTTGCCAAAAGCACACACACCCGAGAGGCAGATACTTCTGCTTGAATTAAAAAGTATTTGGCTACCATCTCTTATCAAAACTTGGGTTTATCTGTTTGGAATCTGTACGCTTGATGTTGCCTTTCCACGCTGCTCCCGCCGTCAGTGAGACAAGACCAAGCTAAAAGCATGGGCTCCCTCTCCTGGTTGCTGCTGGAGCTCTGAGCCCTTCGCCTCCAGGCGCTCCCGGCAGTAGAATTGAAAAGACACGAGTTGCAGCTTATTTCAACCGATTACACTTTGAGGCAAAAAGATAATCAAGTGTGTATTAAAATAGATTAAATGTAATCTTTAAAACGCATCAGAAATATAAAACTTGCATTTGAAATGCTCAGGCACTCTGAAGTAATAGTAGTTATATGGTGAAAGAGCATCAGATAGACCAGAAAAGAAAATACTAGACAGAAACAAGTTTTAACTTTCTGTGAGTTCAGGTACTAAAAGAGAGGAGCGAGAAATGAAGAAGTGAGGATGCAGACTAACTATTCCTAGCTCTTCTGTAAAACTCAGCAGTAAATTAATATCCCCTCTCTCACTTTTTAGCCACCCCTGGATTCTGGGGATAATTTATCTCAAGATCCATTGATTTTTTTTAGATTTCAACTGAGTAAGCCATGAGACACCTAACGTAAATTTGGTCCTTGAGCAGGAGATGAGACAAGGTAACCTCTTTAAGTCCTTCCAGCATACATTGCTCTGTGTTTCTGTTCTATATGTGAGAGAAAGATTAAACTTTTGAACAAGAGTTTGTATAATATAGCCTTTAATCCCATGTTCATCTTGAAAGGCCTTTTAGATTCCAAGGTAGAAAATGGTATTCCGCTTGTGTAAAGAGAGAAGCCTGGGTCCCCTTTCTGCACTTTGACCCTTTACATACCAGCAGGCCTTTGCTAGAAGAGAGGTGTGGTAGATACAGGTACAGAGGACAAGGCTGCAGATTGGGCACCTCCTCGGGCATTAGGGAAAATGGCTGCATGTCCCCTTGTACCATCTATTAATAAGCCTGTGGAAAACGACATACAGCTCATTTCAAAAGCAATCTTGCACATTATCTCTTAGACAGAGGGCTCTGGTAATGGTCTCTGACATGCCTCTACACTGAGGAAAGGCATCACAGGCTAGATGGAATGGTTTTAACACCCTTCATTGTGACCAACAGTTGTCACAGAGCTGCTTGACACAACCGTTCACTGCATGGGAGAGAGAGTAGATGAATGGGAACTGTCCTTAATTCCCCAAAATATTGAAGAGGAGCACATAGTTTGTTTGAAAGAGAGGTTTCCAGTGTCAGAGGAAAGCATGGCAACATAAAATACACCAAAAGAAGAAGATGGTACAGAATATGGTTCCTTCCAGGACTGCTTACCTTCTTTTATTAACAATGGAATTAGTTTGAAAGTCTGGTCTTTGAAGGCTAAACTTAACCTTTGTGAATGTTTCCTTCCCTTCTCTCACTCCAGTGTCCAGTGCGATTTTGTCATTTCTTTATGCTGTGGATGGATATGGAGTTTGTTTTCCACCTGATGAGTTTGAATTATATGTGAAAAAGCAGTGAGATCATCTTGACACAACAGATTCCCATCATCCTGCCATGGCCATGTCAGGTTACAGGTGTGTTTGGGCCTGTGCTGTGATTTCCACTAAGGGTAACTGTCAAAGAAAGGACATGCTTTTTCTACTAATCTTCTGGAAAACTGCCTTTGCAAACATGATGCCAGAATTATTATGAGATATATTTCAAGATGGGCTTTTTTGGGGAGTTACTAAAACCCAATATACAAGGGGCAGTTCTGAAGGAACTCTCTGAACTTTTTAAGAAACGGGGTGACTAAATCTGTCACATGTTAGCAGTGAGGAACCCAGCTGCAAGGTAAGCAGATATGAGAAGCAAGGTTAAAAAAACACCCTGATAGTTCTGTGATGATAGTCCTGATGAGAAGACTGTATCCTCAGATAGCCTGGTCACAATACACTCAATTTACTAGATGGTTTTTCAGGAAAAATAAAATCACAATCAGAAGCTACAGAGGTAACTCCGAGAAACCTCATGTGATTATTTTTGCAAGTTGCCCCTCTATTTACCCAGGAGGAACTGGCATTACAAATGCAATTTGTAAAACTGGCTTTGAAGTCAGTGTATGTTTTACAGATTGCTTTGTTCAGGGATACTTGCTGAAAATGCTGAACCTACAACGTAGTCCAAGGGATTAATGGTAGTACTGGCCATTGGAGCCTATCAGAAGAGTGAAGAAAGGTGTGCAGCTGCTATTACCATTTCCAGATGCTGTTGTAATACCTGTCACAATAGCTCTCAGATTTACTTTGTAGTATAATGTAAATGCACTTCAAATAATTTTAGTTATAATAGCACATCTGTAAGTTTTTTATCCTTTTGATACTTAAATGGGCATGATAGTAGTAGATAGTACACAGAAACCAGACAATATTCCTTCAGGTTTGTTAACCACCTGAATTTTCAGTATTTCAGCAGTCACCCAGATGTTGCCAGGACAACAGAATATAGATACAGTTAGTCTTCATATTTTATATTTTTATATCTATCTATCTATCTATCTATCTATCTATCTATCTATCTATATATCTATATAAATGCATGTATGTATATGGATTTAATAAACTGGTGATTTTTAGAACTCACTGCTGTTACGTGATTACCTTAGAAGTTTCCCATGTAAATAACGTTTATGAGATAGCTGTGCACAATTCACTTAGATTCAAGCCATTAAGGCACCATTTGCCACTCTAAGCTCTATGCAGGCAGCGAATTGAGAAAAAAAACTGCTTTGAAAGCATCCTCACCTAAGGTACTCCTCTGCCATTATACCTGGCTTTGACACACATGATGGAAAAGACTGGAATTTGAAGGGTGAGGTTTCAAAATTTTGTTTTTCTGTCACCAAGGGAAAAAAAATCTGATAATAGAAATAGAAAGCCAATCTTTCAATCCATACTCTATTATGCTAATTTTAATTTAAGTGAGTGGAAATTTTGACTCACAAGGGCTATATTATGACACAGAATAGGGGTGTTTATGTGTCTCTATATTTCTGTATTGCAATACCTGAGCTGGCTTTGAGCAGATACATCTTTCAGGACACATGCAAAGCTGAGCTAGCTCGTGCCATAGAATTACAGAATCATTTAGCTTGCGAAACACTCTCAAGGTCATTGAGTCTAACCATCAACCTAACACTGCCAAGTCCCACTAAACCAAGTCCCTAAGCACCACATCCACAAGTTGTGCAAATTGCCAAGTGGCTGCATTAAATAGTTCTGCAGAGTAGAGATGCACTTGAAAAATCAAAGATGTTGCTTTTTGAAACCAAAAAAGGAGCCCAGCTTTAGCCATTAGAGTTATTAGGCTTTTTCTTTTCTAGCACATTTTCCATATACTGGAGAACACAATACTCTGTTGACATGAATACCTGGGTTTTCAAGATGTGGTGTAAAAATATGAATATGATTACCCTACTCTCAGTTCTATCTGTGTTTTAGCATATTTGATCCTATCACAAAATGCAAAAGAAAAAAGTATTCCATATGCTGCCTGAAAAAAATCCTCTGAGAAGCATGCACTGTTCATTAAAATACAGTATACATTCTATGAAATCTAGGGTTTTTTCTAGCTTCGTGTTATATTAGGTGTATCTGCTTTGCAATCGTAGATTCTTTTGAAATAATTTCTTCTGCACTTTATGTTTGTCTGCTGTAATAATAACATGGGATAATGTTTGCTGAAATGTACTGAATCCCAGCCAGTAGCTTGTGCCTTTACAGTCATCAAGTAGGTGTTCCAAATTATGAATAAGGTTTTAGGGAAGAAGGCAGGTGAACCAACACCACTGTCTTTCCGTAGTAATTTCTTTCAGAAGAGACAGAAAGACCACCTTTGGAGATTGAAAGGGTGCACTGCATCCTTCAGCCAAGACGAGGAGAACCAGCCAGCATCTCAGAGATACCTTACTCAAATTATTCAAATAGAAAGAAAATTAAAATGTTCTTTAAGTTGTAAGTAGCATGGATAGAGTTACTTACAGGCAAAGTTACTTTATTATTGTTTCCAGATGTAAATTTTTAAATGCAGAAAGGGCAGTTAGCATTCGGGTTCATTAAAAATTATGTAGTTCAGGACTCGTGCAGCCTCATACTCTCTTTTGGATGAGAAAGGGAAGACGGGAATGAGAATTTAGTACAGTTGAAGGCTCTAGACATGGATGGAGTCATAATGTGGAGCCTGGGTAGGATGTGTTACTTGAAAAGCAGCATCTGGACACATACACACAGAGCAAAAGTAATTGACAGTTTTGTTCTACGGCCAAAAAGAAATTGGAAAAAAAGAGTTCTTTCAATCTGTCATTTTTTTCTTGCTGCATCCAAACTAATGTACAGAGAGCCATTTTCAAAGGAAGTGAAGGGAGACACAGCTTCCCATTTCCCACTGAAATTCAGAGCCGACTCTTCTGCATGTAAGCAATTCTGAGGAAAATTGCTGTGAATAAATGCAAATTCACAGTAATTGTGCACTAAAAATGATTCATTTTTCCTCTGATTGTTTGCCTCTATTATCTGGAGAGCTTAGCCAGCTTGCTGTGCTGACATTAAGGATAACTGTGGTCCCTAGAGGGTCATTGTCATGTAAGCCAGAGGGCCACAAGACTCATGCTCTGTACTTATGGGCTTCTTCGGGGTTCATGAATGCGCTGAAGCCCTGGTTAGGGAACCCTGAAGCCTGAAATGACACAGAAAGCAAGCCAGTGCAGGACAGAGTACAAGCTGAGGCACCACCAGGCAGGCCCTGGGAAGCAGCCTGCAGCAGATCCTGCTACAGCCATGTGTGAGCAGTGGTGCTTGCAGCTGTTCCAAAGGTAGCACAGCCCTTGCCAGTATGTTTTAGCTGCTTTTTTTTTTCTGAACAGCCAACGAATTTATGGAAGGGGATTTGATTTATATTCAGTCTTGCACAATAGCATTTCTAATGGAGCTTCAGCTGTGAAGCATCTTCTACTGGTGATACTGATGAGCATAAACTTGAGAAAATCTATTTTGACTTTTACATTTCAGGCCTAGTTTGGAGGGGTGCCATTTACAAAAGGAAGCAAAAACATAGTTTAACTTGTAAACTGAATAAAATTGATACAAAATGTATGAGATCTTTGTGAAATAAAAGCATTCAAAGACCAGAGTTTTACAGGGAGTATTTTAGTAAAGAAGTGCATAGTGAGATATGATTTATCCTGTGAATTCCTTCAGGACGCTGACTGTTTATATCTTTATCACTAACAAATATATGCTATATTCCTAATTCTGTGACTGTAGACTCACAATTGCTGTAGTTGTTAAGAGGGTGCCACATGTGGAACTGAGTAACTCAAATTATAGGATTGTTATAAAAAGATCTCCATTGAAGTGTTCCAGCTTTTAAAGTTTGTCCCTTGTTTCAGCACATAAATTTCTATGAAGGCAGATTTTGTCTGTAAATGGATGCAGCCAAATGTGTAGCATGTGTACATATATATACATTACTTAACCAAAATAAAATTTTCATGAGTAGAATTTTTTTTGGCTTTTCTTTATCCTGATGATGTTACTGGTTTAAAAATATTTAACCAAAATGCACAAACTGCACTTCACATGAAACCCTCAGAAAGTACAATAATGCACCACAAGAAAAGAGAATGAAAATAATCAATTAATAATTCATAACATTTCAGTTGCTATAGCAATATCTGCTATGAAATTAATAGAACAACCAACTCTACAAAAAACATAACAAAAATGTTATGCCAGCACTGCCTTTCCTGAAATCATTCTTGGATGACCTTCAGTGTAGGATTTTCACAAAGCAAGCCAGACATCGTGACATATCTGACTCCATCTTTTGTTGTTTGTTTTACGCAACTGTCTACAGAAATCTTTCATTTCTTAATAAAAATATGATTTTGCTGTTGACATTAATCCCACTGAAGTTGGTGGAAAGGTTCATACTGAATTCAGTAAGACCTCACTGGTCCTTTAGTCACACAAATATTCATGTGTTTTCTCGAAATAAAGCTGTGTTTAAGGATGCAATTGTGGCGTTTTCTAATGCAAAAGTTAGGCTCATAAAATACACGGCTATCAAGCTTCACCTTATGAAAATCTGGCCTGCAGTGCAAAGGGATATGGAAACATAAAGGCACTAAATACTCTTCTAGTTTAAAGATGACCATGCATAACTCATTTGTGGCTTTACTTCATTCAACACCCTGCTCTTTTATGCATAAAGTCATCCAAGAGTCATAACTAAAAAGGGGCATATTCTAGGGGGCCACAATTCCTTTGACACCTCTTTAAAATTGTATGATAAATATAAATTGCAACTGAGAGAATCTGGTAAACCTGATGCAAAAATATCTAGACTGCCACGCTCTCCTAAGAACCTTCCGATGGCAATAGGCATGTCTGGAATCAAATCTTTCTGAGCTAAGCTATTTTGCATTACCACCACTTAGTTCCCTAAGCTGAAGACTGCTGAAACTGCATTAAATGAGGTGCCTAATTCTTGAAGAAGCAGCCGAAAAAGCTATTTTCCACCATTATCTCCATTACATCTTGTGCTGCTTAATACTTCTTCAGTGTGACCCTGATTGCCCTTGAAGTTGCCACCAGGCCCATGCAGAAGTGCCCCCCAGGGTGGGTAAGAGTTTGCCCCGTCTGTGTTGTGCTGGCTTGCAGACTTTGGAATTCCTGCCTCATACAAAGCACCCTCCCATTTACACTCAGTGGTCGCACCCTGACCTCTGGTCTTCTAGAGCAACACCAGTGCTACTGTCCCCTTTGCTCACAGTATTCTGCCAGGAGGTGAGAAAGAGGAACTCCAGGCTCTCTGGAGCCACTGGCTGTCACTTTACTTGGGAGTGCAGCAGCTCCATCTTCAGTGCATGACAAAAAGAGAGCCCTTTGGTTAAACTCAGATCGCTGTGCTGCTGGGGATGAAAGAGACTGCATCCAAGGGGAACCATAAAGTGCGACTTTGCAGCTTACCAAGTTGGGGAGACCAGGTCTCCTGGATCAGGAGAGCACACACGTCTGCCTGTTAATGCTAGCAACAAATCTAGGCTTGGAATAACTGCTTTGTCTGACGGAGGCAGCAAATTGTCAAATTATACAAGAGCTGCATATCGTTTGTTTGGGAAAGAGCAGGTACCCTATAAGCAGAAATGTTTAGCAAGGGCAGTAAGAATACTTCTGTACAGTATGCTTTCAACTATTCAGTTAATTCAAATTCTGCTTGGTTTTAAGAGAACAAGTAGTCTCTCATTTTAGAGAATTATATTACATTATATTGCATGAAAATTAACTTAGTTGTTTCATATAGCTTAAAATGATTTTCCATCCTGGGAAGTCTTTCAAGATTTTGATGGTTCTGTCCAGCCATTATCAGGGCACTATGTTGAAACTTCAGAATGGTTGTGAACTTAACTATTACTTTGACATGAACTGTTTTTTTTGATTGTTTCTAAATATATAATTCCATTTTAAAGGGTATTATTTCAGCTATTGCTGCTTTACATTTTTGGATGATAGCTTTGAAAGGAAAACTGAACTAACAGAAAATTAGTTAGAAAATAGCCTAAATAACTTTTCTCAATGCTTTTGAAATGTTTCCCTTTTTTAATAAGAAATTCAGTGCCTTTGGCTCATCTCCCCCAGACAATTTCAGTTTAAATCATTTTGTATCTTGTGGTAAAAGCAGCTTTCTTAAATTTTCCATTCAGCAGCATTCCTAATCCTGGAGGAGTAGGAGCTCATTATTATTTCTTCCGATGTGATGATGGATAGGCAGTCTACTTTTGTACTTTTAAAATATTATCTGATGGTTAGAAACATAAACATAATACAATATCTTGAAACCCACAAATGCCTTTGTTATTTAATAGAAGAATGAAACAAAAATATAGTTTGGTTTTTTTTCCAGCATTGAGACCATGCAGTCACATTATAAAGATAACATAGTATTTACACTGGTGACATCACACAAGTATCTGTATCAATATTTGTTTCCAAAGTGATTGATTTTTAGGTCTCCTTTTAAACATCAGAGACCTGTTAGTGTCAGTCTTATAATAAAAACATTAAAAAATCCACTAGGTGAAAGAAAAGACTTATAATGAGATGAAACATTTTCAGTTTTTCGGCTTGCAGAGAATGCTTCAAGCGTTTTATGTTTTACAAACATTGTTAAGATCCCATCTGGTGTTTGTGAAGTATTTTACTATCTCCTGCTGGGCCAGGCAGACATTGGTTTTCATGTCTGTATGTTTCCAAAACATGAGGAAAAAAATTGAATGGACCTGGACCAAGCACAGCATAATGACAGAATACTGTATTTCCATTCTTCTGCATTTGGGAACAGAGACAAATGTCCTTGATTCCAGAAAAGATCCATCAATTCCCATAATGCAACTTCATGTGAAAAATGCAAAGGAGTAAATTTCTCTAAGTAGTTCAACATTCAACATCTTGCACATAATATATTTTTGTGAGTAATAAATATATAATTTCTGTTTCAATTATGTATTTCATTTTCAAGGGAATTAATTTAGAAAATATAAAACCCAGATGAAAATGTGTTCCATTTTTATTAATGCATTTTTCCTTTATGCAGTTGATTTTACTAATGCATTGTGTGTGAAAAATAAATAAATATGAAAGCAGAAATGCAAAGTTCTCCTAATTTTGTATTCCTGGAGCCAGCATCATGCATACTGATGTCCCATTTTCTCTAAATTTAATGGGAATAGCTCCATTTCTGCTCTTACACTGCCTCTAAAACTGGTATAGCTTTTAATTATTTCAATTTGGTTACTGAAGCAGTAAGAGAGGAGAAAAGAGAATTAGTTCAGAAGGGAGCAGGGTCAGTGGGTCTGCCCTAGCTGTTATTTGTAGAAGGGAGATAATTATCTAAAATGACATGGCAGTGATAGCATAGCTACTGCTTACAACTGCATTTTAATGGCTTAAGAAATATAAGTATTTCCAAACACATTTGTTGCACTGAGGGTCCTGGAAAGACTTTCCCACATTCACTGATAATTCATAGAAGATGTAGATACATTGCCAAAACAAATACAAAAAATCTTAGATGAACAGAAGTACAAAAATAGACTGATTGCTTTTTAAGATGCAGTGGTCATAACACTGGAATACCAGATGGAATTTTCCATAGACACTTTTGTGGCTTTTACCTGATAAATGGCTGGCATTATATCAGAAAACCTTTTCTGTGTGTGCTTTTGATGGCATATTTGCTATTTTCTTAAAAGACAGACTTTTGATGGAAGTATAATTCTTGCTGCATTTGTTCATCCTTCATTCCTCCACACAGAATTTGCAAACACAGGACCCATCTTCCAGCCAGAAAATGTGGGGAGCAGGTCTGCATGCAGACACACATTTCATATAAACCTGATGTGTGAACAGCCCAAGGGACTGATTGTGTGCAGATAGTCAATAGGCACATCCCCCCTTAGATGCAGTCTTGACACTTGTGAAATACATTGTCCCTCTCATTCCAAGCCCTCCGGTCTCTCTCTTTGCAGGTATCATGTCCATTTTTAAAGCCAAAGAATGAAGTTGAGAATGTGATTTGTATATAAAAATCATGGAAATTAGATTGTTCTCTGCTTCTCTTTCTCTGACCAGTGTAAAAATCCACTTCCTTTGCTATGTAAAATGGTATTTTTAAATTGTTACAGCAATTATAAATGTCATGATAATCAGAATTCTGGATAAAAGCTGTTTATTTCTATTTGAGGCACTTTGCTGTGTCTGTATACACAGAGTGTGATAGCAACTTTATGCTTAGTCCCAAATCTGTACTGTTAACTCTCTGGGAAACAGGGTGGAGGGGTGGGCAAGCTCAGCCAAGCTAGTTGCTGTCTCCTCCATTAGGCAGATGTGCAGTATAGGCATTTGTTCCACGAAGATCTGAATGTATGATAAAATGGAACTGGAGGAAGAATTGGAGAAAGGTAAAAAACTGAGGGAGAGTAAGAATTGCTAGTCTGTAACAGCAAGGAATCAATTGCCTCTTCCAGCCTCTTTACCGTTTTTTGGGGGGATATGGTGGTCAGTAGTGAGCTGGTGACCAGCTGTGGAGGTGGGGGTGGGAGGAGTGAGGGGAGGAGTGATGGGAGAAAGGAGGCCAACTGCTGCTCTCCAGCAGGTGGGAATGATTATGGAAAGAATGACGACCTGCACTGTACAAGTTATTGATGGTAGTTCCCAGAGGAGCTGAGTTAATAAAGCTGCAGCCAAAATAAACCACATCCCTTGCATTTTGTCTTTCTTCCTGCATGTCCGGAACAATGCAATGAAAGTCTATTGCCTCCTCTTCCCCCCATGCCTTCCCCAACATGATCAAGTTTTCTTCTACTCTGTTCTACACAGCTGTGTCCTGAAAGGATTTAACTCTTGTTTTCTGTTAAAAGTACAAAAATATGAAGATTGAGTAGATTCTAATGCTACTTTTTCAAAAGGCAGTATGTGCTCCAAGTGAGAAAAGGAGTAGAAAGCAAACAAGCAGAAATACTACCTCCTTGATGTAACAGTGTCTTGGTTTTACCTTTAGCATCTATTCCTAGATCTGTGCTAAGCTGCATTTCTCGAGACTGGGTGGAAATTACAGTATTTCCATGGTATGATCTGTGAGGGCAGCTGACAGCCAGCCTCCAAATGATGGTCATTGGAAGTCATTGTGCTTTTTAGTGGTATGGACGTGTAGAAAAGGAGTTGTTCTGAACAAGAATAATTGTAGAATGGAACTCATCAAAGGGCTGAATACGAATCCAAATTTCAGCCTTCTCAGTGCTTCCTGTTGATTTAGAGCTATTTTTTTTAAGGTCTTTCTTGTAAAAGTTTATATACTGTCCATTTTATAGACAAAGTTACTTTCTAGGTTATTTTCCACAACAAACAGCACATGGCAATCCTGATCCTACATCACATTTTTCCATTTCCTTTTACAGCTCCAGTCTTAATTTTCCTTATTTCCACCACTGATGCTAAAGGGCATTCCTTGCTATGACTTGGGTTCCAAGCCCTGTCGGTATGGAAGACCATTTGAACTAGTGAGGACTGAATGACTGGCTTCAACACCATGTCTATATTTAATAGGTTTGGCTTGCTATTCCTTTGAAATTTGGTTTGTCTTCTTCTGAGTCCATCACAGGAGCTGCACATGCCAGAATACTGTTTTATTTAGACATCAAACACTGATGTTGTTGCCCTGGATGTTATTTTTTGCACAGTTATTTCTACAATCCATCTAGCCCATCACTGAAGTATCAAAGTTCTTCCTGAGTATTTAGAAATAAAAGTATCTGTAACAATATAAGCTTCTTCTTTTTTTCTTTTTCTTTGTCCAGGGTGTAGGAAAGAGATCTTCTTTATGTTATAGATTGGCTGAATGAACACTTGTGTACCTGAGTATGAGACTGAGTGTGCCTGTATTTATACTGAGAACTCAAAGTGAAAGGTATGTTGACTATACACCTGTTTCTGAACATGCTGACATTTCTGCTTATTCTTCTGTTAGTCTTACAGTCAAGGTTAGTGTTTCCCAGACAGGGAAGCTGTAGCATTCGTGGGGAGTAATCAGCCAGAATCGGGTTAATTGTCCTGAAACTAGGTGTGCTGATAAAGAAAGCTTGGGAGTCACTTATCTGGGTCAAACTATGGTTAAATGACATTTGAATGGAAGATAATATTTATAGGTAGGTTTATTGGTTTATTAGTAAAGAATTTTCTTTCAAGCTCAGGAGGCAAGGAGTTGAAAATTGAGAGTTGAGAATAATAGGCATGGGTTGCACAGCTGTTTACTTGCAAGTCAGGAATTTTGTGTGTAGCGCTTTGTTGCTATTTGGGCATCTGTTGTTACTGTAAAATCTTTACGTCTTCCTGTAACAGAACTTCTCAGTCTTTTAAAAGCTGAGCTCATTTCCAAAGTGAAATCAATCGAACCCATTTCTTTTTCATGAGCTTTTTACTTCAAGCACCTTAGCATATGTATATTCTGGTTTTTCCTTATTATATGCCATTTTTTACTGTTTACAATCATAACCACCGGGTTAAGGATTCCTTCTAAGGTACATTTTCCTTTGTTTTTGCATTAGTAGTGAAATAGTGAGCAGTACTGGCATCAGCACCTCTTGCATTTGGTGGATTTAGCACACGTCTAAGAGTAAGAGTTGCAGGAAGACCCTTCTGAGCCAATTGCTCCCTTTTTTTGCAGGCACCTTTCACAACCACAAGAGTTAAAGCTTTGATTTTTAATAATGGCTTCTTAGCCTCTGTTAGGAAAGTTGCCCACCAAAATTAGTCTATTTCCTAAGGAATGTTCAACATCTTGAGAAATGTTGTTCTATAATTACTGACTTAATGGTAGGCAAGTGGAAAACTCTTTTCACACATAAGGACTAAACCTTTTATGAAGATAAAGCATTTTGCAGACTGCAGAAGTTTTGCAGTCTTGATGATGATCTTGGATAAAGTTAAAATGAGGGTATTTGCTTCTATTGATTGAATTCCAATATTTCTTTAGACCTAATTGTACTTAGCTCTAAACATCTTGATCTCTATTTCCCAGTAAGGGGTGCAAAATTTCAGTAAAGTCCCTCTTGTCTCCCTGGGTTTTACCTGATTTGTAAATGTAAGAGTCTCCCTGTGGTGAGAAAGCCTTTAGGGAGAGGATCACATCTATGTTCTATGAAGTGTGATTGTATTACTCAAGTTTTAAATATCAAAAGTTTTTGAATTTTTTGCTGTACAATTTTTCCTACCAGCTACCGATCCTCAGTACGTAGGAAGTTTGGCTAGTGGATCCAATGACTGGGGATAAGTGAGCAGGCCAGATGTGGATCCTTGCCACCCTGCCTCAATCTCTAGCTTTTCTTAGGAAATAATAAAAAAACACAGCGTGGATGTGTACCAATGAAGGGTCTGTTGCTGTCTGTATACAGTAAGACCTGCCCCAGCATTAATAGCCACAGTAAAGACCAACATTCATTTCAGCAATTGTTTTTAAGCAAGTGGGTCAATGGTATTTTTGACAATGTGAATGGCAAGCGTTAAAACTGCTTTCACAAAAGCGGTTAGCACATTGTACCACTAATTATATGATTACAGGGGAGCTATTTATCAATTTACTTTTACAGGAACTGTTTATTTTGGACTTAGCCTTTGAGTTTTGCTGTAGTTTGAACCAGAGCCTTTCACAGAAGGAAGCTGTTAGTAGTGGCTAGTTTATAGAGTTTGGGGCCCAACAAAAATACCTCAGAATCATCCAAGGCCAGACGAGGTTTTATGAAAGTCTCCTAATTCCACACATGAAACATGAGTTCAGTTTCAGTTAAAAAGTGAGCAGATTTTTTATTTCTAAACTTTCATCTTTCTTAAAATTTGGGTTTCAGATCATGCAAGAATAGGATGACAGCTGGTGACACATGGAAGAGGATGTGTCCTTTGCTGTATCTACCTTAGTTCCCTTCTCATATAGCCACCTATTTGGTTTTTAGCAGCCATGAGAAATAAAGCCAGTCTACTTTGTGCCTGCTTTCTGGTACATAATGGCTTTGAATGTAAATACTTTGCTAGGGACAGAGCAATAAACCAAGCTGCCTTTTGTTAGAATTATGAATAAGGGCTATAATATCTCCAGATCTCTTGGTAGGCCTGCTAGTGATGGCAGGAGGAATTTTGCATGATAGGTGAGATATGAATGTTGCACCAAAACTGAGCACACACAGTGCTCAAGTGAATTAAGAATGTAGAGCAATGAGGTATTAGAGGGAACAGCATGTACTAAAGCCATAGCCAGAATGGCATTAACCAACACTGGCTGGCCTTTTTGCAAGTTAATTCAGGATTATATGGAATGGACTGTTCTCAAACCTGGAATCTTATGTCCTGTGCTCCCTTTGGAGAAGTCTGTATATGCAGAATAAATGCAGGGCAGCATGCCCTGAGCTAGTAGAAACAAGTTGCATTGGTTTAACTTAAATTTTTAAATAGATTCCAGTTAAGCACTCTGTGAGGATGTTTCCCTTAGTTAAAGTATTAGATAGGTTCCCGACTTACTGACCTGAAACAGCAAGGTTTTCAGAGCTTTTTATATAAGAAGCCTCACAAAGTACAGCAGATACTACCTGCTGTAGTTGAGCCAAAACAGAAGAGCGTAGAATTTATTCACAGACTCTTATTTAAAGAGCGTCTTTGAACACACTTATACTTTCATAAGAGTTAATAGTTGGTTCAGTCCAGAGACTAAGGTCTAGCCCTTGTAAATGTTGCTTAATAATTAGTCACTTTTAAATTAGGCACTCTAGACTGTATCCCACATCCTGTGCTAAGTGCTACGGTTAGCTGTGCTAAGCATGGGGAGAGAGGATAAACCAAAGAAACATCTGCAAGAGACCTGTACAGGCAACTTTCTGCAGAGGGCCAGAAAGAAACATTAGGAGTCTTGATTCTCTGCTGAAGGAACAAATCTGACTTACAGCTTCAAAGGGGTTATATTTCTAACCTTGAATGCCTGTCTAGAACCCTTTTCATTAAAGACCTTCAAATTTCAGCATATTTGATTACACATTTATTAATAGTATGACAGCCATCTGCTTCTCTTAATGGGCTGACAGCTTAAGGAATATGAATCTGAGGACTTGAAAGAGTTGGGATCATAGCCATGAGGGGCAAATGTGCATGCAGGCAAGTGGACTCTGAAATGAACATTGTAGTCTTGGTCTCTTTATGATCTCATTGGGAACTTGGCCGTAACACACAGAGGCTTCGAGTTCAGGCAGTACTCATCAGTTTTGTTCTGCCAGGGGGACATGGAGGTGATGGTATAGAGCTGCAGTTTGTTCCACTTTGGGTTGTTGGATGTGGTGGAACATTTACTGAGATTCAAGAGTTCCATATAACCAAGGGCAGGAAATTATAATTTCTTAATTCCCACAAAATGCCTTTAAACTACACCCTGCCTATACTATTAAAGTTGTGACTCCATCCAGAAAAGCCATTATTGCTTTTGTAAAGTAAGGTGTAAGTTAGAAAAGTGTATAATATGTGTTTCATGCATGTAAATTAGGTTTTTCAGAGCTGATTAATCTAACTTCAAATACCACAAAATCCCCACTTCTTAGTATTTACTAATCTGAGATTGATGGTAGAGAAGCTGCTGTTGAGGGCCGTGCTGCTCCTCAGTCTGGCCGGCGGTGTTGAGAGCAGCTGAGGGAACTGGATTCCCAGGCCCACAGCAGCATCATGCATAGTGCCTCTTTTCTTCATTTAGAGGGAAGAAAAGGAAGAGTTAATTTTAGTCTAACACGCAAAACTTGTCATTCTGTGTAGTGCGTGAAGCATAAACTCAGTGGGAGGTCCATGAAACAGAGCCTGGCTCTGCCCCATTAGCATTCTGGTCATACTTTAGGACAACATAAGCAGGCTTACAGCTTTTAAAAATGTTGTTTTGCTCTCATCTGCCCCACAGCTGAATTCTGTGTTGAGAAGGGGTGTTGTGCCATGCTAAGGCTGAGGTATTTAAATTTCATTTCCCTTTCCACCCTCCTGCACCCCCCAACTTTTAGAAATCAGTGAGAAAAATTAAAGGCCATTAATTCAGTTCAAGATTTACTTCTACAAAGTCATTCCCTAGGCTATGTTCATCTTTAAAAATGCCTTTTTTTTTTTTTTTTTCCAAATAAATACAATTGATAGTAGCTTAAAAAATTGTGGGTTTAGTGTCTGCTCATGAACAAGGTCATAGGAAACTTCACTGACCTCCCCTGGCTTTCTCTGCAAAGAGGGAAAAGAGTCATGCCTGTTACCTCCATCCCCACAGGTTGAAACAGGCTGTGTTTTCTTCAGAGCAGCCCAGCCACCTGCCCAGGTGAATTCTGTATCTGGCAAAGTCAAGGTCCCTATGCAGGACAGGGCATGTTTTAAAGAAACCCTTGTAATGGAAGCCAACGCAATCCAAATGACCCCTACTGCAGATTCTTTTAAAATTATGAATTATTTCTCTTCTGTAGTGATCAACTTTTGTATTTTTTACTTTTTAGTTTCTGAACGCTGCAGGAAATGTATCACATTGACTGAATTGATTGATTGACTGAAGGAACTGAAATGGTTTTCTGCTGTTTTGATTAGAAGGCATGGAATAATGTGTTTCATAGTAACAGTTTATTTTGTTTAATTCTTTCCACAGGCAACTTGAACTAAGTTTTCAAATTCCTTAGATAGGCTCTTTTTTCTTTCAGGCAAAACTATTCATGCAATTGGGTTTGCACTAAGCAGAAAATAAAATATTCAGAACTGTTCTGGGCTTAAGCCCTCTAGAACCACAATTATGTCTCTAAACAGAAGTTGATTTTGAAACAAGCCACAGGTTTTAATAATTCTCATTGTTCCCTTCAGGTTCCCATTCCATGTAGGGAGTGTTGTAACTAATTGCATCTCTCAGATCAAGGCAGCAGTGCCTTAAATATGGTCAGAAATGGATCTAGCTGCAAAGGCTGGCTCTACACACTCACAAAGCTTTGGAGGGTTTAGATCTTGAAACCTGATTTTGGTCAGAATTGTTCTTTGATATCCTCAGATGAAAGGCAGACTATAAATGTGAAGAGAAAATTCTTCTGCCTCGGTTACACCAGTGTTACCGAATTAGTGCCAGTGTGGTCACATGCTGTAGCAGGGTGGAAAATTTGGCCCAGAGCGTTTATTGTAAGTAGCAACAAGGAAAAGAAACCTATTGAAGAGAAAAAACACAAAACTGTAAATGGCCAGGCAACAGGCCTCATGCAACTATTTGCCAAACTGGTGGTTTACTCCAACATTAACATTTTACTCAACCAAGCCAAATTCACTGTGTAAAACATTTTATTGCAGCAACCCTGCCTCTCCTGCTCTTTGCCTTTTCTGAGAGATTGAAGGGCACACATAAACTGCTAAAACACCCAAAATTGTTTAGCCATCTGTATTCAGTATCCCCACAGGCTTATTTACTACATAAAGAGCAAAGAAAACCAGCTAAGTATTTTAAGAGGATAGAGAAGTTTTAGTTGTAAAATATCCAGAGACTTTATTGTAGACTTATGGGTCTGCACTACAGATTTCTAATAGCAAACAATAGAAGTGAAAATAAGAGGGTTTAATGCCTTAGTTATGGGTTGGTAATGTACAAATATGTGGTGCTTATTCTCTGCCTAGCATGGCATGGCATCAGCCTTGGGTCCCCACTAAAACAAAAAAGCGGAAAGTCAAACAACAGTCATGTCAAATTAAGCCTCTTCTTGTTTAATTTTTCAAAGTGATTCATTTAGCTGGTTGGCAGAGAGTCAAACTGATAGCTAACAATAGTTCATTTATTTAATGTTGCTTTCAGTACCCTGTAGCCACTTGACTGCATCAGAACTTATCTCCTGTAATTCTCTTTGAGCTGTGAAGATAGGCCAGGAAACTGGAGTAGGTCAGGGCTGCATGAAGGCATGGCTCACATGGTGGGGCAGTTTGTGCTTCATGAACCATAGAATTGGGAATGGATTTTCAAGAACAGTTAAAGCTTACTTTTAATCTGAAAAGTGAATAAAACTGATATCCTTATGTTCCATGTTTGCTGAGTCTCAACAGTCCAAAAATAAAAGAGGTCAGTTTATAAAGTAAAAAAAGAGCGTTGTGTAAACTGCCAAAGCTGCAAATTGTGAGAGCAAACAATGAAAATGAGATCTGTCTTGACATTTCCTCACCAGTTATAAAAATGTGGGTAAGTTAGTCTCTCGGTGTTTTCCATTTAATTCTATTTTCTTAATAGGATTGAAAAACGTAAGTCTGGTTAGAACAAACAAGCAACTCTAGTTTTGCACAAATGTGAATAAATGTAGTAATAAGCATCTTTTTGGTGTGTGGGGCTTATAGAAATAAAATTAGGCAAAGGCTTTTATGTCAATAAAGTCAGTAGATACAAACCTAATAATCAGAGACAAAGCAGATCAGTTGAGCAAGAAGATAATATTTATAGGAAGTGTGAGTGTTGTTGATAGCAAAGTTTTTTTCTGTTCTGTTTAATAGATTTTCGTGTGACTGTTGAATGGTGTTTGATCAAGGAGCTCTGGCATAGATTGCCCACCTAATGAAAACAAGTGTAGTGTATGACAGTTCTCTGGCATTTTAGAATTGTATATCATGCTGTAAAACTAAATACAGAAACACTATAGGGAGTGGGAAAATGTGAGCAGTCTCCACATGTAAGACATCTGTTTAAATCCCATGTATAATTTTTGTTTGTTTGTTTGTTATAAAAGCTGGATAAGTTTGATCTTCAGTTTTGGTTTTTACATTTTCCATCTATACTTTTCCATATATTCATGCTCACTCAAGGTGATCTGTAAAAAAAGATAACATTTTTAAACAGAAGAACCATGGATTGTATATTAAATAAAATGTTCTATTATTCAAGTCTGGTGAGGATTATCTATGCTTGCAAGGGACAAGTTTTCCCAAAAGTAAAGTAATCCTTTCAGTGCTGCTCCTATAAGTATGTTCTATCTATGCCAAAAGCTCTTGTGCCTGTGGTTCATGTCTAGTTTTATGAGGGTCTTTTACCACAGGAGGTTATTTTAGAATAATTTTCAAATTATTTTTTCTTTAAGAAACATAGTTACATGTTATTCAACTTATATTTATGATTATAAATCACTCTGATAGAATAAAAGCTTTTTTTTTTGTTTTCGTAAAACGTGTATTGCTGTTGCTAAGTAGAAGGATTCTGTCAAAAAAAAAGACTGGAGAAAGAGCCCTGGTCCATCATCTCTGATTCTCTGGGGCTATCTTTATGTGATCCTTGTGTTAAAACCTGTAATTTTTCCTCTCTGAATTGCATTTTATTATTGCTTGGTATCTTTAACGTGTTGAAGAAGGCTTGTGTTCTCTGATATCGTGGTGAGGCAAGCCCATGAGAATTTTTGCTAAGTAGGGGTTTGCAGTCAGTAAAATCAAGAGTGAATTGTGATCAAAAGGAAATCTTCAGTCTAACAGGGTAAAGAAACAATATGTTCTCAAGAAAGATGTACATTACAGAAACAGTACAGTGTCCATTAAAATGTACTTTACTTATTTCTGGTGGGTTTTATAGTGATGTGAAATATAATGGAGTAAACTGAATTCTAAATGTGTATTACTCACCACACTACAGTAAATGTATCAGGAGCACTCTACTCCGGTGAGAGTGCCGGAAAGGCTGCTGGTACTGGGAACATGGCCATTATCATGGGGGTCAAGAACCACTCTGCTGTAATAAAGGCCCACACTGCTAAGGACTTTAAAATAGAAAAACACTTAAGAAATGTAAAATCAATACAGCATTGGTTAGGGCTAACATAAAGGCAATGTAAAAAGCAAACCAAGCATAGCTGTATTGTTATTTATTACCAGTGTTGTTTATACTGATGTAGATGTTATATAGATACAAGGATAAATAACATTGTCTCCCAAATTTTAAAACTAAATGCCTATGTACAGTAAAAGCAAAACCACAGGAAGGGAGGTGCCAGCATTATTCATGCCAATGCAAAAATGTTCTACTATGTGTGGTGCTGGTTGTGTTGGCATGGGATTTTCAGGACATTTTATACTGTTGAAATGTATATTTTGAAAATATAACCCAGCGGGTAAAATCCAGTCATGAAATTGAGTTTTGCCTTTGACATCAAAAGGCGCACGGTTTCACTCAGGCAGGTACTTTTGTCAAAGTATGAGAAAATGCATGCCTGGGGAGAGTATTAGTCAACAACTGAGAGAAGCTAATAAAATTTTATAGTTAATTTTCTAAGAAGTTCTTTTAGTTCTAGAAGTAAACAGGAGCCAGTACCAAGGCTATGCTTGAAAACTGCAGCCCAAAGTATGTGTTTCACCTTCCACAGAGAAAAAATGTAGAAAGTTTGGCTGGCTTTTGTTCTGGAATCACTTCACTTAAATAAAAGGCAGTGAGATATAACATGAGGAGATCACAAGAGACAGGAATTTTAGTCCAAAATTTAAGAGTTTTGAGTTCCACAGACTCCACACATAAGCATGCAAAGGTGACAAAAGGAAGTAGCTACTAAAAGGAGGCAGCTTCTAGAGTGGATTATAGTTTGTGTTCTTTATTGAGTGCAATGTGATACCTCCTGGACACTGCTGGGGTCAAAACGATTAGCAAACTGAATGTAAGTCAACCATTTCCCCAACAGTCTGAGGGTTTTTTCACATTTCCCACAGTTTTAAATAAAAGTGCAAGGAATCATGCTTTTTACCACTCTTACGTGCAGAAAAATATAATTGCTTACTCAAATAATCTGGTTCATTGCTTATACTAGGGAAAGATATTTCGGTGAGAGTACGTCATTATGACAGACTTTCAGTTAACATTTCATTTAGTTGTATTTTAGAAAACACCATTCTGAAGACAGAGTTACAGCTCTGTGCTGTTACTGCACACACATTTCTTCACCAACAATTTCTGACATAACTGGAGAGCATATGAAAGAGTTAATAAGCTTATAAGTAGTTGGAACAGTTTAAGGAAGGCACTATAAAAAATAACTTAAACTGGGCAATTGGAAATTCAGTTAGAAGGATGCAGAAATTTAGGCCTGTAGGTGGATTTAGTGTTTCAAAAGGCCAGAGTTTGGTAACTTGTGGGTACAGAACATGCCTTTGGTGAATAGCAACAGCTCTACAAGTGACCACCTGCCATCTGAAGCACAGAAATTATCTGTAAACACACCTCAGTTGTGAAAAAACACACCAGCTCAAGCCTCACAGAAAGTAATCAGGTTCCTTGCATTTAACCACCAGATGGGCATAGATGACCACAGAGAAGCAGCTGACAGACTACAGGTTAAAAAGATGATTACTCTACAGCAATCTTCACTGTGTTCATGCACTAAACAGAAGGATAGAGACACCTAGGGATGAAGACAAGATGAAGAGATAAAATACTTAGCTGAATGGTAAAGAGGTTAAAGAAGCCATAGCTATTGACACAAAACGAAAGAGTAATTTGCTCTACTTTTCACTAAGTTGATGATTACTGGCTACAGGAGAAAAATGAAGTATAAATGAGAACGAAATAATGGAAATAACTATAATGGAAATAGAAACAAAATTACAGTTGATTTTAAAAATAGGGTAACAAATCCAGCAATGGCTGTCCTCTTAGAGAATTTGCACCAAAATACAGATCTAGTAGTAACTATTACAAATCAAGCTTACTGAATTAGTGGTAGTACTAGGTCCAAAGACAAGTGCTTTGCCTGTGTGTAAGAAGAGGAAGCTGCTGTGTGCAACTGCACATTTGTGAGTCTGGCTCAGTAATGCATGCAGTTTTAAAACAGGTTTTGAAGGGAAAGACCATTAAAGTTACAGATAACAGAGAAGTGGAATATTGGTTTACCAAAGCAGGATGTGCCAAACTAACTTAATCTTTTCTATTTTTTTCTTTTTTTTTTCTTTTCTTTTAAATAGAATGACTTCATTTTCTAGAGAAAGGAAATAAAGGGGTCATATTCTGTCTGTCCTTTTACAATGCATTAATCATTATACTGCTGAAAAGAAAACTGCTTACTTGCTTGGAGAAAGTGGAATTTAAGAGCACAACTGTGAGATGACCATGGTAGGTGATTTAGGACCATATTGAAAAGGAACCATGTATATTAAGATAAATCTTTTCCCTGATAGTCATAAAAGAAAAGTGGGAATGAAGTATCCTGATAGTACAGTATTGGGAAGCTTAGATAATCAGGATAGCCAATGAAAATACCTGCATTGCCTTGAGAACCTGAGGAACTACACATGAGATTCAGCAGTAAGAGCTGAAAACCATTTCAGAAAGGTACTATAGAGAAAATATAAAATGCTGTTGTAAGCTGAGAACTTGTCAGCTGGAAATGGAGATTATGAGAAGCCTGATTTCTGTTTATCAAAATATAGATGGCTGGAAAACTCTGTTTACCATTTTAAATATAATATTGGGTCTTATTATGCTTTCCTTTGCAGTGCTAAAATTTTATTTGTTATCAAAAATCTCTTCCCCACATGGATATTTGAAGAATATGATCCAGTCACTTTCTTAATTAACTAAATGAATAGAGCTTCTGTCACTCTCTCACTGCAAAAAACCTATTACCAGATCATTTTCTATTCTTATAGTTCTTTTCTGAGACCCTGCCACCCATGTTTCAGCAATGATCTCATTAATACCATATTACTAAGAAGTTACCACTCCTAACACTGTTAGACATCCCTCTATTCAAGGAATGTGTTATCTATCTACACCACACTGGAAACAGACATTAGTCAATAATCATGATTTAGAAAAATTTTCCAGTGATGCTGTGGTTTAGGATAATAACCTTGTTCTTTTCAATTTGACTTGCTGTCTTCATTCCTCGTATCTCTTTCCTTGTATTTAGTCATACTAAACAACTTGTTAATTTTGAATGAAGCAATAAAGATCAGCCTGTAGAGGTGATTTGACCCTACTTTTGCATGTTATTCCTGTATTAAGTGGAAGGTTATTTGCAATAAGATGTGAAAATAGAACACCAGTATAGATACAAAGGAATTTTCCTTGGCTTTGTTAGAAATTGACCCTCCTGGTGACAAAGTAAGGATCCAAAATTGTTGATATTTTTATGTACCAATTATTGTTATTTATTTATTTATTTATTTATTTATTTATTTATTTATCAGTGCCTTTTGTATGTGTATGTACATATATGTATGTGGAGGACATAGATGGCTATGTCTTCATATATTTTATGCATATATAATTAAAAACAGTGTTGATGTGCGTAAGTCTTCATAGATATCCCCATTATAAAGCACCAAGATTAAGAGATTTTGATCTTGTTTATTAGCAAATTCCTAGTATTAAAAATAATGTCTCAATAATGAAATTAATTAATAGGTCCTTAACAAATAAGTCCAGTAAGTTAATTCTACATGAATTTTAAAAATCAGGTAAGTTATTACAAACTGATGTTAAGACTAGAATAGCAAGAACTATATGCCATGCAGAAACAGAAATCTTGCCTTCAAAATTAAATCCTCTATACTCCTACCATTGTAAAAACTGTTTTACTGCATGGCAGTGCAACTTGAAGACATATGAAAGCTGCTGCTGCCTGAACTTCACTTCTTTATAAACTGTAGCTCTAGGCTGGCTCTGTATGGGTAGGCACATTGTTATGAATGGATGTGGGGGTTTAAATAAGTCCCTGCCTATTGCTGAAGCCTCTGGCAGGAGGCAGTAGCTTTATAGGGATGGCCAGCACCCCAAAACCCACTCTTGTTCGCAAGTCCTTTAATAACGTCTGATTCAATCTATCATAGAATGAATTATTTATTTAATAGACACAAAACTAACAGACATAAGACTTAAAACAGACTATTACTACACAGGAATAAGACACAAAGAGATAACTAGTATTACACGCAGGGTTAAAGGTACCATTAATTTTAAAGCTAGCGAAGAAATAGTATAACTTAGGATCCAATGTTTCTTACCATCCAATTGTGATGGAGCACACATCGAAATCCTTTCCCTCAGTTTCTGGAAAAGTAACCACGAGATTGCATCCAAGCTTCAGGAGGAAGTCATCTCGCACGTTCCCAGGGAGTGTGTAAGGGACCTCTGCCTCCGTGATAATCTGTAGTACTTTTATAATGTAAAGCAGGTCTGTTGGTCACCTGTGTTTTTTCTCTATTATCTCTTCCCACATCTGTTCTCCATACGAAGCTGCTGATTCTTGGTTAGGCTGGCAGACCTTTTGGTGCCAGGAGATGATACCTGCTGGGCCTTGCCCGCCTGGGTTGATCTCTCCTATCTGCACTGGCCACCTGTGTTGGGGAGAGGGTCGATATGCCCTGCCACACACATTTAGACCAGTGCCCAAAAACTGATCACAAATGAAAAGCTCTGGAGACAGATGAAATGGAAAATGAGAGGAAGCCAAAATATGATTAACATCATAACAAAGCAAGAGTTGCTTGAAATACCTTTTGCCACACTGCCCAGAGTACCCCTGAAAAGTAGACACCTTTGCTGTTTGCTGCTCCAAAGGGGAGTGGAAGTGACCTGGGCCAGGTAGTAGTGGTAGAGGCATTGAGCCGTTGGCCTTTTACAGATTCCTTGCTTGCAGAGGAAATAAGGTGGTTTTCTCTGCCCCTACATTTCTCACTGCCCCAACTCCTCCTGAGAATACAGAGAAGGTTAAGACTAAGGCTAACACTGTCCTTCCACTCCCTGCAACTCATGCCACGTACAGCAACCTACATTATCTGTGCCTAAGCCCAACGTTTTCCCTAGGCAAGCAGCATCAACTCAGACAAAAGATACGATAGGTTATGCCAAAGAAAGGGAGAAATAACCATTAAAAGGGCATCTGGAGAAAAAAAGATTGTCACGTGGAAGTGAGAAATGAAGGGCTTATGTTTCACAGTGGACAAGGAGGCACAACTAACCAACTCACTGTAAGCCAAGTTCCACTGTATCATCTATGTCCATGGTTCAGCATCTATACATCTCTCTTAAATATGTCACATTCTATCACCATGAATGACAGTGATAAGGTTAGACTAATAAAATATGGTATTCTTTAGGACACCAAATTGGAGCCATAGTCATGATGTGGATTAGGCCCTTCATTTTTAGAAATGTAATGCATGACTGAGTAACTTATTATCTCTTATGCAAAGCAACAGATTCTTGGAAAAACAATACAACTTTTCCATGCAATTAAAAGGGGAAACTGTCACAACAAAGACTTAACTTCAGAAAAACAGTTTTACTGGCATTATGCCCTGTGAGAGGTATACCTTAGTCAGACAATTAAAAAAATTTTGAGCTGGTGTCCAAAAAGTACTTTGGAAATAATTTTCTATGTTAAACGTAAAATTACTGAGCAGTTCATTACTGTCAAAGTCATTCAATACAGATGTCACTGACTCTAATTCAGATCTCCTGAGTGATGTATTTATGATAAAATACATGTGAAGTGTCCATTTCTGAGCATCCCTGTAAGCCATCCCCGGCAGGAACACTTTATGGAACTTTCCACTGCTTGTTGCTTTCCTACTCTCTCAGTGATTTCTTTTATGTCGTTATGCCTCAGTGGCTATAAGGTGAGGGAACTGGATACAATGCTGGTGCTCTAATTAGACTATGGTGATCAGTCAGTGGAAATTGTTTTGCTTTTCTTGCACTGCTTCGTTTACCTTCCTGTTTGAAGTTCTAAATCTTTCCTGTCAGCCTCTGCATTCCATCTTTCCATGCACTTTAAAAGTTGAGTTTGGGATGGCGATTACTATCTCCAAAACTGCCTGGGTATACAAAGCTTTTTTCCTTTCAAAAATACCACATTTTGCTAAGAAAACATTGTGAGAGATTCTTTGTATTTGACTAAATCCTGCTGTTCTTACTGAGGATAATATGTACTAATGGTGATAAAATCTCACACGCTCTAAGATCCCTTGGCCCCAAATAATTTCCTCTACCATAATCCTTAGGAGTGAATGAGTTTTTGAATTAATTGCCAGTATGTGATCAAGATTCCTCCAGATTAAACTGCTTTGCTGCTCAAAAGAGCTTGAACCCAGCCTTTTGATTGTATTTGTAGTTTTGCATATGCAGTTCTTCTTGTGTCAACTCTTGATATTTTTGCTTTTTTTCTCCATCTTTCTTATTGAAGTAAAATCCAATTGAACATTTCAGAATAAACCCTGGTATTATCAAACTTCATATTTACATGCGCATGAATCACACTCAAATCAAATAAAGCTGCTGGGCATGACACCACACTACAGACCTGACCGACAGAGGAACAAACAGGGACCCCTTACACATCCTTTCTGTCAACTAATTTTATGTAACACTTTTCAAGTGAGAAACACTTACATATTCAATGCCTTTACATACATAAATATGAGGAACCATTGAGCTCTTCTGTCTTTTACTGACTTAATGCCAAGTGTGGAGAGGATTAAACCCTTTGATGAAAGCCATTTCTACTGGAATAACTTTGTAAGTACGAGCTATAAAACTATAAATCATTTTAAAACAAGGAGTGTGGAGCTGATGTGGCATATTTGTAAATCATTGTAAATCAAAGAAAAACCTGCCCAGCTGTGTTTCATGATATAAACCTAGAGATAATTCAAATAGAGATGTCCACAGTTTTAAAATATTTTTGAGAATAAGATACCAGTTTGTAATTAACAAATGTGTATGAAGAAAACTTTTTTTATTATTTCTGGAGCTAACTGTAAATATTTCATTTAATATATTGAAGTCAATTTTAGCTGCTTGCTTTCTGCCACTGAATTCAGCCTGTATTAATGGACCCAGAAGGAAATAATTTTTTTCTGTTAAATTATTTGAATATTGAAGAATAAAAGTTCTATAGGCAACATCTGTAAATTTTTGTACAAGAAACCTCATGCTGAGTTATATTTAGAAATATTGAAAACAAAAGTAATACTAGATTGCTTATTTGATTAGAAGTAGAACTTTAGATTTTTTACTTGAGTCTACAGAGGAAAGGAAACGTAAATAAAAATTATCAAATGAGGAAAACTGAAAGATTCAGGAAGAACACCAAAATTTACCCCGGAACTGGATCTTATAAATGATTTCTTCCTCTTTGATGATTTCCCTTATGATTGTTATAAATTTAAGTCTTGTATAGTGCTGACTATCAGCATTTTAATAGCTAATCAGGAAAGGAAGCAGAGTCCCTGATGGTCATCCTACATAAATTCACTGCAAAGGGCTTTTCCAGCTGTTAATGTTTCTAATCAAAGTTTATCCAGTGATGCTGCAGGGTACAATTGAGAAGAGCTCCCTGTAAAACCTGCAAAGCCAAGCCACTCTGTGTTTTATCTTTCACAACTCTCTTCAAAACTTGTCCTTGCTGATACCTGCAAAAAACATCAGTGGGTAGACTGCTAAGGTGCAACCATAACTCTGTAGCAGATGAAGATTAATTTCACTTCTTATCACCATCTGAAATGTTTTCTAGCCTTTTTTTAATCTCTATCACTTTTCTCATTCTTTTAGAGTAAGGTTTTTTGAGGAGAGACTGTCTTTCTGTTGTGTTCTACAGTCATGATCCATGGCTAGGGCTCCTATTTGTTAAGTTAATATAAGTGGAACCTTTTATGCATTCTACTCCCTGAGACGCCACATATGCTCACATATGCTAAATATCTTACTTTTCTTTGCCAGTGATGCTTCAGGTGGCACCCTGAAATAGTATTTTTTTCCCCCAAAGATAAGTAAATGAGATTCAGCAAGGCTGAATAGTGAACAGACTGCCCTTCAAGCATGTAAAGCATGTAACTTCTAGGAACCAGTCCAATATATGTTTCAGTGCATAGTTATGTGTTGTGCTAAGCTGTGATAACAGACATCTGCTTAAAAGTCAGCATGGATGCAGAACTTCACTGCCATGGTGTCTTTTAATGCTTAAAAGCCATTAAAATCCTAGGATGTGAAAGTATACTATCAATTCAGGCCCTTTACCCACAAGACGTTACGCAATTAAGGATATTTTTCACTTGAAAAGATGGAGGAAGAGGACACTGGACTCATGATAACAAAGGAAAGTAAATTTGTTAGGAAAATCGAGACCAACCACTGTGTAACTCCTATGTCTGTTTTCAGAGTCTACAGGACATGGGAAGAATATGCAAGCTGTTTGCTTCCTCTTTCCAAAACTGTGTGCATCTGAGTGCATGGATGAAATCTCTGGAGTTCAGGGATCTTGAAAAGAATTTGATTCTTCAAGTGTTTCTCAATGTAGGTCACCTGAGAACATAGCCAGGCAAGAAACTGTCCCACTTCACGTACTGTTGAAGACTCTTGTGAGCTACCATTGTGAAATTTTGTGGGCTTATACTCTTGCCTTACGTGTGTGTCGCACAATTAAAAAGGCTGGAACACTTTCTACACTTAATAAAATCTTTTCAATTTTTTCATCTTTCTTTTCTTGGAAGACAGTTCTGGTTCCTAAAGTAGAGTAAGGAAAAACAAATACGAAATAATCCATCAAATGGATATAAAATATTGAGTTGTACTTCTAGTTTCTTTCAACAGTTGGAGAAAAAACTTATTCTCATAATAATGAAATCCTGAAGTGTGCATTACAAGACTGATTAGTCTTCCTGATCATAAACCTCAACAGAAAAATTATGACCTCAGGGAGTTAGTGAATGTCCTCATGCGGGGCGTAATCCCAAATATCATTCATGTGTAGTCAGATCTGATTAGCCTAGCTGAATGGTAATCTCATTTTATATTTAAATTACAGCACTAATAAAAATGTATGAAGGCCAGAGACTGAGAAGAGGGGGCTGCAGGCAAGTGAAAGAGGAAAAAATTCCATACTCTATTTTTCAAAATGTATTTGGAGTGTGCAAAACATGTCTGAGTCCTCACATACATTATCAGTCTTTAGAATCAAACATATGAAAACTTTCCATTGGTAAGAAGAATGGCCTAAAAAGTATATAAACAATTGAATACTGCCTTTGATTTAGAGAATGAATCGATACTTTTGCAATCCTGATGAAGCTCTTACTGATCATTAACATTGGTGTGAAAAGAATAAGTAATGGAAGCTATGTGTTTGTACAGATTTGATTCAATATACAGATTTTAATAGACCATTAAGTGAGCTAACACAAGGACAGTTCCTGAGAAGGTACAGTATGGCACAAAGATGTATGAAAGGGGGAACAATCTGGAACAATCAGAGATGAGGTCTTCTTTCTTCTTGAGTGAGGCTTCTTTCCCTTATTTTCTTCATCCTCAGAGGAAATAGGGTGTTTTAAAAGAGAGTCAAATGGTCAAGGAGGAGAGGCATGGAACAGTACTGAAGAAACTGGATGGAAGCTTTGATAAGAAATTAAGATCTAGACACTGGTGACATAATTAATGAAAATCTATATTACCTATTTTTAAAAAAATTCTATTTGGTAATTATATCTCATTGTGGATCCAGTACCAGATCACACAATGCAATAACTTCGAGACGACAGTTTTTTTCAGGAAAAAAAAAATAGAATTTTAGAATTCTTAAGGTTAGAAAAGACCTACAAGGTCATCAATTTATGCCATCAACCTAACACCACCACCATGTGCACCACTAAACCATGTCCTCAGATGCCATATCCACATGTTTTTTGGACACTAACAGGAATGGTGACTCAACCACTTCCTTGGAAAGTCTGTTCCAGTGCTTGGCAACATTTTCCATGAAGAAATTTTTCCTAATATCCAATCTAAACTTCCCCTTGTGCAACTTGAGGCCATATTCTCTCATCCTCTTGCTTCTTACCTGGGAGTAGAGATGAACTCCCACCTCCCACAAGCTCCTTTTAAGTAGATGTAGAGGGCAATAAGGTCTTCTCTCAGCTTCCTTTTCTTCACTCTAAACAACCCCAGTTTCCTCATCTACTCCTCATCAGACTCGTGCTCCAGACCCTTTCCCAGCTCCACTGCCCTTCTCTGGACACACTTCAGCACCTCAATGTCTTTCCTGTAGTGAGAGGCCCAAAACTGGACACAGGACTTAAGCTGCAACCTCACCAGTGCTGAGTACAGTGAGACGATCACTTGCCTGGTCCTACTGGCCACAGTATTTCTGATACAAATCACTAATTTTTGTGTACAATATCATTGATATTGCTCATGTTTGAATGTGACCAGTCAAATTCTGCTAGTTTTACTTGATAAAAATAACTGCCTTTTTGTCCTGGTTGGCTTTGGTCTATTCTGTTTCCACAGGATTAGAAAACGTTGCAAAATAACTAATAGAAAATTTCTGTATAGTAATTTTGCAGTCTTCTCTTAAGTGTTTATATTTATCTTTCATTTTATTATTCATCACCAGTATTTATTATTCATAAAAGTAGTAGTTTGGAGTTCATCCAAATGTATGTTTACATAAGGTCAGGAAAGACCTAAGTACAAAGACAAAAGACCTAAGACAAAAACCTCAGTAGACTTAACTCTAAAGAGAGGGTGTGAAAGAACTTGTAAAAGGCCAAGTAAAAAATGTGTGATTTCTTCAGAGAAGGAAAAGGTGAGACAGATATCCATTCCTGGGAGACAGGTGTGTGGACCTGATTATGTACAGTATGTGTTCAGTCACTAAAAAGTTAACTCCAGGGCTCTGAATCAAATTTCCTACAAATATCTCTTTGCAGCCAGAGTTAAGCCTATGGCTGCAAATCTCATTGCTTCTGCATTTTCTTGGAAACTACGACCAGACTTCTGAATATCCTTCAGAGAGTGCTCAAAAGTTAGTTCCTGCAGTACTTAAGGCCTGTGTTGGATATGGGAAAGCCCATTCTGTCAATGGCACTCTCTTGTGGTGGTAAGACTTGTGAAGAATAAAATGATGTAATGTTGTCATGAACCAGGCCAATAGTTATCACATTTAGTTAGCCTATTAGATGGTGTCTTTAAAGGAATTTCACATTATTTCTATTAATATATATATGTATTTTTATTTCTAGTTTTATGGATGGCAATCCATGGATGGCAGCTAAAGGTTATTTTAATTATAATTCATATTTAAGGGCCTGCTTTTGCAGGAATTATGTCAAGAAAAATGTTGGCAAGTTCAGAACAACTGCAAGATTGGGCAATAAGGGAATTAAAAGGATTTGTAAAAAACCCCAGTGACTAAGTGCCTATTTCACTGCCTGTTGTATCCTGTTATATCCAGAGAATGGAAAAAGGAAATTCCATATTGACTAGATTGAGCTGTACTTGCCATCTCAGTAATGAAACCATCATGCAATTCCTTCAAATGAAACTTCAGTTAAACTGCACAACTGTTTCTTTTTACTTTCACACTGTAAAAATCCAGAACAGCAAGTGTCCAGGAAAATGTATTCATTGGAAAGAAGCTACCAAAGTCTGTGCTTTTGACTGTCATCTGCAGCTTATTTCACACACCCCCCAAAAGCAAGAAGTCAAAAATGGAAACTGCATGGGTGGTTTATTAGTCAGCATTGGGCTCCAAGTGAGTCTTCTTGATGCAATTGTCTTCTTGATAGAAAACAGATTGATTATTTTTTTTCCCAAGTCCATAATTATTTGAACTCATTAGATTTCAGAAAATTTGAAAATGTTTCAGATTATGCATATACTCTCACATGCTCCTGTATTTAATTTTTGGGCCTGGCTCCCCTCTTCCTGGTAACTCATATAGTAATTTACAGCTTTGCAGGTGTAAGAGCCTGTATTAGGTGAATGAACAGTGTCTGATTTGCACAGGCCCTCTGTTACACTGAATTTGAAATATTTTTTACCAGAATATGAGACCTGCATACTTAAATTTCCAGTGAAGTTCTTTTCCATGATCAGTACTGTCTAACGTAGTTTTTCAGTAAATGTGCAATGTGGTGATGTTAATAGCAACAATTTCCCTTGAAAGAAGGTAATTTCTTTGTTTTACTCTGTTTTTAGACAGATCTGCCTGCTCAGTTCCTGTGCCACTACAGTTTTAGTGCCACTACAGTTCCTGTGAAGAGTGTTGTAACTCAGGGCAGCTATTCTAGTCACACAAAGAATGTTGGACAGGTTAATACTATTGTGCAATATTGTGCAATATTAATGCATCGTGCTATAACCAGCAAAAGTTCCTGGACATAGCTCTGCCAGAAAGAAATATTTTTGATGCCTTGTTGAATAGCATTTTCTACTCTCAGGATTTATGTATGTGAAAAAAAAAAGATTCTGGATATTGTAAGAGAAAAAGAAACAAACGTGGGCAAACAAAACTAAAAAAAGGCCCTTTAGGCTTCTTTTTCACCACTTTTCACCATAAATTTGATTTTAAGTGTGTTTTGTTTTACTAGAATATTAGCTTTATACTGGAGTTTAGTAACTCACATTAGAAGTTAGGAGCCAATGACTGGCTCCTCTATGCTGGGTACAAGGAAAGATGGAGAAGACTGACTGTCACACTTACGTAGTCTTTCCTGGAGTTCTCTTGGTTCTGCATAGCTGCTTATCCCTCACTATTAGCAGTAAAGACCATTCCAGCCTTTAAAAAATATTGTCCAAATATCTGTTTCTGAGTAGGTCATTAATTTTCAGGGACTTGCCAGCTATGCTACACAGTAGGTGGGAAAAAATGTTGTGGTGCTTGGGTGTGATGCCAACAATAACTAGCTATTCACAGCTATGATTTCTCACCAAGTAATTATAACTTTTGCTTTACTAGGGGAAAGAAAATAATACTAAGAATGAATTTTTTAAACACATTTACTCATTACCAAATCATTCTTAAGTTTTCTTTGGGAAAAGGAGCTAGTAGCCCTTCTTTTTGGGTGGAAATTTCCACTAAATTTCTTGGGAACTCCAGACATGCTAAAAATACAGTGTCTGTACACCTCTGTGTCAAGGATTATCCTCAGTCTCTATATAACATTGACATCTCACAGCCGTATCATGGTGTTTATGAGCTTTCTGGAACTGTTTCCTTCCCAATTACACTTTGGGAATTCCTGAAGGTGGCTGTTCTGATATTCAGTAAGCTTCCTCTTTAACATGTCACTGCTTCTTCACATCATAGCGATGTACTGTTACTATAATGCTGTTTGTCTCCATTTATCATTGCTACCTTTGTCTGGTCAAGGATAATGAGGATACAGTGACAGTCAGGTTTGTATCCTATTTCATTTCCCTACATAACTGCAGTTTCAGCTACTGCTAGACTGTATAATTAATCTGCAGTCCTTGTAAATGCAAAGCTTCCCAGTAATATCATAGAAGGGAATTTTGCATTTTTCTGATCTATATTCTTCTGCAAATCCTTTCTAAGTCATTACCTGTCCATTGTTGCAGGCACTTCTTCACTTCCACATTTTACATGGACAATGTTTGTTCTTTTAAATGATAAGAATTTTGGTACATAGTCTTTCGTCAGTATTTTTTTTAAGATCCCTAAAGTTAATCCCTTAAGTCTCCATTTTGCTCCAGTTCAATCACTGGGAAATGTGGATAGCCATGCATTTGGGAAAGTAAAGCCATTGTCCAAATACAGACTTGGGAGTTCAAACTCCTATTTTTGAAAACTTTGACCACATTAACTACAGATTTTGATTTATGCAGAGGGACCACTCTCTGTCCTTACTCTTTCAGATAATGGAAAATGTGTAAAAAGGTTAAAGAAGATACAGGAAGAGATTATGTGGTGAGGTCTGCATTTTGCCCTGATATTTTGCTAATGCTAGGGATTGGGAATGAAAGATGTTAGTGCCTCAAGTAAGACAGGAGACAAAGATTACCAGCTGCAGAATTTGTGGGATGAGTATTGTCTTCCAGAGCATTTATGGCAGAAGGTACTTGTGGCCGAAAAGTTACTCACACTCCTAGAAGACAAGTTGGGACTACTGGAAGAGCAACCATAAGTCAAGTCCAACATCGGGGATGGGACATAAGGGAGCAGGAGAATATGGCACAGGTCATGGCAGAGGTGCAGATAACTTCTGATGATGCAGATGTTGAAAACAGAGTTTGGTGGAAAGGAAGATCCAAAGAAACATCCAACAACAAGTAGTACTACCTAGCAGAAGAAAAATAGGATATCAGAAGAGAAACAGGATAACAGAATACAGCTGTTACAGAAAACAAGAAAGGCAGAACAGAAAGGCAAAAGAGAGGAAGAGAGTGCTGACACAAGAAAATAAGATATGAGTATGAAGGATGGCTGTGGATTAGAACCCAATGGAGAAAATAGACAATACACATCTGATTTGAAAGAGAAATATAGATGAGATGAAATGAGTTTCAAACAAGTAGAAGAACCCTCTTTAGGGTCCTTATGGAAAATGGACTGTGTGATTGGTATTCCTTGCTAAGAAGAATCAATGGGCTTGTCTCCAGAACAGGCCCAGCGGACAAAAAGGCATACTGGTTTTTAGGCTCTGGGATGCACAGAAGAAAAGACAAATTGACAAAAGTCTTTATTGTGGGAAAAATGTAAACAACATTGCTATGTTTGCATTAGGCCAGACAGGTAGCATTTTAAGAGAAGCAAAGCAGGGAACCCCAATAGCATTGCTATCTTTTCTAGTGAAAGAGAAAAAAGCAATGATACTATAAATAACTGGGCTACTGAGATGGTTTGTGGGTTCCAGTTTATGGAATTAAGTTGGTAATTTATAAGGAAAGTTTTAAACAAATGGATGCAGAGAGAAGGCTGAGAGACATTTACGTAATCTCCAAAGAAAATTCATGTTTTATTTCACAGCAACAGTGAAACGAGGTAAAGGGTAGGAAAAAAAACCTAAAGGGTAGAAAGTTTATGAATAAAGAGAAATTATTAATGAGTAGAGTCACAGTCAAGTGGATGCTGCAGCTAAAATCATGTAATTTAGCCAGGGAATTGAATGAAATCAGAAAGAAAAAATTGAAACAGGTAAAGACTGAAAGAAATAAGGTAAAGAACCTAAAAAACAAAATGAAGGAATGTGAACAGTGGATACATTACATGAATTTATGTATTATAGAGAAAAAAAAAGAGGTGTAATAGAAGAGCCAGGACTGAGAAATACTTCTTGAAGGATATGCAGTATTCAGAGAAGAAAGCAAATGCACCAGGCAGGCATGACACATTCAGATGTAGAATGCTGAAAAATAATGAGATAAAGGAGCTTACATAGAAGACATTAGATATTCAATCCGGGGAAGAAATTAAGAAAATTATTTTATGAACAGATCTTGAAGATCAGTTTTATATGTTGCCTTTCGTTTAACATAAATGTAGAAATAATTTTACTAGGCATTGTCTTGGGGAACATTAATTTCCCTGACACAAATTGGAGAGCAAATGCTATTGGTAATTGTAAGACCACCAGTAGTGCTGAGAAGAGAACAATGCAGCACATTTGGGGACCGATTTTATTTAGCAGTTTCACTGTAGAAAGTGGTACAGAAGTCTGGAGGATGATCATGAGGTTTCGTGATGCTATAAAGTGAAGAGGTATTGCCAATATTCAGCACGATCAGACTATCATATGAGGAAGATTGTAATACTTTGAGAATTACAACGATAGATAGAAACGGGTGTATGTTACAGGGAAAATGTGCAAGCGTTTTTGAAACGAACCAGGGATTCATTAGCTGAAGACAACAGACACAATGAAAGATGTGGAAGTGCTCACTTAGGGCTGAGAAGAATCAGTAACACCAGCTAATCACAGGACCACCCTGCAATGCAGAAGTTGGAGAAGACACATGTGACCATAGGACATGTTATTTGCAAAAGGGGAAGCAAGGCAATCCTTGGCTGAGCAATTGCCCTCACCCACACCCATGGAAGCAAGCTGCCCCAAAACAGGAGAGGGATGCTTGATTGATGGGGAGCCTAGATTCTGCTTAGGACAAAATTAAAAATAAATTCTAAAGAGGAAGAAGAGGAAAGAAAATGTCATGGTAAATACACTGTGTGTTCAAATCAAATTGGGAAGAAGAAAGAAGCATTTTAGTCATTAAAATTGCAGGATTGTGGAGTAGCCCTGCTAGTGCAACAGGCAACATGCTAGCAGTTTTAAGAGGAGCTTAATGAGTGGGATGTGTCTGGAATGTAGGGGACTCAGTGACCCAGACCCAATAATACTTGTGTTGGTTACAGTACTGAAAATGTATTTTAAAAAGTTTAGAAAAATCAGTCATTGCTCTAATGGCCAAATTGGTCTGGATGGTCTCAGAAGAAGAATCTATATAATCCCCATACTTGGCTGAAACTCCTTAGAATGCTTATTTCTCTTGCATTTTCATGAAGGCAACACTTTTTCCTGTCTCTTCCACTCAGGAATAAACACTTTTCCAGTGTTGTAATGGAAGACTGTAAAACCCTCCATCAGAACCTGTGATGGGAACCAGTCATCTATCCTGCTGCATGACACAGCATATCATCTGTGTCTTGGATGCAGTTAAAAGTAAGAGGTAAATCCATTAATGTGCTTGTTGATGCTTCCCTTGCAGTATGACTCAGTGTTGGGGAGTATTATCTGAATTAAATTTTCTTTAAAAACCTAATCATAACATGTTGTACAAGGACTCAGTTGATTCAGTTTTCCATTTTTTTAAGAACGAACTAAATATCAGATCCTTTGATAATTTAAATGACTGTAGCTTTTGGAATGGCCTATGCCAGCTGAGGATATGCCTCCATCTCTCCTAGCAACACCCTCAGCTCACTCTCATATTCAATGCTTTATCTAGAACAGGCTTGGCTAAATTCTTCTGTCTGCTTATATACTACAAAGTGATTTTAAAATTACTGGAGCAACCAATGGAACTTTTCCTGTTGCAACAGAATCCTCTGCCTGCAGAAAGATCATGGCATTATGGAAGCATTTTGTGCATTGGTCATGTTTCCACCCTTGAAATAAATAAAAGCCATTTGCCATGTGTGAACAGCAGTGCAGGCTAACACTGAGGTATATTTGCTGAGGCTCTTCATCCAGTGGAAAATAAAAGGACCTACTTCTAAATACAGATCTCCTGGGATTAAGGAATTAAAATCAGCTTTTTCATTTTTTCCACCCTTTTCTCTACCATCTCCAAATATAGACCAGTTAGAGTGGAAAATCTAACTCTTAGTGCAAATGTATTGAGTACACAAAATTGGTATGTGCCTATATATTGGTAGGTTAACCACTTTTCATGCTCTGCTGGGACTTCTAGACACATGTACTCAGACAGATATTTATGTGCTGGGATTTTTCACGTAATTTAGGGGTATGCAAGCTCATACTGCTAGTTTAAAAATATAAATCCATTTATAAAAACATGTGCAGCCAATACAAAATTCTGTACATGTGACAGCACTGAAATCATGAGTTAACCAAATGAGATGAACAAAGTTAAGTCTGAGAGTGTATAAACTCAGCAGGATTCTAGACAAAAAAACATCAGAGGATTTAAAATATAAAAGGAAACGTTTATGTTGGATGATATTGCAAGTAAAAATAATACCAGCAATGCCAGTTCCTTCATTCTGTAGTGCCCAAATGTCCCAAATTCTCTATGATATCCAGCCATGTGCCACTTTAAAACAAAATTGCCCTCCCATAATTACTCATTTTAACTACTAATACGTGTTCTCAAGCTCACACTTGCATTTGTATGTAGAGAGATATCACTGACCTGTGTTTTTCATTTTGGTAATAATTTAAAATATAAAAATTCAAATTCATCTGTGTTTGTCTCCTTTGTTTGAAATGTTATTCAAATAATCTGAATGCTGTAGCTCTTAACAAACTCTATGAAACTCATACATGATGTGACCACACTTGCTGTCTGATGAACAGAGATTGTGGCTGTATGTACAAAGAAATTTTGTGACGGTTTGAAGAATTTTAGAGTGGCCTTGTAGTCCTTATTCTACTCATTAAAACTAAGAAGCATTTGGGATGAATGATAATACTACAGGAGCAAGTTTACTCAGATGTTATTTACCCTCAAGTGCTCTTTTGCCAGCATACTGATGATTTGGATTATCACTACCTTGTAGCATGTAAATACTGAAATTGTAATCTGCACAAAAAATAGCAGGATTAATGCAAGAATAATATTAAAGATGGAGGAAAGAGTAGGCTATCTGTTGTGCTCCTACCCCCTTGCATCTGGAAATTTCTCAGTTTCATGTATTGAAAGTGTTTGTGGCATGTTTTTTACAAAGGGTAAGTGGTGGAAGAAGATTTTCTGGATGAGGAAGTAAGACAGGGCACAGAGCACTCTAAAGTCCAAAAAGTCTAGTATAAAGCCCATTTGCCTGTTGAAATAACTGCTATTTGCAGCTGAAAATGCTCATCAGGTTCCAAATATTTGGCTGCGATTCTCTTTCCATAAACATTGGAGTCACATCATACATGTCTACAGGGCTCAGCCACACCTCTTCTGCCTTTGCCTGCCTGCCTCTAGAGGTGCAGCCAACATTACAGTCCAGAATACTCTCCTTATCATTCTTAGTTCCTCCTTTTAAACCTTTTAAAGTTTGTTTTGGGGCTACAACAGGCCATCTTTCCCCCCCTCTCTCCAGTTTGGAGTTGCTGACCATTGGCAAAACAGGTTTTTCTTATGCTTCATGTGACTTTGATCTTAACCTACATGTTGATAGAAATAGCTGGTGACATTTTAACTCAAGAACAGTTTGAAGCTTTAAGAGCTATCTCCACCCTGTTGACCTATTTAGCCTAAACAGATTGCCAAAACTTTGGAGATGCCAAAGGTTGTGCTAGTGAGTTCCATTTGGGTCTCCCACCCAAATAAAAGGGTGGAGAAATCCAGATGCAATGTCATTCGGGAAGGCCAAAAGCCCTGTAAGGTTCCATGAAAAATATTTATTTTTCATTTTTTAATCCAAACCAGAATAAACAGCACCACATCTTTTTGGCCTTAAACTCAAGCACAAGAGAAATTTGGACCACCACTGAAGGTGGAAATTCTACATACCTGACCTTATTGTCATGTTTTTAAGCAGAACCACAATGGTTTTAGTGAAGTGTTTTGCTTAAAGCAGAGGACAGTCTAGCACTTGGGAAGTTTTGGTTGTTTGCATTTAAATGTGCATGGCAAAATATTTTGACGGCTCTTTGCCTGTGTGTTGACAATGTATGTGCAGGTAGTGTTGCCCGTAGTTACCTTGTGAAAAGCAAATTCTGGGAGGTATCTGCTTGAACCTGTCCACAGCAAGAAAGTCTTCTCACTTCTCTGCATTTTAGGTATAAGATAGATAGATAGATAGATAGATAGATAGATAGATACAAAACTCAGCTTGGCACCAGTGCTAGCTGACAGGCTTTGCCAAAATGGACTGCTCTCGTCCTTTCCCCAACACCTGTTGGAGGAGTCCTAGGAAGAGCTTCCTTATGCCATAGATATCCTGATCAGAAATGCAGCTGCAAAATTCCTCTAGAGCATTATGCAGATGGTGCCTACTGGTTGCCTGTTGGAGGTTTTCCTTATTCTGATTGGTACTGGGTTTGGTTGGGAGAAAGTTAAATTCATTCATAGAAGATGGTGGGGGGCTGTGTTTTGGATTTATGATGAAAACAGTGTTGATAACATTGGGATGTTTTGGTTACTGTTGAGTGGTTAAACAGAGTCAAGGCCTTTTCTGCTTCTCAGACTGCCCCATCAGTGAGTAGGCTGGGAACGTGCAAGAAGTTGGGAAGGGACACAGCCAGCACAGCCAACCCCAACTGACCAAAGGGGTATTCGAGACCATATGATGTCACACTCAGCAATAAAAGCTGGGGGGTGGAAGTTCCATGGGGGCTGCCAGTACTAAGGTACTGGCTGGCCATCATTAGGTTGGTGGTGTGCAATTATTTTTCTTTTGAGTCATATGTTTCTTTTAGTTGTCAATTTTTCCCCTCCATTTTTTCAAATAATTAAACTGTCTTTATCTCAACACATATTTTCTCACCTTTACCCTTCTGATTTTCCCTCCATCCTGCTGTGAGGGCATGAGAGAGCAAGTGCATGATACTTAGCTGCCTACCATGGTTCAGCCATGACAAGAATTGAACTGCCGTACAAGCCCATTAACTTCTCCTGAATCCCTGGAAATCATAGTTCAGAATGTGGTTTGGGTAATTGTCATGAATGTGCATCCAAAGTGCTTAATTGGCCTTGTTTCTGCTCTGCTGCACTCCAGTATTATTCTAATAGCAGTGGAGGGAAAAAAAAAGAATGGATGAGATTCATCTGACTAAATATAAACATCTACAATAAAAGTAATCACTTCTGGCTGCCTTTGTAGTCAATGGAGAGAAACAAACATTTATAAAGTATGATTCATCTCATTCTGAGGTAGGTGCCTGTGCTGGTTTTGGGTGGGGTAGAGTTAATTTTCTTCACAGTGGCTGGTATGGGGCTGTGTTTTGTATTTATGCTAAACACGGGGTTGATAATATACAGAAGTTTTTGCTATTGCTGAGCAGGGCTTACACAGAACCAAGGCCTTTTCTTTCTCCTTTTGTGCTGCTGCACAGATGAGGAGATCTCGGGTGCATGGAAGGATGGGAGGAGACACAGCCAGGACAGGTGACACCAGTCAACCAAAGGGATATTCCAGACTGTATGACATCATGCTCAGTGTATAAAGTCGGTGTGGGGCTGGCTGCTGGTTGGGGTTAAACCACAACAGTGTCTAAACTAGTTTGCATGAATCATGTCCTAAAAATGCCCGATTCTCACATAATAGGAGCCTCTGATGACAACTTCAGGCGTAGGTTTCTTCACTTTAGAAATCCTTATCCAAAGGGAGATGAAGTGAATCTCACATAAGATCCTAAGAAGAGATAACTATCACATAAGGCCAGACCATCTAGGTTAGTACCACCAGAGACTGATGCCTGAGATGAGACACTTGAAGAATAATGCATGATCACGGCAAGTATTATCTTTCTTTGTTATACTCTCCCAGCTTCTGGTAGTCTGCAGATTACAGTCTCCATGTGCCAGAGGCTTCCCCCTGAATCATTGCTTATTATAATGCCTTCTGTGCATTTGTCTAGGCCAGTGAATTAATGTATCCCACTAACCCTCACCATCAAACGGTCCTCTGAGGCTTCAGGATTCTTGTCCAGGGTTAAGACAGTCCTACTACTCCTAATCTGCCCACATACGGAAACTGTTTCAGTCTAATCCCTCTGATACTTTTCTCTGTATTTTCTCTATTTCTATTATTGTATTCAACACACATGTACTGCTGCCTTCATACTGATGTATTTTGTTCTTAGTTTCCTTCCTAATATTTCGTAATGTCCTAGCTGTCTTTTTGACCACTGCTGTGTATTACACTATTTTTGTAGGTAATTATTCACCATTACTCCAGAACTGGTTTCCTTAATAGTGGGAATTAATTAATAAATGAACCATAAGGTATTTTTTTGCCTGTGTGCACTGCTTTACACTTGTCAAATAAACTCCATATTCTATTTTGTCCCTTAGCCCTAGAAGATTCTTCTGCAATTCTTTGCATTTATCTTGATTATGGCTACTCTGGTCTATTTTATATGATCTGCAAATATTGCTGCTTTCTTGTTCATCCAGTTCCTGTATAAATATGTTAAACAGGACAGATTCCAGAACAGTTTAACACAGGACAACAGAGATATACTTCTATGAAAAGTGACCTCTTAGCCTCAACCTTTGCTTTGTGTATTTTAAGCAATTTTTTATCGTATAACAGCTGAGGTTTTTTAGAAATTCTTTGATAGAGGACCTCACCATAGTCTGTTAAATTTTACGGTGAGTATTTGCTAGTTAGGGATTGAAAGGAGTTTTCACCACAGAGGAATAAAGTGAATTGTAAAATATACATTGTATTATCAGAGAACTGGGGTTTTAGGTAGTGGAGGAAAAACACAGAAGATCATCTTATAATAAATAACAGAAGAATTGTGTGGAAAGGGGAAAGAATGGGAAAAAAAGATAATTGCTTTCATTAGACAATAATTTAGTTTAAATAAGTTACGATACTAGTATTTGGAAAGAGCAAGGTTCAAAGGAGGAATCTTTCCTCTCCCTGTTTCAAGCCTGCTACTTTAGAGTCTGCCTGCCTGCTTCTAATGTGAAGCTGTAGCACACCATGTGAAGTATAAATATGGATTCCTTCAGAGGTTTGATGACATTTTGTTGGAAGACACAAACATGTTTCTTGCAGATTTGTGATCTGCAAAAATTCAGTGTGTGCCAGTACATCGGGGACTGTGCCATAGATCACAGTTCAAAATTGCCAGTTCACTCTATTTATTTACCTGGGTTAATAGAAACAAAAGAATATTGAATTGCAATTAAGCTGAACTTGGAAAAGGATTTATGAAACCTTGTCAACTGTGTTATCCAACACAATACCATTTGTGGGAGAACAAAGATTGTTCATTTAGAATATGTTGAAACCGTAAGTGAAATCAACTTACAAATATTTTTTCTCCTTGAACGGATAACATCTGACGGAGGGGAAAGCAATGCCTAACCCACTTTTAAACATTACCAGGTTACCATTATAGTTAATTAGCAAGGCATTACCCATAAGCCTCTGAAGACAATCACTTTCTGGCTGTCACCCAGGCCTGCTGCAGTATAGGCTCACTGACTCCAGAAAGCTGACAAAAGTTGTTTTTCTGCAAGAAGCATGTTGTGAAAGAAGCCTGGTGAAGGTGAAACATGTGTTGTTACTTCATCTTTAAGAGACCAATTTGATCACAACACTTTTGATGTTCATTTCAATGTCAGGGAAATTTTTGCATCAATTTTAAAAGCATAACTCTATATACTAATTGCTTTTTCTCTTTGGCAGATACCTAACTTTAACTAGAAAATTATTTTAAACTTATGCCATAGTTGAGAACTCATCAATAGAATATGAAAATCAGATCACAGTTTGAAAAAACAGCAAGATTTTTTCACCCTATGAAGAGAAGAACTTCTTTAGAGATCTGGATGATAGGACAGAGTATATCCTCAAGTTCACTCATGGCATAAAACCAGGAGGAGTGGATGATACACCAGGCTTATTGGACTTCTCTACAAGGACGGCCCGACAGTAATGCTGAACATGTTTGTGTTGTGTGTGTTTGCTCTTTGGATTGTGCCAATATGGCCCACTTCCTGACCAGGAAAGTGCCAGCATTACTGTGGCTGCAGCCCATTCAGCTGCTGAAATGAACAGAATGCTGTGCTTTAATCCACAATGACATATCCTGGTTACTAAAAAGGAGGGTCAGAGGCCATCAAGGTGCTAGCTCCCATGAAGCTGACTGGTATGTGGATGGACCGTACAGGAAGCATGTCACTGGACTGTCAGACCTTTATCACACACAACTTGAGAACAGCTCAGCAAATATCAATGCTGACTACTGGAGACAGTAAAGGAACATAAAAAGGGACCGCTAAGGTTCTGTTCCTTACAGTTTCTGACTCATGGTCACAAGCTATTTCTGATGACCATCCTGGTATTTAAGCCCCCACATTTTCAAGGTGAATTTCAATGACCTTTGAAAAGAACTCTTGCTTTTCCATTTCTTTCATACTTTTGATCCATGCTTTTATTTTGATGTTATTCTAGCTGGTGATGCTAGAAGACGTGAAGATCAGGAAAAACCCCATATGTCATTGCTCAGCAATCTTGTTGCTCAACTGGGCTGCATTCTCCATAAGCTGCATTCAGTATTTTGCTCATTGAAACACCAGTGTGCAGGCTGCATAACCCAGAACACATGTTGCATTATAGGATCTCTGTCAGGGGGATATTGGATAAGAAGACCTCATGTAGCAGGCATGGTGGCTTAGCATTATTCATTTGTGGAGCAAAATTTATTAAACAGAGAGTATGTGAATGGGCTAATTCACCAAGGCTTCATGGCTTTGTACTGGTGACAAAGGACTTCTCTTTGAATTTTCTTGTTGAGCTGCTAATTGTTATTTGGCACTCCACATTGATACATGGGTCAGGGATGGTAAGGGACAGAAATGGAGTATGTGGGAGAAGACTACCCCAGTAAACCAAGTAGCTTTGGACAGATGTTTTGCATAAGCTTGCCTGGGGTTCAGAATTTAGCCACCTCTTCACCCAAAGGACACTTGAGAGGCTTCATCTGGAAAGCAGGATCTACTCAAAATGTACGAACAAAGGCATTCTTCACAAAATTGTTTGTGGGTGCAACCCTCATAAAGCTAGAGCATGAAGACACCCTTCCCATCCTCCTCTATATAGTAGTGTAATGGTGTGAGCCTTCAGCTTTGAGGTGTAGGAAATCTGGATTCAGTCCGTCTTCATCTTAAAGACATGAAGATTCGGATCTCCCACTCGAGTGCCTTAAACCCTGGCTGTGGGGAAGCAAAGAGAAGTGAACTTCGTTCATTTTGTCAAAATAAATGCAAAAAATAGAGCTAAGGCCAGAGAAAAAGAGGGAGATCTGGGCAATTTCCCAAAGGAAGGGAGTCCTGGACTTTTGATCTGTACTTTCAGATAACTATCCCTGTTTATTATATCAAGAAGTCACTGAATAAAAAGAACTGAATTGAAAAAAACCCAAAACAAACCCTTTTCAGGGGCCTAAGTATTTCTGAATCTAACTGTAGGTCCTTTCATTGCTAACTTTTATGGTGCTCTATCGCTTTGATGCCCCTGCTGTGAATTCCCTTTGTTTTACTGTAGCAAGCATGGTGGCCTGTTACTGTAACTTTCTTTCTGAGAACAGTGACAGGAGTGTAAGCTGTGCGTGTACATGCAGAATATGAGGCTCATGCTTTAGCTTCACTTCCCAGAGCAGAAGTATTATTCTTACTTTGGCTCACTTAGTAATTTCACAAATGCCTGGGAGAAGAATAATGGAAACCTGGAGATTTGGCTCATGAGATACAGCTGCTTGTCGTGAGTAAAGCCCCCTTTGGAGATATCATTTGGGGCCAATTTCCTTATTTTGTAGTCAGGCAAAACTCCCATTGACGTCAATGGGAATTTTCCTTCCATAAAAAATGGGGGCTCATGTTTGGCCCTGATTGTTTTGTCAGCTTGGACCACTTCAGATAATGCCATTATTCTAAACACCAATTGGTGGGCAGAATGCCTCTGTAATGTATTTAAGATATCCTCAGGTTGGCAAAAAGAGGCAAAATATGGAAAAACAAGTCATCAGCCAGCCTTTTTTTCAGTCTTCCCTAATGCATCTTGTATGAATTGTTGGACCTCCTCATATGCATAAAGATAGCAGGTATTTTGAATTTCATCTTTCAAAAGTGCATTTTAAATCAGACATATGGTAATAGCTGGTAAGTAGAAATGTTAATAAAAATGCATTGCGTTCAGGGATATTCATAAATGTGAACCACTTACTCCACCCCAAGCTTAGGAAAAGTAAATGTTATCCATTTTCACATAATTTTTTTAGCCAAAGTCTTTTAAGCATATAACTTTACAGCTTTCATAAAAAGGGCATAAAAACAAAAAATGTGTTTTGCAATGAATCTGCCACTGATATGAGTGTTCAATTAAATGGACCATGCAAGAAAAGAGGAAGGATTTGCTACTGGGGTATTGCCAGTGATATCCTTTGACACTTCTACGGTCTCATGTGTTCCTGATCAAGCAGTACAGAGCACTGGAAAATCCCAAACCAATTAGCTTGAAACTAGAGCAGTCTGTATACATTTGATATGCAGTCAGAGGACTCTGACTTGAAATGACTGGCACTGAACTATGGCCTTTCTATTAACTTACCTTAAACCATTTTTGCCCTTTTGTTGACAAAGAAATTCACCAACTCTATTTATACCCTGGAAAATTGCATGTTTCTGCTTAGACAACAGATTCAAACTGTGTTTTTACTAGTGGCAGCCATTTGGAATTTTTTCCTACCACATTGTATCCCATTTCACTTTAAATCTTCTCTTCTGGACACGTACAAGATTCATACTTCTGTAAAATCTAGTTACCAAATCTGGTAATTTATCATTGATATTACCCAGCAAAATACGTAACTGGTTCTAGTCCAGCTCTTAAATTTGTGTATTTTGTTCCCATCACATAAATTTCAGTTTTCCTGATGCAGTTGGGTACAGTTCCCAGTGTAAGATACCGGCTGCTGTACATGCTGTACTGTGTGTGCAGAGACAAGAGTGTCAGCTGTGCTGTCCTGTCCTTTGTCTTCAGCCCCAGCCCTCCCTCCTGTCCTGTGCAGCTGGTTCGAGGATAGATGACTATGAAATAAGGACTGTTAGTTGATCCATCTGAGCCATTGTTTAAACCCTTAGTAGCTAGTGGATGCTGAGATTGTCATGGCTCACAGAGTTGCCTCCCACCTTTGTGGTGCAGGTTCCCAGGAAGAATCAGGAAGGGAAGTTCCAGGAAAGAACAGACAAACTTCTGTTGGCAGAAAGCCTGCCTGAAATCTGACCTAGGAACCAATGTTGAGTTCCCATGGTTTCTCTACCTGTAATCTTTTGATTTTGGTGCAACCCCCCGAACACCAGATAGTGAGAGAGCTGTTGGTTTGGGGAGACAACTCCTCTGCTGTCCAACCATTCATTCTGACTGAAGAAAGAGAAGGAAACCCTAAGAAAACGCTACATAAATATTTCCATCCCCTACTCTCTCACATGCTAATACACACAGAAAGATGTATTTAGAGCATAGTAGAAGCTCTTAATGAAGTGTGAAAAACAGAATGCCCCAGAGAGTATTTTCCCTTGTGAAGCTAAAAAATGGAAGTGCATCATGAATATATTTGCATTCTTGCTACCCATTGGCTTACCTTCCATAAAGCTGAAGTCTTCCTTTTCCAGTGCTACAAATCTGGCACCACTCATAATGATTAAATTCCCTTAAAGAAAAATAAGAAAGAGAGAAAAAGAATTATTTATTGTGGCCAAGGAATGCACAAACTACTGGAAGAAGAATTTTATAACTGTTTAACACAATATAACAGAGAGGTTATGCCAGTCTTCAGGATAAAAAGAATAGTCCTGTGAGGAATTCAGCTTCTTACTTGCTGTCTTATGTAATTTCATTCTCCTCTGTATAGATACTGTTTAGTTTTAAGTACAAAAGTAGTATCAGATTTATTTTTCATATGCAAGAAATCCCATTTCCATCAGTTCAAGATTAATCTGCTGTGATTGAATTTGCATTCCTGGGCATAAGGAAAGATACTTAGATCATTTGTCAAACAACTGACATGTAAAGGACCTCCTACTACCCTTCCAAAGATGTCCAATTCAGATGCATCTTGGTCTTTGCCGAAAGAGAATGCAGTTCAAGATTTTGCTCTCTTCACGGCAACTCACTTTTGGCTGCACTGACCACTGCATCCTGAGCAGGCACATGAACTCCCTGCCCTGCATATGGACAGTTGACCCCGACAGTAGAGAAAATGGGACAAGTCTCAGGGACAAGTGCCATGGCAGACTTTGTGATTGCTAAAAATGTTTCCTTCTCAGAACAGGACAACCTTATCTATACTCCTCCTGGGAAAAGTCTCTGCCCTGTGCTAACCCGTTAGCATTATTTGGGAGAGTATTAATTGTCTCATGTCAAAACTGGGAAGGATTCTAACAATTATATTTAACAGATCATCCTGGGAAATTGTTCAAACCAATGTCCTGACTGTAATTGTTTTACTAGCATAAATGCAGTCCAAAACATCTCAAATCCACCCCATTAAACTTGGAACACTGAGTACACTTGAACTGGTTTGCATGGCAAGCACAAATTTTAGTGTGATATGAGTTCTCATTGGTCTTTCTGACTTAAACTGAAGTCTCACTCACTATTGCCTGTTAGTGGTAATTTGGGAACAGAGGAAATATGGTGAAGACAAGTAAGAACAGCATTAAGAAATAAACTCAAGCCTTTGAAAATGTTGACTAAATGGATCTATGTAGCTTTCAAAACAAATGATGGACATCTCTCTAGACTGCTGAAATAATATTATCCCTGCATTTTTTCCCATAACTTTATTCCTTTGTCTAACCAGGAATAATTCAGTACAGCTGAAATTTGGGAGCTGAAGTGAAATGCAACTGGGGCTAATCCCAGTAAAGTTACTTGCCTCATGCCAGCTATTGACTTCAGTACAATGAGTAATTTTAATTGCATCATGAGTGTCCGCAACACCTTCTATTCAACAGACCTCTTGGAAAAGTGAAGGCTTCTTGGTGGCATAAATCCTTTTTATTTCTTTCTTTTTTACAGTGTGTGTATGTTTTTCTGTGTAGAGAGGACTTACAAAGAATTTAATCATCAAACTCCAGATGAAATTAACAGTAGTGTTCAGAACAAAGCAAGATGACTAGAAAACATGCAACTCTTTATAATTAATTTTCAGTCCCAGTGGGAAAACGAATAAATGTCATTAAAATCTAAAAAAAACCTAATTATATTTTGCATATCGCTACATGGACACCTTCAGAAGTGCAAGCTTGGCATTCTCACATTTGTTGAAACAAAGAGAAAATCCAAATTTGTACTTGCAACTGTATTATTTTTTCTTAATTATTTCAGACCTTTCATCTATTGTACCATAAACTTTTTTACAGAGAAAAACAAACAATCCAATAATAAAATTTGTATAATTTCATGCTTTAACTTCCTTTCTTGTGTAGTGGTCAAGAAGAGCATGTTTATTCTATTTTCATTACAGAGCATTTTGGCAAAAATTTAATTTTGGAATAACTTTCTTGGCATTTCACTTACCAGTGTAAAGAAGAATGAAGAGGGGGAAAGAAGAACTTTCACCTGGAAATTTTTTATTTGATGGTGCCATTATTCTGTGACAACCAGCAGCCATTCAAAATCTTCCTCAGTTACAAAAGAGAATGATATTTGAGTGTTAATATTTTAAAATTGATTTATTTTATTTTATTATATTTTAATTTTTATTTATTTTATTTTTTACAGCATGGTTTGTTTACATGCAACTTCTAGGTAACAGTTCACAGTCCTCCTAAGACATGTTGTTTGATGAATCATCTAAAACTGCTCCTGATCTGCATGAGATGTAGGCTTTAGGAACTGAAATGAACTTCAGGAACTCACCTGTTCTCAAGAAGATCTTTGCAGTATCAGGATCAAAGGAAAAGTGTTCCTGGAATTCCTTCTCAGCAGAAGATAGTGTTTCAGGAAATCATCACTGGGTCAAAAACATGTATGGTATATTGATGTACAACATCCCTGAACAGCATGTCTGTATCACATTAAACTCCACTTTAGCCCAGTATAATGTGTGTGATGTATAGGCTTTACTATGCCTCTGCACAGTTAAAATAGATTTATAGATCAGTCTTTTCCTTATGTGTCTGGAGAGCTGCTGAGAAAAAGTACCCCATAATATCAGGAAGTGGGATAAAACTGGGAATGTGGTTGCATGTAAGGATAGAACCCCCTAGTAAACACTGTACTCTGAAACTGAAAGACTGTGGAGCTGTTATTAAGCCCATTAAAGCTAACAGGAGCAGTTCTGACCACAAGAATTAGTGCAATTCACATACAGACTTGGGTTCTCTGAACAAGTTTGCATAAAACAAGAGCAAACCTGAAACCTTGTAAAAAAACCCCAAACTTGAACTGAACCAAGCCTTTTCCTGAGGGTTGGAAAAAATTTGATTAATTGTTTAATTTTCACATTCCTCATCTTTTCCATTTTCAGCTGGGAGAAAAAGGGGATAAGAGAGCATTTTGTGGTATTTTTACTGGCCTGACTGAAGCTGAGAGGTATTAGAGGTAATCTCATGAGAAAGTTTGACCTTGCAAGATTTCCGATTGATTTCCAAAGCCAAAAGATTCAGATACATTTGGATAGAATTTGAACAAACATCCAAACTTCAGCATGCCTGCCTGAAATGAAGATCCAAATGTTTTGATAGACCTTCCTTCTCCTCCTTGATGAGCACACATGTATATTGTATGCACATTTGCATGTGTTATTTGTGATACTTGGGAAAATACATGTGCATTCAAGTTCTTGTCAGAGGGATTTCGGGGTTGAAGTGCTAATTCATTACTCAACATAAAAGTTGATATGAAACATAAGTGCTAAGTACTCCAGAAAGTACATTATGAAAAAATAGTTGAGCTATATGCAGTCTTCAGTCTCATTAGGAAGTGAGAAAGAGATGGAATGGAAAAAATTAACTTGTCAACATAGCCATGTATAATTTTCAAAGAGCTCAATGTGAACACAAGATGTTGCACTGACCATTGAAATAAATCAAAAAGCTGTGAATTGTTTCAGAGATTTATCGATTTAATTGGCGATCATAACACAATGTGTTTGTTCTAAAGTAATCCTATAAAAAAGGAAAACCATGTATTTTTGCAGCTCTTGAACTAAGAAGCAGATCCTTTGAAACTGGTGAGTTACGGACAGCATGTAAATTTATGATCCAAAGCTTTCAAAAGCTTTCTATAGAGAAGTGCAGCATCAACAGAGCATGCTAAATGTTAGAGATTCCAGTTGAGATCTTTTTGACCTCAGAGTAGCTGAAGATTTCTCTATGATCTTAGTCATCAATTAAACCTGAAACAGGAATGGAGCACACTGAGCGGGAAGACGATTTAGCATGGGAAAATCACTGGCGTTTTTCAGTTTTACATGCAGAGAGCACCTAAAAATAACTACCCTGAAACACTTGTACCAAGAGAGCAAGAGCCTGAAGAAAATTACCTGATACTCCTATCTAAATATCTTCCACCATTTCAATACTTGCACATCCTGATCAGAACAATTAATTACAGTTAAGCACAAACTAAAGTCTCCTGAGGCAGTTCACAGGCTGAAGGTTAGTGTGAAAGTGCTGCCCTGGGACAGATCTGCATAGATATGGAAGCCAGTATATCAGAGGAGTATGGGAAACAGGAGCAAACAAACTGACATACAATTATGGATAGGGTGCAAAAAAGGCAAATAGACACAATACAAGCAAGAGAAGTCACAATGATTAAATTCACTGTCTTATGATGCATCCCTTTGTCAAGGTCAGATTTTCATCCTCAGGACGTTCTGCTGAAAAACATTTGTTGGACTGAAGAACCTTGTTTGGGTTGTCCAAAGAACCCACAAGCCATGTGATAGATCTTTTTGCCATAACAGCACAACACAGTTTATACATTTATTTGAACAGTACTTGTAATCCAGAAATTTCAAAGGTTTTGATTTTCAGGGACTTGGTTCATCCAAAATGGGACCAGAGTAAGCTTGTGTGTGTTCAGTGTGAGCAATCAGGGTACAAGGCCCAGTGAAGTGGAAAGTGAAGTAAGTGAATTCAACTTACTGTTTTAGACTTAAAAGTATCTCCTCCTATAAAGAATTGAGAACACCACAAGGATTCACATCTATTTGACTTTTGGTCCATGTTCTGCATTCAGGGAGATGAAATCAAACATAAATTATTATGATTTCTTTGGGACAAAACTTAATTTTCCAGGCTGTCCACTGGCAAAATTAACCTCTAAACTAAATCTCTGGGATTTAATTTGGACTGGATTTTTGTTGGTTGTTAAGGAGTAAAGCTTAGTTACATCGAAAACAGTGTAACCTAGATCTCCCTCAGAGCTGGAATAAACAGAGATTTTAATGATCTATAAAGTTTTATGAGTAACTGAACTTTAGTCAACAGTGTTTCAGTGGGATTTCTAGAAACATCAAAAGAATAAAAAAATCCAAATATAACACCATTCCACTTTGGTGGCTAAGAGTTAATAAAGTTAAAACCTCTTCCAAGCTCATTTAACTCCATATCATAACTCTTGTTGCACTAAGGTTCATTGCCAAGAATTTATAGTAGTAGAAGCAGCAAATGAAAAATGGCCAGAAAGACCACAGTTTTTTTAGGCAACACAGTCCAGGTACAAGATTCTGGCTTCCGTGAAAGAAGTGGAGGTGACCAAAACTACTTGAGTGTAACAGCCTCCTGATATTCTGCAATTATATAACAATGAGTCTAGTCATTAATATCCATTTTAGCTGTCTCAAAGTCCTGAGCAATCCAATGCCATAACCTCTCCCAAAGTGCATCAAGTCAACAGCCCAAAGAGGTTCCCAAGACCTAAGCAAGCAGAATAATAATGATAGCTGAAAATAAACACCTTTGTTCAGTAAAATTAATCATTGCAATGCTAGTTTGTGACCAGGTCATTACCTTAAATGCAGGTCTTGATGTGGCAGCTGAGCAACCATAATGAAAAAGCTCATATGCAGAGGGCATGAAGCTGTTCTTTCCTAGCTCATAACTAGGCCAAGGGAGGAAGACCTTACGAGTGATAATTGGAGCTGGAACTGGCCAGCATGTCAAAGTGTAAGGAGGAATGCTGCTATGGCTATAAGATACTGCCATTATCTAGGGCTCATGTTCACTAACTGTCAGGAGAAGAGATGAGAAGACTAAGAGACTAGGTGTAAGACCGACAAAACGGATGAAGCAGCAGAGGCTAACACAGCACTGACTGAGAAACTGAGCTTCCCTTGCTGGGAAGAGATGCAGTTACAGGGAAAACCTTGCACCATAGTTGGATGTAGGCAGAGCTAACCACTCACACTCTCTGCTGCAGCCATTTGAGGCTTGAGGTCTCAAAAACATATCTGCAGAGCTGGAGGGAGGAGGCTGTCTAGTTTCTCTGAAGTTATTAATTTGTTACTGATTTCCACAGGTTAGGCATCTAAACTTTAAGTTAGGCACTTAATCCCTTTCATGGACATGGCCCCCTATGCTTACAAAAATAAGACGATTTGGATTCCTTATTAACAATTCCAAAGAGAGATTCCTTACAGTCATTGCTAACACTTCTAAAAGCAGTAAGGGGTCCCATGCGGTGTGCAGGTCGGAGGCAGGTAGCAAAGGCTACAACTCTTCCCAATGTCAGTCGTGGTGGATGATCTCAGCGCGAGTCAGATGAAAGGATACGACAAGTACAAACTGAACAGAGTTTAGCAGGTGTGCTGAAATCACAGCCTTCCATCTGCTAGGCCAGTGCAGGAAGGGAGTTATGGAGTGTGGAGGCCGATGAGCCTCCCGATCCAAGGGCCCAAAGGTCCCCTGGAGGGTAAGCATTAAGCCTACATTCTCCCAGTTAGGGAGAACAAAGAAGCCTCTCCCAGGATCTTTTGTTTAACTAGGTTGATGTATTTCCGTTCTGTTTCCCTGAAAGGCCCGCTGGCCTCCCTGCCCCTTTATCCCTCATATGTCCCTGTTCTAGAATGTTATCCCTTCCCTGTTCTGCCATTGGCCCTTGTCCCTTTGCCACCCCCTCTATGTTTCCCTATTGGCTCCTGTACCCTGGCCCTGCCTGTGCTCCACCCCTGAGCCCTGAGCCCATCACCCCGAATGCTCTCTCCGCCCCTATTGGGCCCCATACTTAACCCTGGACACTGCCCTGTTTCCATGTCTTTGTCCCTGGACTCTCTGAGCGTGTTGTGGTAATAAACCCACCCTTGGAACCCACATGAAGACCCTTCCTAACTCTTTCATTGTCGACTTGTCCCGGATCTACCTGCGTGCGTGTTTGTAGACACGTGCTGTGACATGGACATGTGCTGTGACCTCTCCAAAGCGGCTTCTTTGAGACGCTTTCGGGAAGGTCGTGGCATCTAACGCCAGCACCTGCCATGATAATGGAGTTTATTTCTCTGTCCCCAGATGGAGAAGCTTGCAGGGGAGGTGAAATTAAGTATTTTCCATAGTACTATTCCTTTTGCATAGGGGATGGGCAGATGAAAGCATAAAGGTGACTAAGGAAGAAGCAGAAGTGGGAATCAGGGCTGTCATCTTTGTCAGATCAGAGGCAGAAGCTGGCAGTGTGATAGGCCGATACATTTGACAGGTCGGGTGAGGCAAAATGTGAAGGATCTTAAAGGCATAGGTAAGTTGCTGGTGTTCAAAAATGCAAAGCTACTGTAAGGACACAAGGAGAGCGGTGATGCAGCCAAAGCAATGAGCTGGGAACAGGGTTCTAATCCTGCTATTTGGGATGGAAGTGAAGGCAGCAGTATTGCTGAAACATGGCTGGAGACCAGATTATCACAAACAAAGTGCAAAAAGATGGGATGCTGCTATGAGCTTCAGCTGGCTGCTGAAAGAAAGGATGAATCTGTGAGCTATTACGTAGGAGGAGGCAAGTTGACTTGGCTCATACACTGACTGAAAGAGGGAGCAGAATCTAAAATTTTCCCTGATCATGGACTGGAGAAGTATGAGATTAAGAGTGAAAAAATTAGGAAAAATTGACAGTAGCTTTAGTTTTAGACGTTAATGGTTGTCAGAGATGTGGAAGTGAATTGTTGGAATGAGGATTACATAGAGAAAGAGAGAGATTTGCAGAGGTAAATTTTTAGGAGATGGGCACCTATGAATGGGATAGAGCTAAGATCTTTAAAGAAACCTTTCTGCCTCTCTGACTTTCTTCTTCTGTTGTCTAGGCAGCTGAAAAAGTCATGGGCATCACCAGATCTTTGATTACTAAAAACATAATTTGCCTAATTTTGTTATATTTTTCTCACTTCTACAACACGTTGTGCATTGGTTGCAATTGGCCAATTGACTCAGCTGCAGATATTCCAGATACTGATGGGGGCTACTGGCAATAGTGGTCATAAGAGAGTTTGTGGTTTTACGAAAAAGGACAGTGCTTTCTGTGCAGTGATAAGACCCATCCCAAAATGTGACAATTTACTGGATGTAAAATGGGCCTGGTCTTGTATAGATTTTATATAAAATCAGTTGACAGGGAAATACTTGATGGATATGTCATTCTCATCAAAACCACCAGCTTTTCAGCCAGGTTGGATTAAGTCCCATCACCATGCCATGGTTCAGTTTTTCTGTACTTCCTTTGTTGCCCCCCTCCTCAGTCATTCTTATTGATGGACATGGCACTCTCCTTGCCAGTCTCGAGAGAAATGGGGCAGTAGGGGCTTCTGTGCTCTCTTTTGGTCATTCATTTAATCACTGAGTGGCAGACTTGGTGTCTGATGTGAGACATCGAGACGAGCTGGCCTTCAAATTTGCTCCAGGACCCATCTTATGACAGGTCTTAACTCCAAAGAGTATCAACAACATTCTCACGCATTTTTCTGAGAAACCTCACAGAAACTGTTTGAAGGGATAGTAGTAATTCCTTCTTCCTACAAAAAAAATTTCTTGCCAATGTCTAAAAATCAGAGTGATGGCTGAAGTGCTGAGACTAATAAACAGAACACCTTACTGACCTTTTTGTCTTAAGAGATAAAGAAAAGCAGCAAGTCTTTGTATACCTGAAATAATTATTAACAGTTTTTATTCGGAAGAGACCAAACTTGTTCAGCTTCTTTTATAGTAAACATGTCTGGTGGGGTTGAGGGAGAGGAGGGAAAATCACGCATACTTTTTATACAGTCTGGTTGGATAGCTGGCAAGTGCACCTGTAGGGCATATGTGAATGTATAAACCCACACATGCTCACTTAAAAGGACACCGTCAGCTTGCTTCAGAGTTTTTGTTTGCTCTTTAATCTGCATTAATACCCTCTTAGAAGCTTAAAACCCATTATTTATTTCCCTATTGATTTCCTTTTTCTTTTTCCCCTTGTCAAACCCTTTCTGTGTGTGTTTGTTTTGCTTTGTTTTGAGTGGAGATAAAATTAACACAGCTGGTCTTATTTAACAACCCAAACAACTGCAATTTGTACCACACTATCAGGGCAGTGAGAACAAGGACAAGAGTGTCAGCAGACAAAATGCTGGGTGGGCACACCAGGGGAGTGCTGCTTCGTGGTGCTGTGCTTAGGCTGGCCTTTGAGAGGGCACCGAGGCAATGCAGTTCCTGTTTTGGTCACCTGGACCTGGGAGAGAGAACAGATGCATAAAAGAGGTTCAGTTCCTTTAAAAATGTGATTAGCCACTTGCTGCTCCTTGAATAAAAGGAATTAAAAAACAACAGTGGCCTTTGTCTTAGCCTGTGCAGTCAGGTTAACAGTAGTGTGGTTGTGCAAAGGGCTGTGGTGTAAGTGCTGCTAAGTTTGAGCACCTCTGTTTTCAGTTCTTACTGCTGCTATGAGCATGGGTCTGTTTGCAGTGATGCACAGCTCCGTGAAGAGCCCTGAGGGCAGAGGCTGCCTGTATTTGCCATCAACTCGGGGTGCTGCAGGCACACCATAAGAGGCAGCCAGTGAAAGTCCCCTGCTCCTTGTCCTCTCCATATATGAGGCAATAAGGGTGCAAAGAAGAGCTTGCCAGAAAAGCAGTGGTGGCAGTGAGTCATTCAGAGTACTGAGCTCTCCAGGTAGATTGAAGTGGGGGGAAAGAAAAAAGCAGAGAAGCAGGTCAAGGAGAGTTTTCTAGTCAATTCACTCTGCAATAGCTCTGTGCTGCGACCCACAGCTACCTTTGGAGACTGAGCTGTGGTCACTGCTCACTTGGGCATTGCCTGTAGGATCTGTTCCAGAACAGATTAATTTAGATGATGACTCTCATTTTCAGGTATTTGATCAAGTGAACAGACTGGCAAGAAATCAGCCGATGTTCAAGGCTCAAATAATGTTTCTGTCTTCATCTTTGCAGCTTTGTCAAAATCCAGTAACTCCTCTTTAAAGTTCCCCGTGGATGAAAGGGTTTTGTGGTTTCACTAAATTTTCACTTGAAAGGGAGGAGCACTGCCTTTGACATCTTGCTTAACCCTGAATGAAGGCAAGCAGGACTGGCACTGGCACTGTGCTGGTGTTCTCTCTGATGGTGTGTTTGGACCAGTTTGCAAATGAACCCTTGCAAGCAGAAAGTGCATGAAGGTCTCATTAAACAAAGCTCCTGACTAAAACATACAAAATGAGCTGTTCAAGAGATCCAAATCTGGTGTTTCATCCATTTCTGAGAATTCAGATGATTGTTGTCCTTTGGAACATGACTCTCCAAAGGTTGCCATAAAAGACCAGAATCTGATCTCAGCAATAGTTACAAAAGCAGAACAAAATAAAAGGGTGAAAAGAGAAATTCACACCCAGGCCATTACTGGATTAAGTATTTTATGTTCCTGCTCAGTTTTCAGCTTGTCCCATGATCAAAAAAACCAAACAGTCTGCTGATTGCACCAGCCCTTAAGCCATTCATTGATAACGTGGGTTTTCCTGTTCCTTTCATCATTCATCCCTGCTACTGAAGGATAATACACAAAGGCAAAGAAAACACTCTAAAATGCCGAGATGAAAAGCCATCCTCACACGGAGGTCAGATGTGGCTGTTTCATCCTCTGATGAGTAGCTCCCAGCAGGGTTTTCCCACTGGACTGGTGGGATGCCAGTTCAGGGCTTCCTTCTGCCATCTTCTGCCCCTTCGCAGTATTGCGACCCGGGAACAAACGGCTCAGCCTCATGCACAAGTCTTTGGTCTGTGGCAGCAGGACCTGGGCTTTTGCTCAAGGTTAGATGATCTGATCATAGTCATACATCAGAAGAAACTCAAAAATAACCTGTTTACAACAGTAATTATGCTTTATGGGAGTGATGCTCTAAAGTGCTTTTAGGCAACCCTGTCTGAACACGTGCATTAAGAGAACAGCTCACAAATATAAGAGAAAAGTTTTTCCCTGAGGTTTTTTCACCTTGAGCTTGTGGTGCTAGCTGTCCCCACTCCTGTCGAGGAAGGAGCTTCATCCATCCCAATGAGGTAAGGTGCCCAGCATTTTTGCAAGACAACCAAGAGGGCATTCAAGGAAGAAAGCAAGAAACCATCTATTTTCACAGTGTTGGTAGATGGCTGCGCACTCCTGTAGATGCTCAGACGTTTTCCTTCCTCATAGCAAAAATGGCCTTCTTTTACCCCACTTTCTTTTAAGCTTTCAGACTGAAGGATAGCATTCAGTGAGGGATAAGGCTGTACCTCCCAACACTGCCCCCACCTCCGTACGTGTTAGTCCCTGTCATAGCTGGGTGGGTTACGAATATTTGAAAATATTTTGCATAAATAAAAAGGGCATTATTTAGTTTCTGCTGTATCCATCCACCCTACTGCCAGCTATCTCACAGCATCCAGGTTTTGCATTGGCATTCTGCCGCATTTGTTTTCTTATCAGTTAGTAAGTAGTGTTTTCCCCTTTTGAGAAAACCTCAGCTACAAGCTATATTTACACATATATTCCGTGAGGCATTTACTGCTGGCATTTAAACAAAAATAACAGGGACAGCTACCAATTTATGTTCCTGCTATTTGGGTCTAAAATACAGCACTACCTGAGGAGTTCAGTTATTTTCTGGTTTTCCTTGAGAAACCAAGTTCTAGTCTCTCATATGTTTTTCCTCATCTCATTTTGGCCCTGGATGTGTCTCTTTCTTGTCTCTTTACAAATATTGTCCCAGAAGTATAAGGTTAAAACCCCATTCACCTCTGACTTGGAGTTATGGACGTGGAAGCCCCTTCCCTGCCAATTTCTGTGAACAACTGCTTCTAAAAGCTCAAATGACGGCTTTCCTGGCAAAATGCTGCTTCTCATTTCCCTTCTTTTGTTACATTTTTGTCCTTCACAAAATAATTAATGCTTTTTGTTCTGCTTTCTCTTACCTTCCACCAATCTTTTTTTAATTTTTGACTTTGTAAATTTGTTTTGGAACAGAAAGGTCTTTCTCTTAGCTCTTTCTAACAACCTTGTGTACTACATTTTATGAATGGTTGTGATTTTTACAGACTACAGCTTATTTGTGTGTGTGATTTTGCAGTGCTAAGGCTTTCAATAAAATTCTTCTCACCACAGATGTTTAGCTAAGTAAAAAGTTGACATTTTTTTTCCAGTTCTGCTTGGGGTTACTTTCATGTGGTGTTAAGCACATCTTAACATTGGCATATTAATTTTGTCATAAGAGTGGAGAGAATAAAAGCTAAGTAAACCTTGATTAAGATCTCAAAATACAGAGAAGTTTTAGGTTTTTTTTTTTTTGTGGTTGTACTGTAATTTATTTAAACAGAAAACAATTTACTTGACCAAATCTTTCTGGGCATTCTTAACCTGTAAAGTTTGTTTCCTTGCTTATGAATACAAATATTTACTATATCCATTATTTGCTTTTTTTTTTTTTTTTTTNGGCAGTCTCTGTACAGTTCTGAGCAAGACGTAGGGTTTATTGTACCTGGCTGCCCAAACAGTCCGGGTGTCAATGAACCTTTCCAAGCAAAGCTCTGCATACAGAGCTGGTCACTGGGAGTTAAGCAGGGCTCTGACATAGCACAGGTCCAGGACATTTTCGGGGCCAAAGTCTGAAGTAATGAAAAGACACAAGTAAAATGATGCTATTTACATGCTGAAGAATAAGATATATTCAACAGACAAAAAGCCTCCAAGAAACTAATTAAAAGGTGCAAAGCATTATGAAAAAGTTATGTTTAATTTACAATTTTTGGAACAATACTATCTTACGAAAATTTGCTAAAAGATGCAGTATCAATTCCACTCTAGTAAAGAAGCTGAGCATACACTGGAAAAAGAGATTTTAGGAGAAGAACAGTTTGTTTGCTGCAGTGTACCTTTTCCTTCCTGTTTCATCAGCAAATGTGTGCCTTACAGTACACACCACATTTTAATTTAAACAGTAATGTGCCAGGCACCAGCAGTTACACATCTTATCATCCCTCAAGGTGTGTTAGTAGATAATGTGTAACGTATATGTGAGCGAAGTCTCCATCATTACATGAGTTTCACATACCAGTTATTGTTATCTACAAAAATTATTTATTAACAGAATAAGGGAGGAGAAAGACTGGGTGCAGTTTCAAACTAGGGTTTATTTTGCTTAACTTCGGTTACATGACTCACAAACTGAGGGGTGTGAACGTGTATCTAAAGCTGTGTTTAATTTGTCTGTCTCTGTTCTCTGTTGCTCATAGTTTACTGTGTAGCACAGTCCATGTATAGCCCCCATCTCTCTTGATTTCCCTTGCCCTAAGCCCACAATAAGTAGCCCACAATATTCTTCCTTCCCCTGATTTCCCCAGTATTTCCCTGTCATTTACTCTTTGCCCTGTTCTCTCCCCTACTCCTGATGCTAGAGCCGAGCATTTGGTTTGGAGAAGTGTCGGTATTGCAAAAGCCTGCTTTGAGTGCAGCAGTCAGGCTCGGTATTGCTTGGCCATGCCCCAAAAGACTTTCTGTAACCAGAGCTGGAGCCAAAGCAGTTATACCAATTTGGCAAATGTAGAGGATTCTTCTGTGCACCAAGTACACTGGGATTGCTCTTTAACTGCCTTTAAGTTTTCTCATGAAATCTGCAGTGACGCCCAAACAAGCCTAATGTGGTTAAGAACTCAGTCCAATGATCTCACATCCTCCACTCCAGTTGAAGGCTCATAAACACATTTTGTCTATATTGGTATGTTGTCATAATTTGGGAGACACATTGCCTGGAAACACAATAGTTGGTTATGAAAGTCTAGTTTGATGCTGAGAGATCACAGCCAGATGTTACATTCCACTAATCAAAAATGAGTTATTGCAGGAACAAATAAAAAGTAGCAAAATGCTAATTTTATATAGCTCTTTTTTTTTCTTTCTTAAAAACATAATTTATTTTTGCCTTTAAAAGCAGGGACTATTCGGAGGAGACAGTGGTGGCTAGGAGACTACTAGGAGAAGAAATCCAAAGAACTATAGAATAAGTAGAGCTATTTAGGGGAGACACTTCACTTTATTCATTAATTTAGGATGTATATCTGATTACAGAATGTATATATGATTATATGCATTAAGCATAACAAAGCTCCAAGAAATTATCTACAGGCTGTACAATCAACTGGTGCAGGAGTACAGATGGATATTAGAAGATATGGTAGATAAAATGTTTCACAGAAAATTCAGAATTTGCACATACTGCTGCATAAGGCAATCTCAAGGCTGTTCTTCCAGATAAGTTGCAGAATAAATGCAAAAATGCAAGAGCTCTTTTCTATCCCATCTCTATAAAACATGTACTGGGATGCCACGCAGGGGAATATCCGTTAAACCAGTGAAGATGGAGATCAACGTAAGCACTCTATGGTGGGTAAGGAGATGCTTAAAATAGAGATGTAATCAGATAGTGCTGAAAAGGAAGATGCTGTCATTGAAGCAAATTTGTTTATAGAGGAGCAGAGCAGAAGCAGCAAAGGACCAGACCTGGGATCTTTATTTTTTAATATTTTTCCTGTAGTGTGGAGAATGAGAGAACCTGATGGGAAATGACAGTGGCACAAAGGGTTGAGAGATGATCAAGACATGAACAATCAAGATACAGAGAAAAAGCTGAATGGCCTGAGGCCTGGAGGATTATAATGGGATGAATTTCTGCAAAATACAATGTCAGGTATTTAGCTTGGACAGTGATGAGAAAAAACCTTGTGTCATAAACCAGAAACTAATCTAGTAAAATCTGAGGATGGGAACTTGGGCATATTATTTACCAGGATAAGAGTGTACTATTGCTGTGATACAGACAAGAAAGACTGCTCTGGTCAGGAGAGCAATTACATGTAGAAAGAGGGATGGCTATTGCTATTTTTCAGACCTCATCTGGAATTCCATATCCTTTGTGGAGCTCCCTTATTCAGGAAAGATGAACTCAAGTGGAAGTGATGCAGAGAGATAGGGTAAGGTTCAGCATCTTGTGAGGAGAAACTAGGAGAATGTGGCATCTTTTGGACAAAGTAGTCTTTCAGTTCATAAATGTGTTACAGAAAGAAAATAAATATTTAGGCTAAAAGACGTAATTGTAAGAAAAGACAGAAGTATATAAATGTAAACTGGCCATGTGCAAGTTTAGAATGGAAATTAGGAGAACGTTCCTGACCAGAATAGCAGCAGGAACAGAGAAAGTGAAGAAAACAAACTGCTAAAATGGAAGATAATAAAAAATTATATGATATCTGCACTAACAAGGGAACGGTTTATATGACTTAAGAGTACCCACTGAGCTCAACAGCCAATTTCTTAAATTAAAAATTATATTTTTATAGTTCATGAAATCATCACCATTGTGGCAGTGAAGTACAATCTAGCTAAATGAGACTGGATTCATATGTTCAGGTGAGGAGAGAGCATTAAGATCATCTATTCTGAAATTTAATGTAATACAGCCCATAGAAACCTACTCATTCATTTTTGCTCCAGGCTCAATGCCTCTCTTTGATCTATAGCACATCTTTTCAGAAAGGTATTCAGATTTAATTTAAGTGCTTCAAGTGAAGTAGAATCCACCACATTTAACAGCAACTTCTTTTGAAACTACAGTGCAGATAGTTTGAGAAAGGAGCTTTTGACCTTCATGATTTTTTTTTCTCTTTTTGCCATCGTTGACAGGCTTTATGAGGAAATACATCAGACGGATCATTGTGGAAGATATTAAACTTCCAACACCCATTCTGATCTGATTAACTCCTTTTCAGTATTTTCAGGAGTTAATGGCCTGTGGTATGTTTCTTCTGATACTAAGACCAATTTAAGCATCAGTGAAGTTATTCCCATTTATACCAGGTAAAAATATGATCCTTTATGCACATGATTAACAGACTTCCTGGAATGAGTAAATGTTTTCTAAGTAATCCAATGGGATGGAAAATATCTTATCTATAAGCTATGTATCTTATATATATATATATAATATATAGCTATAGCTATATATCTATATATCTTATCTCTGAGTAAAGCCAGCAGACTTTGGTTTATGGTATGATTTGTGTAATGCACAACATTTAAATTCTTGCACAGATAGAAAGCTTTTAGGGTAATACCTATTTCCTTTAATATTAGCTTCTTAAATTTGGCATATAATCTGAGATAACCCTTTAAATTCAGTCTAAAGAATTTATGTCTTAAAAAAAAGGTATTCTTGCCAACAGTAAGCCATCTCACCTGTTTTATATACTTAGGATGGATCACCTTCAGGTTAGAAAAGTAACTTTTAAGTGACTGTCATTAAATGAAAGGGAACATATTTAAAAAATATGGAAAAGAAATATCCTCATGACAGCGTGTTCTGGGTGGCTGTCACTGAATAAATTTGGAGTATTACAGCAGTAAGACTAAATCAACCAACATAGCAATACTCAGATGCAAACAGACATCTGATTTCTGTGTAATTGGGTGAAAGGACAGGAGAAAAAGCCTTTCAGATCTGTGAATAAATTTGACTCATGAAGAACTGTGCATCTCAAAACCCAAGAATGGAGGTAAATCCAAGCATGGTTAAATAGTGATTAGAATCATGGTTATTCTTCTCTTGCAACATTTCTGTTTGGTTGTAGTATTTCCCTGACACCTGATCTGGGGGTCTCGGGCACCCTGGAGCACAGTCCAGGTGTGCCCTGGAGGATGCTTCCCCTATGGCTGACATCTTTAGCAACAAGCTTATTATGTTCAGAACTGTGGTTACGTCTTACTTTTAGTACCTGAAGGCTCTTTCAAAAGAAAAATTGATTTGATGTCAGATTTTGAGCTAAAACCAAAATCAAAATCCTTGCCTAAATGTCCTTTCTTTTTAGGTATCGTCAGCACACTGTTAAGTGTGTCTTTTGTAAGGATAGTTTGAATATGATTAATCTGTACTATGGTGCTATGGAAAGAAAGACAACGTGTCCAAACTCTGCTCTTAGCTACAGCAGTCAGCACAGACATCTGGAGGGCAAGTATTTTAGAGGTCTGACTTGGATTAGAGTCTGACCCCCATGCGCATGGATCATCACAAGGATTAATGAAGTGCATAAAGTGTATGTGCTTGTTAATCTCATCTGTGGACACAACAAAGGAAGAAATTCTTCACTTTGAGGGAGTAAATGGTTTAGCAAAGAGAAGACACAAAGCCTAGCTTTAAGCTGATGGGAAGCCTACAGCTTAATGGACGAGTGTCTTTTATTATCTTAACTGCAGCAACTGTGTTCCAAGGAGGTATGACATGAAAACGATCCTGTTTGACTTTCAGTTGTGAAGTTTTGTCCCTTTCCTTTTGGTATTCTCACCTCTGTTTTAAATGTTGTCTATGGAAAATATTCTATTCTAAATTAACACTGAAGTCTCGTCATTTGCATTTCTTTTAGTTCACACTTGCTGTAAGTTCCTCTGGCTCATGCCATGTACATAAACATGGTTGCTCAAGATTTGGCTTTGGCCAAGTGCCTTCAAAGGGGCAAGTAGTTCTTATAGCAACTCAAGTAACACAGAATAAGGAGTATACAAACTGAATTTTGGCTTTTGTTGCATTAGCTCTCTAACTGAGAGAGAGGTCTCTGCCATTCCAGCATCCACCCAGGACAGATAGTCTGCGGCAGAGGAGTTCCTTAAAGCTTGTCTTGCCTGGCCCTGCAGAGGAGGATTTTAAATTTTCAGAGTCAGGTCTAAAACCAACGGTGAGCAGAGCTTTGAAATCCTTCATGGATAGCTTCAATCAAAGTCTTGTCTTCATAAGCTCCTCCCTTGTGGTATCGTAGTGTTTGTCATAGAATGAGTCAAGGGGATCAGAGAGCAAGTGAGGAAGCACATCATGACCTACAAAAGCCTGAGTTGGTCTCTAAGAACGTCTACAGATTACAAAAGCCCCAGGATTATTCCAGCATGTATATATATTTTTCTCTATCTCAGTAAAGGAAGGTCTTGGACACCTCTTGTAGCACTGAAGAGACTCAGCTTTATCCAACAGCCAGGACTATCCCAGTTCCATGTGTTTGTCTGATCAGAGGAAGGTAATCCCAGACAATTTGTGAAAGATGAAAAAAAGAGGAGCTATTTTTACAGTAGTTTAACATTTGAAGCTTAGCGCTGGATGGTTCTGAGATTCCTTTGAAAGGAAAGTTCACCACTCTCAGCTCTGATTACAGGCTTGAGAGGCCAACAGTCCCTCAGCATGGGCTTCTTAGCCTTTCTGAGGAGGAACAGGCTCTTTACAGCATCTTTCTTCAATGACTTCAGAAGGAAATTAGTTTTTAGTGCAAATGTAAATTGCACATGTGCAAGTTATAATTCTGGATCATTGCCAGTAGGTGAAATCTATAACTCTGCTATTTGGTAGTTACTATGAAGTTTTCAGTAATACTCTTCAGTTCTCTTCCTGTCCTTTCAGCTACAGAAAAAACATTTGGAAAGAAAAGAGTCTTTTTATGTACAGAGGGGATAAATGAATAGCACTTGAGGGACAAAGATGAATGGAAATTGAAATAGGAGTTTTTTCAACAAACGTTTATAGTCTGAAAATGATAGAATTTTCATGTTCAAGTTTTGTAAAAAACAACACTCAGGGGTAGAAATGAGAGTTTTGTGTGTGAGGGGATTAAACTGAAAAAGCAATATGACTATCTGAATCAGAAAAGACCCCAGTGCCCGCAAAGTGCTTCAGAGAAGCAGAGTTTAATGTCAGTGGGATTGTGAAGGTCAGTGAGCAGATGAGGGTTGATGGAAACTCCTCTCAGTACTGTGAAAAGACCATACACATCTGGCAGAATACTCCCAGAGGATCTCTGACTTCCAGGGGGTTGCAAAGCCTGTAGCTCACTCGCTGTGCTGTGTTATCTTGATAACATCACTTTGTCTGCAGCAAACACAGAAAAAAAAAGGAGCTCCCATTCAACTTTCAGAGCACTGATGTTTTACCTCAAATGAAATTTAAGGAATTAATAATGTTGAAAGTTAAAGCTTGCTTACTTATATTAGTTTTAAAATTTTTTTAATGTGTTTAGTATTTACTTACTTTGCCAAACAGAGGTATGCCTCACTGAAAGAGGGGATTGAGTGTCATATTATCCTGAAATAGAAGAAATACTCTTGTCAAAATAAATATCAAATCTGCATTTTTCAAGCAAAATTTCATGGCAGATGTTATGGACTTCCTGTGTACTAATTCTAAACATAACTGGTGACCGCATTGCCTGCCTGCCTGTATTATATAGAATTTTCATATAAAGCATTAAGAAAGCACCTTTATAGGGAATAATATAATTATAGTTGCATAACTCATGTCTGTAAAACAACAACAGAATGACATTGTTCTCATTTTCTAACCAGTAAGTATCTGGTTTTGGATCACAAAATGACTGTGTACCTGTCCGGGCCTCATATCATTGGGACACTTCCCACCCATGGCTGGAGGGCACCGGGGAAAATTCAGAGAGAAAGTGTCACACCTCCGGCAGGTTTATTCTCTTTACTTGGAAAAAATATGGCAGGAGAATGGTTAGATCTATTATTTCAAATTTGCACTCAGAGTGACTTGCTTTATAAACTTCTTTTGCTTTACAAAGGCATAAACAAAATTAGAATTATTTCCTGGTGTTTAGACCTGAATATGAAATATGCATGTCTTCTCTAGGAAAAACACTCCTAGATCAGCTCCCCCCTGCTTGAAAAAGAAGGCGATATTCCAAAGATGCATGTGAAACCTTTTGATTCTTCATTGACACAGGCTGTTCTCTGCATTTTTAAGGCATCTTTCTTCACAGAAATCTGTACTTTATGACACAAACAACTTCAAGATATGCTGAAAATGCCAGGGGTCAAAAATACCACCCTTTATGTTAGTCATAGCTCCCGTACATGGAGCCCTGCCTACATACTACAAACCTACAAGAAACCTTTTCTTTATGGTTTCTTTAGCAAGCTTTTTTTTTTTTGACAATGTTAGACTTAATAATATACTTGCAGGCTAGATAGTGACACCCTTACTGACACTGATTATCATGTTAATCCGTGATGAATTAAATTTGAAACCACCAAAAGATTTTAAACTTGGAAACCTACAGTTTAAATGAATTCTGACCAGGTGCTGGGAAATAGGAAATCCCTGACATAAATTCTGACATAAAAGAAGAGCTTAGTTCATGAAGTACAAAAATGAGCAAAATTATGTAAAGCAGCCAAGAAAGCTAGCAGTAAACAAGAAGGTCTGGAGAGGTGGGGAGGGTGTAAAGAGAAATATGTGGATTAGGTATGTGAGTTTATTCATACTTAAGGACTTATTTTGTTTTGATACTAGCCAAGTTTCACTCAAAGCTTAAAAATATGTATTTCAGAGAGTTTTCAGATGAAAGGCTCAGAAGAAAACTGGTTTTGAATGGGAAGAGAAGGCTGCATCCTTTGGGAGGGAGAGCAGATCAGAGGCTGCTTGAGATTTGTTTTCTGGAAGAGTTGTTACTTTAGGGGAAGTGAGAGTGTTTGAGACACTAGACCTTGCTAAAACAGGAACATATGAGTGTTGTTGGCGCCAGGCCATGGAGCACCTGGGTAGGAGTTTAGCACAGAGCTGGATGGGGCTTTTCTGATGAAACTTGTGTCAGAATAGGAACTTTTAGTGAAGACATATCCCCATTTAAACTCTTTCCCTGGGGACAGTATTTACATGGCTAATGTGAAAAGAGTGGTCACAGGGAAGGTATGACACACCTCTGACCAGCGCCCTGATGGCCAGCAAATTCACCTGGTCCACAGAAATCCCTGTGCCCTCTGAGGGCCTGTGTTGGTATGAGGGATATCATACATCCACACTGCCTTTCTCTAGGCCTCTGAGGAGAGGAGAGCACCAGGGTAACCCAGCTATACATTTCTCAGCCCAGAGCTGGGGCTGGCAAGGCACACAATAGGATTTGCCTGCTCCTGTCTGTATGTCCTGGACATCCGGGTTTGTTTTGATGATCAGGCTACTGCCTCTTGTGAGGGTTGTTCTGGGTTGTTCACCAACTCAGTTGGGGCTATATCTTTTATATGAAGCGTTTGTGTATCTCTTGGCAGGAGTACAGAAGAACAGAGTCATAATGAAAGAAGTGTTTACATTGCTAATGGCTACAAGCACCTATTATTTAAGAATGAAAGAAAAAGCCCTAACAGGCAAGAAGTCAGCTCCCAGTAGGAGACTAACAGGAGCCCAGTTCACTCTTGTAGCCCGTAGGAAATGGAGAGGCTTCAGATCCTGTTCTGAGACACAACTCTGCTCATCACTGTAATAGTTCAGGGTGTGGTAGAACAGAGGACAAGAAAGGAAGAAAGTCAGTAGCGGTATTTGGCAGAGGTCACACCAGACAGCTTTCTGCGTGGATTACAGCTTGTTCTGAGCTGTAACTGGGGTAGGGCTGGGGTCAGAGCACTGCTGAGCTCTGAGTCAATCAGTGCCTCTGAAAGGATGGGCTTGCAGCTTTGGGCTACACACCTTGCTACAGCAGCTACACAGCTTTGGGTCAGGGCAAATCCATCTCATGACAAAACTTCTGCAGGCATGCCCACAGTGTAACATAACTAAGACCAGATCCTCAATTCCTGTTGTCTTTTTTCCCCACTTTTTGCATCACTTTAACAGAACAAAGAAATTCTATAAGCCAAAGACATACACTCTTCCTTTAGAGCACATTAAGAGCAAAAAATGTCTGCTTTGGAACAGAGATGCTGTCCCATTGAGGAAACTCCGGTGTGGAATCCATCTCAAATGTGTTCAGATTCGTGGGCTCACTTCTTGGTCAGTGGCAAGAAACAGGCACTGTTCAAGGGCACTGTTCACCTATCCTGTTTTCAGGCCTATTTTAGGATAACTTAATCACTCCTTAGCAGTCTCCACTCCTTGGAAGAAGCTGTGAAGGCACGCTAGACAGCTGATACAGCCACCCATATACATGCCTAACACTGGTTGAAAACACTCCTACTGCTTTTCATGTGGTCAGTTGCAGTATCAGCCTTGGACTCAACCATAGCTGTCTAAACCCTGTGAGGCATGGAAGTTTCCAAAAAGTTTAGGCGCTCATAGCATTGTGAATCACAAATTGTGAATCGGCTACCCAAAATCATGAAAATGGATTAAGACGCATGATTAAATGCAATATTGCTGTTTCCTTTCTTCTACTTTTTATTCAGCCTTTGAAGTTTTGGGGTATATTTTTGTCATGTTTTCCACTCTTCATCTCAAGGCCTAAAGGAAAGGATAGTTTAAAATGATGGCAGGGAGTCTTGTAATTGTTTGACTGTGGGATTTGAGTATAAACTCAGCTGTCATGGCAGTGCCACATATCAAAAACAAGATCTGTTAGGACACTGTAGTATTTTGCTAAGAATCAGATATAGGAGTATTCTTCAGTTTTACAATTGAGGTATTACAAGCTTTTATAATATTGCAATAAGATCTAATTGCTAGGGTTGTAACTCAAAACTTGAGTTGTAGTAGACTAAGGACAAGCTTAGTCAGACCTCGCGTTGCAAGTACAGTCAAGGACAAGAACAGATACTAAAATTTTGCACTGGTTTGAAAGTGTTTGTCCTACTGTTTGCACTGCAAACATGCCTCTGTTAGGCAGCACACCCCATTTAGGTGAGGGTTGAAATGCTGACAAGGCTAATGGCACTCAAAATTTGCTTCATTATGGGTAAGCAACATACTGTGAAAGCATGAAAAAGCTCTTATAATTTGTACTTCTGTTTAGACAGGAGTTTAATCAGGAAATGCAGAAACTTGTACTGAGTAGAGACCTCAGAGCAACAAGTGAGTTTGCAAGAGGTGAAGTATCCCTTCGGCTGAAAGACAAATGCAGTGATAGCCTGAAATCCATCTCTGCACACTTTATATAAGCTGACTCTATTGATTCAGCAGATCCTGAGATCCCTTTGAAGCTTCAAGCTCCACATTGAATATAGTTCTTACCCATCTTCTCTGTTGTGCATTTATCACTGAACTGAGCAGAAATTCTGATATGCAAAAACCCTTTTATTCTCCACTATTCACACCCGACCATTCAAGGACTTCACTGCTATCCAGGACAAACCAATTTTTCAAGTCTGAACCTGCATATGTGACTGACTGTGCAGTGAATCATCTGATATGGGGCTTTGGTCACAGCCTGACCTTGTGGAGGCACCTCACAAGAGAAAAGGAAGGTTGTAAAATAAGATGAAAAAGACTCAGAGTGAGGAAGGCTCAGAGGTGAAGGAAGATAAAAACATTGTAAAACCAACCGTAGCTGCTTGGGATGTGTCGAAGGGGAGATGCTTTGGCTCACGCAGGTTCATTACAGATGTACTGGCTTGTTGGTTTTTTGCCAAAATATGTCTCTCTCTTTCCAGTTTCTTGTGTGAGCATGTTGTCAGAGCTCCCCTGTCGTGGAGGGAGCTGTGTGTGTTGCGTCAGAGGCTCCTGCCCTGTGCTGCACCCAGGCCCTGCACTAATAACCCTCCTCGTCTAATCTGTAGAGAAGCAGTAAGTAAATGGGTTTTCACAAATTCTTTGCTGGGAAAAGAGCACAAACTTTTGAGCAGTTTGTGGCACAGGCTTTGTTACTGGTGGGGTATAGCTGATTATCTAAACAGTTAGTGGAGGGGTAGTGGAAGAAATTTCATATGCAGAAAATAGCAGAAAAATTTCTCATGCCATTCCTGTGATTTATAAGCCTCTGCAATTATCTGCATGACCTTCGTACTTGTAGGTACAACTAAGAATGCAATCTGTGCCATAACTGTAGCCTTTCCTTCTCCAAGGCATAAAAAAGTGCTGTGTAGCCAGGAAATAAGAAATAGGCAATCATATGGAAGATTTAAGCTGAAAATCTGTCACTTATTGGAAACTGCTTGTTTGCTTCTAAACTTAGATGGCATATTTTTACTTTAGGTACCATTAAATATAGATATGAAACATGTAGGAATTGTAGCAAAGTCAGATAGATACTGAGTTTCTGTTCAGCAGCTGTAATTTAGCATGTTGTAAACTGGGATCTTACCAGAACTTGCCTATGTTCTCAAAAATGTTAAAAAAAAAAAACAAACTGAAGTTTATTAAAAAAATCCAAATCCCCAAAAAAACCCCTGAAAATCCCAAAAACCCCAACCAACGCCAAGAAACCTCCCCAAAACCCACCAAAACCAAAACCAAGGAACAGCAGAAGTTCTGGGCATTTCCATGTGAAAGGTCCTTGCCTTTTTTGAAGAGCCAGTGGGAATGCTAATGCTTGCCTCCTATATTATTGTTGCCCCAGCACATTTTCCCTCGGACGTCTCTGGCTGAATGCCTGGGCTGAGCAGCTCCTAGTAGACAACAGTGCTACAGCTCAAGCCTTCCTTAATCGGTATCTACTCTGTGTTAAGATTTACAGCAGTGTAGTTTGTGGTACATAATGTCATTTCCCAACTCCACTTATAGTAAACTTATTTTACTGAAATTGTATGGTCGGATTGCTGACTTATCTTTTCAAATCCTGTATCATCTGTGATTCCCTTACAACCTGTCATGGTCCTTTTCATACATTTGTATATAAACATTTAAACTTTTCTCATGATTCCTCTGTGGCTACGGCATCCTTCCATAAAGACATCCACATTTCTCAATTTACTTATTTGTGGAGTGTGTTAGATCTAAACCATACCACACAGTTGTTTCTCCCAATCCTTACAAAATCTGTATTTCATGAACACAATTATTTTTAGGAACATTCTCAGATTTAGGGTGAATACTTGGAATAAGGTAGTCAGATAGTTGATATTCTAGAGTTATAACAAAGAGTATTACTCCAGAAAGGAGCACAGAAAGTCAGAGGCAGGTATAGATCCACTACTGAAAATGGGAAAGCTAGTTAAGAGAGCAGCTGGAGGGAGTTGTTTTAAATGTAGAGTACCAGTGATTTTTTTTGTGGATCCTACAAAAGCCAGATTCTAAGTTACATCTTTTTGTCCATCTATAGGTGTGTTATATACTAACACTTCCCGTTTTTTTTCAAATACAGAGAGCAGAACTGAGGAACAGGAATTGACACTGAAGACTGAAAACTGGGTTTGGGCCAAGTGGACTTCATAAATCAGTTCAGATCAGTGTGCCCTCAATCTCTCACACTGTGTCCACCTCCAAAATTAAAGCTTCTTTTTTTTATGACAAACTCAGAGAAACGTGTCTGACCCTTATTCCTATGAGCACTGCTCTATGGGGCTTCTTCAGAAAATAGGCTGATAGAAAAAACCCAAAAAATACCTTTATTTTTCCCTCAGGATTCCTAGTTGGAGGGACACAGAAGAAAACAAACAAGACAAAACCCAAACCCAATGAAATAGGCTATTGCCTTGCCTTCTGGAATGAGTCTGGCTCCTATTGCTGAGAGGTATCCTGCTCTAGTGCCAGAACTGGGATTACCATGCTGGGGTTCAAAACACTTCTAGAAACCTGCATGGTAGGATGTTTTGTGCACCACAATGCTTGGGTTCCTGGGGTCCTGACTTGGTGAGGAAGAGGAAAAGGATCTGAAGTCAGAAGAAGAAAATGTTGGCAGATTCCTTACCCCTCCTCTGCTAGGATAAAGCAGGCCCATCCCCTTATGCCGGTTGAACATCTGAAGCGGAAGTGTGCACACAACTGAATGAATGCTGGCAGTGAACACAAGGCAGTGAAAGAGTAAACCCTGCAATGTAAAGAAATGCAATCATTTCAACCTCCTCTTAAAAGCAAGTCTATGAAATACTTTTGTGATCACTTGTCGAAACTGTAACTTTGGCTTCATTATTTACTTTTGAGGCGTAGGACAAGTAATAGGATTATTACAGAGAAGTACGAATCACAAGACACCGTAAGAGCCTGTGGTGATAACAACTGGTAGTGCTTCCCCAACGCTTGGTTAATATTTACCTGTGGTAAAGCAACTATTTAAGCAATTGTGGATGACTTGGTCATAATTTTTGCTTTCAGTAGCAGAGCACGGTGTATTTGACGTGGTTTTAGAGGTTTTTTGAAGACACGAGAACAACTTTTATATCAAGGTCAAACTCTTACGAAAGCTTCTTTTTCAGCACTCGTTTTTGTCTCAGCTTGTTGAAAATGGCGGGTGTAAACAGCTGCATGAAGTACTCCATGTTCATCTTCAACTTTTTATTTTGGGTAAGTTAGTGTTTAAACTGTTATTAGTGATGTATGAAATCTGTTCCCTATTATCTGAATGCTGTACTTAAAGGAATTGTAAAGAAAATAGAGCGTAAGTGGAACCAGAGTAGGATTCTAAATCAGGGAGGGGAGAATTTATTTAACTTTTGTCCTTCCCTTTGTCTTTTTTCATCTAAACACCTTTCCCTCTGCATTCAGAAGTAGACAAGCCACAAATCTGTCTCCCTGCTCTTGTGCCCTTCATGTCAAGGGACATCACTCATCTCAGTTAGAAGATAACAGACCCTCCAATAACAGTGCACTGTTCTCGTCCTTTTATTGCTGCTGTTTGCATGAAAGATCCTGAAAATGTAGTTGCAACAGAAAATACGGAAAATTCACTTGAAATTTTTAGCCTCCTAATTGATAAATGGTTTTCGTATCCTTCTTTGTGGTTCTTTGCTTTACATTCAGTGTGTAATTAGTTTCTGATGGTGGACAGTTTGTAAGAATGTACGAGCTGGCAGTACTGCCACAGCTGTACCAAGGTTGATACAGCACAGCAGGCAGGTTTCTGGGTGTTATTTGAACTGTATTTGTCTATTTATCACATCTCATCTGGGTTGCTAGCATTTCAGGTCCTGGAAGCTCTGGAAAGGTTTGAGTTAAAGAACATTTCTCTCATGGTTCAACCTCACTGTCAGATTTCCTGACAGAGCTTTGTCAGGTTCACTGGGGGTTCACTGAAACCAGAAGCGGAACTACTAGTCACATTATGGGCTTTGCCTCAAGGGATTTTTTTCAAGTGAAAAGGTGATACCGTTCAAAAGGGACCACAAACAGTAGCCTTGGAAAATTTGTGGCTAGACCAAATTCTTTAATTGCTTATGGACCTCACAAAGAAATTCCTGGCAGACCAGCGATGGTTTGGACTGTCTCCCCCAGTTTCTTCCTCCACTTCTATCAAGGCAGATTGAAGATTTTTGACATTTGTGTTGAACGTTTTATGCAACAGTACTTACAAGAATCCGTAAGTTTCTGAATTTGAATTCCTGTCCCTCAGAAAGTTTTTCCTGTTTTTGTGGTTTGACCCCCACCAGAAACCAAGTACCATGCAGATGCTCACTCACTCCCCCATCAGCAGGATATGGTAGAGAACTGGAGGCATAAAAGCTGGAAAATTCGTGAGTTGACATAAAGACTGTTTAACAGGGAAAGCAAAAGCCATGCATGCAAGCGAAAAAACCCAAAGAATTAATTCCCTGATTCACGTGGGCAGGCAGGTGTTCAGCCATCTCTGGAAGGGCAGGGCCTCATAAAGCGAAATGTTTACTTGTGAACACAAATGTCATCACTCCAAAAGTCCCCTGCCTTCCTCCTTCTTCCTCCCAGATTTATCTACTGAGCATGATGTCAAATGGTCTGGAACATCCCTGTGGTCAGTTGGGTCTCCTGTCCAGGGTGTGTCTCCTCCCAACCTCCTGTGCCCCCCCAGTCTCCTCACCAGAGTGGCAGCATGAAAGGAGAAAGAAAATTCAATGTAAGCCCTGCTCAGCAGTTGCAAAAACTTCTATATATTATCAACCGTGTGCTCAGCACAAATCCAAAACACAGCCCCATACCAGCTGCTGTGAAGAAAATTACCCCAGCCAAAACCAGCACACCCGTTCACATTCATCTGTTTACTGTAAGCTAAAACATGGGCAAATGTCTCAGACTAGCATTAGGAAAGCTCCAAACTACTTCTAGAATGAACACTGGAATAATGTCCCATGCCTCCAGGGACAGTATGGATTTCCTAGGGAAAATAAAGGGGTGGGATCCTGGGGGAGCCTTGAAACAAGCATGTGTGAAATGAACTTCCTATCTTTATACCAAAGTTGGAAAACCCATACTGTTTTCTGAGTAAGAAAATGCTGAGAGCATTCGCTGTGCATGTGACTGCTGGGCTGGAACAGAGAAGGACAGGAATGCAACTGTAGTTAACTGTTCTAAAGGAAGGTGTTTAGCACTATTAAGATAGGGAAGAATGAAACAGAGAAGTACAGGAATGCAGCTATAGTTAATTATTTTTAGGAAGATGTTAAATTTAGCACGATCAAGATTGGGAAGAACAGATGTATGGGCTGACAGAAATATAACGAAACTGAATTTTTTGGTGCACAGTCCTAATTCCTGGAAATCATTAAACTGCAATAGTAAAGTAGAGGGAACAGAGATGACTTTTCAGCCACTTGTCCCACAGCTGCTTCCTCTAGTGCACAAGGCAGTTGACAAGTGGAAAATTACTGATACTGGGAAATGAAGGTGACGTTAACCTTAATAGATAAGGATGACAGTTGCGTATTTACCCGGTGCCCTTTCATTTTATGCCCTTTGCAACCTCTAAGGGAGTGTCCCCTCTTAGAAGACTCAGGAGTGGTCTTCCTAGCCTTCTGATTACTTTTTCTAAGCAGCTCATGCAGCATCACACTAAGTGTGCAAGCCCCGGATTAGTCTAAGATAGCTCTGCAAATTGACCATGGCTTCACTACGTGACATGTGTTCCCTGGGCATCTACATACCCATGGGCCCCATGCTGGGCTCCAGCATACAAACAGTTTTTCATCTTCCCAGTTTGGTGAAAAATATCTGACTATGGGCTTTTGAAGACCTGTGCTTTGGAATTGCCTATATGGAGTTTCTAACAGTGCCTAAATTAATGCTTCTCAGTTTTGTGCATTAAACTTAACACAAATGTCAGATTTTTCTTCTTTCCCTTCTTTGGAGTTTGCAGAATATCCAGTCTCACCTGCTGTCTTCGTTGTGTCAACTTCTGCTACTCCACATCATGCAAAATTGTAGACCTACCTTTTTTTTCACTGAATACTGATGTCTGATGCTGGTTCAAAGCAACATAGTGACAGAGCATCTTTGTTCAGTTGTTAATACCAGACTTGCAGTCCCATCTGTAAACAAAGTGGCCCCTTCCCCCAACCTTAATGTGAACATCTCAGTCCCTGAAGTAGCAACACAAGCTTGGCAGGTTTGCTGAGCCGGAGACCACATTCTAGGTAGGACCTCCTAGAGCTGTAATTTCAGGTGTCTCAAGGAAGTGTTCCAGTCAAATGTTTTCTTTAACAGAAGCAACCTTATGAAACTTCCTCCTGATATGCTTGAACGGAATGTTTGAAAAGGGTGTGCCAGTGGAGGAAATTCCCTGTAAATTTGATATTTGTGTGTATGAGAATTGCAGACTTGCAATATGCTGTTGGTTCAGCAGTGTGTCAGGCTGATCTGAGGTGATACTGGTTTAACTAACTAGGATGTATTTCCTCATCACACCAAAATTGAAAACTTGAGAAGGACTGACCAAATTTGAGGGAAGCAGTACTGTTGCTGTTCAGTTTATGAAACTGAGATAAGATCACTGATTCTTTATCAAGGGTTAAGGCAAAAATACCATAGCCATCTAGTTTTGGGAAAGTGGGTGAAGACGTTTTCAAAGAAGTTCGTGTTATTCTGTCGGAAAACACTGGTGGTTCATTAAAAATGAAATTTCCTGAAATGAAAGTTTATTTACTTGAAACTTTATTTTAAGAAAATTTAAACATTAAGATGGAGTATTCCAGCAAACTTGACATGCTCAACTTGGACTCTTTGGGAACAGAACATTTTTATTTGCTATTTCAAAACTTTTCTTTGTGTGTTTTTGTACACTTTGTATATTATGAAAATAAACAGAAATAAACCATTAAGGTTTTACTGAAATGGAGCATTTTTAATCAACCTAAACCAACTCTATTTTAAAAATTAAAATATGTGCACATCTTACTAAAAATTTTATTTATAAATTATATTTCTATTTTTACGTGGAGGAAATAGCGTAGCATTCCCATCAACCTAAACCAACTCTATTTTAAAAATTAAAATATGTGCACATCTTACTAAAAATTTTATTTATAAATTATATTTCTATTTTTACGTGGAGGAAATAGCGTAGCATTCCCATCAACCTAAACCAACTCTATTTTAAAAATTAAAATATGTGCACATCTTACTAAAAATTTTATTTATAAATTATATTTCTATTTTTACGTGGAGGAAATAGCGTAGCATTCCCATCTGCCTGATGAGTTCCTGTACTTTTAGCTAAATTTGCTTCTACTACTCTGCTGTATTTTTATGGGACTATTTTTATGTCCTATGTAACAAAAAAGACAGTGTGACAAACTCTCTTTGGATTTGAAGCAACAAATGCTTCACTGGAAATGTTCACATTAGCAAGCCCGTGTTATCTAGTGAATAGCCACCTCACTCACACAGCGGTGCTGAACAAGACTGAAATGTACAGTCATATGATACCATCAGTTTCTAGGCAGATACAGCAGGATTCAAAAGATTTCAGTGGGGAGTTCTAGTTAAATTTGATAACATGTTATAGTTGTCATTGATTATACAACTTTCCTTTTCATGTTTAAAATGTACTTACAGGAGCTTTACTTAGAGCAGGAAAATGCGTGGTACTCATGTCTGAGTGCTGGCTGTATTCCATATTCAATAATCTGCTAAGGTCATTGATGTCTTTGATGCTGAATATTATATGAAAACTTCTGTGGGGAAAGTATTTTTAAAGAAAAAATATCTAAACCATATAAAAATAACTATTTTAATTTCCATAGTCCCAGTCTTCAAGGGAAATTCATAACAACATTTCAGGGCCATTTATGACTTGAGTATTAATGGCAGATGGAGATAATTCTAAATCTGACTAGTCCCTGGTCCTCAGTGATGTCTCTTTCCTACCGATCATCTCAGCGGGCACAATCCTTACACCTGAGTAGCCTCTTGGTTACCTATGTCCAACACTTAATAAAGAGAAATTCCATGCAAGAATCATCAGCACCAAGGTTAGGAATAGAGTGACTGGCACACAGGGGAATGCTACCTCAATGACTGATGAAACAGGAGCACAACTAGGGATGAGGGAATGTATCTGGACCTGGGATTCATCTTCTTAGACTTCAGCATCCTAAGGCAAGTCATCCTGGTCAAACATTAACATGTACAAGACCAAATTGTACTTGGCTGTTTTCTGTAAAAATATAATGAAAACAATTACTCTAGGCATTTTATGAGGACTATTCTAAGGATTGGAGATGGTCAGATGTGGCTGCATTTGAAACAGCAGACAGAATTTATTTAGAACTTTTCCTGATAGCTTTACCATAGAGAATGTCTCCAGATATGTGTCCTGAATAAATCTAGAAATAACATATTTGCAAACATCCCTTATCAAATCTCATGTTTCCATTATACAAGAAACAACATTCTTTACAGACACGTTCTACACATACAATAGCAATTCATACTGCTCTCTCATCTGACAGAATTTCTGTGTGCTTCCCAAACATATGTATAAATCATCATGAAAATGCGTAGTCCTCTGAGGTAGAAACATCAGGGATTTGGTGCATACCTGAAGATTTAACTACACTTATGAATTTTCCTGGAAATGAATCAATATTCTCTGCTCCAGCAATTCATGTTTCTTTTGCTTTGCCAAACAAATTATTTCAGAAGTTTAGACAGCATATGCTGCAATTTGGATACTGAACACTAGTAAAAAAGTTGCTGACCTTTCTAACTTGTCTTTATTTTCTCCCACAGGTGTGTGGTTCCATTATTTTGGGAGTCTCTATATGGATACGTGTTAGTGGTCCTCAGCAGGTAAATACGAGTCATACCAGCACCATGTAAAACATCAAACCACTGCATGCACTTTAATTTCCCATCTTCATTTCCACAAATCTGCTATGTTTTTGTTGAGGCGGTTTGTGTGGGTGAAGAGGATTGCATTTTATGACGTTAAGATTAAACATCATGGTGCAGGCAGTCAGATAAAGTGATTGATGCAAGCAGAGATAGGTGACTATGAGAAGTAGCTGCTAGTGTTATTAATGTAGTTTCATGCAGATGCACACAGATTTCTGTTTGAAAATGCGTCTCTCACCTCTAAGGAAAAATAGTTATGGTTTTCTTAATGATTTCGGTGTTAGAGAGAATAATGCAGAGCCATGCAGCTCATAGATTTTCAATGTTTTTCCCTGTTAGAATAGTATAGTCATATCTATTCCTAGGGTTACTCCATATGTTTGTAGGGAATATTTTATCTTTCTCACTATCTTCAATAACACGATTCTTATTTCCCTAGTAACTACAACTTTGAACGGGAGAAAGGATTTTTCCCTTCAATTTTCAACAGCTCCTTAAAAACACCTTATCCTTTCCCCATCGTATTTATATATAAAGAGTCTTAGATGCCCAAGAATCTAGGATTACAATATCCTAAAATTCCTCCTGGAGGGTAGAAGAAAGACCCTGAGTTGCCCTCCCAGATTTTTGTATGGGTTATCAAATTACTTTGGATATTATGACTTTTATTTTCTGCAAAGCTAGGGAAAATACAGTTTTGAGGAGCTCTTAATCTTGCAGACATGCAGCAGAGGTTGGTCCTGTTGTTGCAAAGACCCCATGGTCCTGTAAGCCCTTTTGCCCAGTGTGTACCCAATGACACTGACTCTAAGGTTTAAGCAGTACATTTCTTCAAATGAATTTGGGCCATAGAAATGCAAATTAATTTGAAAGGTTAATTTGCTTTTTTTTATTTTCAAAAAGACTTTTGGGCCATAGAAGTGAAAAAATGGCCAGATGTCACATGGAAGCCTTTTTCTTCAGCTTTCAGATTGAGCCTTTAGTATAGATTATGTTGCAATTCTTCAGCTAACTCCCTTGTTGCTCTAGCACGGTCTGTCAATTAAAACCAATAATTTTTAAACCAGTATTTTCCCACCTGGAAATAAAATATGGTGGAGGTAAGAAGATAGCTTTGTATATTTCCTGCCATTTGGCTGATGACGCTATTACCCTTTGCCAGTCCCAGATCTCTCATGTCTGGCAGAGCCTGGATGCAAGAGAACTCAGCTGAAGATGACACTTCAGGTCATGGTGGAGAGCTCTGCCATTCTCTTCTGTGGAAGAGGAAGAATCACAACTTTCACTCCTCAATCAACATTTTACTAGAAGCTAAAACTGCCATACTTGATAGTTGACAGTCTCTAGTATGATGGCTCAAACGATGCAATGGAGCTTGGACAATCACAACCACTACCATATCTTATTTTTTGAGAGATTTGCTATTCAGAAAAGAATATTTAAATGTGTAACAAACTGCTTTCCTGAAGCGACACTTAGTACTCCTCTAAAACCTAGGAATTAAGAGTCAGGACCAAAATTGAAAGCATTTTCTCACATTTTTGCCTGAAGGCAGGCAAAGTTCCCATTCAAAACCAATGTATGTTTCGCCTCAATAATAACTGAGCAGACCATAAGGATTTGGCTGTAGATGAATAGAGCTTTCTAAGAATAAATAACAGGAGGTTCAGTCCAGCTTGGAAAGGGAAAGAACAACACATTCTTCAAATTATACTTGTCTATATACCTTTGCAATTTCCATCAGAAGATAAATGTGACAACTTCCAGACATTTTTGCTAATCTTGGCACCAGTCACACCGGAAAATATTCTTTGAACATTTTTCTCTCTTTTGGCCTTTGGTCTTAGTCAGTCCTGTGGGAACTGAATAATTTGATATTTAATAATATTGAGCTATATGAATTGTTTAGTTGAATGTCCCACACATCAAAATAAAGTTCTCATCTCTGAGGGTAATATTAGAGACCAAGCCTGGGGAAACAAACAAAAGGAAAAATAAAAAGAAAGAAAGCTGCTTTGGAAAATACATCTAACTATTTCTCTAATATATCCAGCATTGCTCTGGGAAGTGTTCTCCCAGGAACAGTCACAGAGTATGTTCCTGGCCTTCTAATGACAAACAGAGGTTTTTTTTTCTTTAACATTTGGTTAATGTAGGAGAGGTTTTGAGATAATCAAGTCTCCTACTTCCAGTAAAAAACAAAGATTCATTGACTGAAAACCAACTAAAAGCCACTTTAAAGACAGAAGATCTTTATTCATTTACTCTGTAAAATTGACTTTCATCTTGTGCAGAAACAAAAGGTTGTGAAAAAACCAGGTTTTACAAAGCTCTCCACCAAAACATTTGAGAAGGGAGTATTAAAGCTTTGTTTATTTATGGATCAGAATTTGTCCATAGTTGCTACTCAGTATATTTATCAGTTACAAAATAATTACCTTGTCTTGGGGAATACAGATGTTTTTAGGAGGACTTTCTCATAGCTGAAAGATTTTTTTCCCTCTCTTTTCAGGGAATAGACAGCAGCATGTTTGCGGGAGTTAATCTACTAATAGCTGTGGGCTCCATCATTATGGTCCTTGGGTTCCTGGGGTGTTGCGGTGCTGTAAAGGAGAGCCGGTGCATGCTGATGTTGGTAGGAAAAAACCCCATTTGTCTACCTTTAACAGGCCACAGCTACATTTGATGGATAGAGTCCTTGCAAGTACTATCAAATGAGGGTGGGAACCTTTTAATTTAACCAAAAGCCTGATTACGATCCTGTGTTTTCATTGCTTACCTTGAGTTTGGGGCCCTTCTGAATTCTATTGTGATAAAAATGATGGTTGGGCTCTCACCAAGAAGACAGGGTCCAGAGAGACCTGAGCTAGCCTTTTGTCACTAGCTTTTTGTCCACCCAGCCATCATCAAAGTTCCTTCCATCAATTTTCCCCCATTATCTATCCTATTTAATTTTATAAATTCCCAGTTGCTCCCTTTGCTGGTCCACCTGGAATGTCCTCCCTCTTCTCCTGCCCAACTCTCACCTACACACTGTTATCATGCCACTGTTCGGGTGTGCACCTTGTTTTGATCACCAGCTGAGCACCCTCTGTCTTGAGCACCACTTTTTCTCTTCGTCAAAGAAGAAATAATTGGAGCAGCTCTGAGTGGAACATCATTCTACCTACATGGTTATTCAAGCACATGAAAGAGAAATGTTAACTTAGAAGAAATTATATCACCTTCGTCAAAAGTAATATAGTTTTCTACCCCTTTTGTTTTATTCCCAGTTTTTCATTGGGCTGCTTCTGATCGTGATTCTTCAGGTCACAGGAGGTATTTTAGGAGCCGTGTACAAATCTCAGGTACAGTATTATTCTAGATTTTCACTGATGTCTTCATATAGTTTTGTTTTTTCCCAAAAGATAAATAATATATTTTAACTTGCAGATGGAATCAGCCCTTAACCTTACTCTAACAGCAAATGTGGAGGCATTGCAAAACACTGCAGGACTACACAAAGAGTATCAGGAGACGTTCCAGAAGTTTGAGAGAGAGGTAATTAAACAGTAAAAAAACGAAGGGGTTGTTGCTATCTGTTTTATCTCTGGTGTCTGTCTTCTCTTCATTTTAAGACTACTCTGCCATAGACTTGAATTTCATTCTCTGGGGATGGGGAAGGGTCTGACTTAAAGGCAAGCTGAAATACCACCGAAGGGGCTTCTGTTCTCTTGATAGGACATGGTCTTCCTGTGATGATTTCTTTGTGCAATAGTGCTGTTTGTAAGAGCAATGAAGCAAGGACACACCACATGCAAGTAAGACTGACAGTTAGCTAAGCTCTTTCATGAGAGGACTGCACGGTCCTTTCTTACAGCTTTTCCTTCTGAAGGAACACTGATCCTTCACCATATCCCAAATAAGAACTCTCCAGTACTTTCAAGGAAAGATTACCCCAGGGATGAGGAAATCATCAGGAGTGTATTTAATTTGGAATATCCTACTACTATAAAGTCACTAAATACCATGCTTTACTGTGTGAGAAGGGGGAAGAAAATATGATGAGAAGTTTGTTTTTGTTGTGTTTACACTTTTCCTGGCACCCCCAACCTGCAAGATGCCAGATGGTGGACACTTAGTGCGAGCTTGCTCCTGGGTATCACACAGAGAATTCCCTGGAATCTCGCTGATATCATTGACAGCATACACCCCTTCCCCTCCCACAAGGACCTGGGTCTGTACATTGACAGAATTCCTGCTGTTCTGTTTTTTTAGTCCCTAATTGGTGATGACTTTGATGGATAGACTTAAAGTTAATTCTTATGTTTTTAAAGACTGCTGTATGAAAGAAAATGAAACAAGGAACAATATTTAGGTGCCCTATGTTACTTCCACTTCTCCTTCCCCATTCCACCTCCAGCCTTGTCCTCTGCTTCTGAGACAGCTTATTTCTTCTGATATAATAAGCAGCTCTCTGGAGAGATGAGCAAAATGAAAAATCCCATAATTACTGCATTAATTTTTAAATGTACCAGGACTGCTATATTATGTCCCACAGCCTTTGCTTTTATACAAAATTATGTGAACATTTCCAGCTGCTTTTTAATAGAGGGAGAACCTCAAACCCAAGTTTGCACCCCTGAGCATTAGTCGCTTCAATAGTGGAACATGAAGTGAAACTGCACCTGGTTTAGGTTTCACAAACCCCAAATGGAGCCCTGGTCTCCTCAGTCCATTTCTAATTTAAAGGGATAACCATCATTCAAAGTGGCTATTTTTCTAGATTTCGGAGTTTTATGTGCCTGGATTTTACATCTCCAGCCTGGCTTTTCAAGATGTAAAATGTGGACGTTACTGGGGCTGGCAACTTACCTTCTGCAAGTACAACCTACAGAAAGAAGACTTGATTCTCAAAAAATACTATACCCAGTGTTCCAGTTCCATTCTGGCAATGATAATTACTAGCTCTATAGTATGTTAATGTTTTTGAGCACTTTATACTGAAAATCTGGTCTTTTTTCCCATATCTATTCTTTCTTTTTTTTCTTTTAAACTTGTGTACTTACATTTTTATAAGTGGTATGGAAATGTAAAGGGTATTTGAGACACACCAATTTGGGATAACTTCCACATGGAAAAAGATGAAATAAAATTTGGTTTTTGTTGTTCCTCTCAGCTCCCTCACCTACGCTCTTCAAACTGAAAATCACCTGTTTTTTAACTCTTCTCCCCATTTACTCCTGTCTTGCAGAACCAGTGCTGTGGATTGCTGAATGGACCTGAAGACTGGGGAGAAAATTTTAACAAACCTTCCTCAAAAATCTGTTGGTGTGAACTAGAGAGCCCCTCTACTTCAGACCTCTGCACCAAATCTCATGGCAGATACATCTATAAAAAGGTGAGAAAAACATTCACTCTTCTTTCCAAAAAGACGAGTTTTAACCCAAGGTTATCTTTGGTGACTGGCATAGTCAGCAGTTCTGTATCTTTCTGAAAAGGGAACGTTTTGCTTTCTCTTTGTTAGCCAGAATTACCCCTGTGCCATCTGTTAAGAAATGACTATTCATAACTCTGCTCCTTCCTCTTCCAGTTTAGGCCCTTAGCAATCTGCGTGGTTAGTGCTGATGAAAATTATTGTGACTTTGGGGTCAGGGTATGCCTCTGGGTCAGAGCTGCACACCAGCTACCCTTTGGCTCTCATTGCTCTCTCAAATTGTTATGTTCCCACCCAGGTTCATTATGGTAGTAGACATGTTGACTTAGAGACTTTCAAAATGCTAAGGTGTATTGAAAATCAAATACATTAAATGCAAGACTTTTGGGGTTTTATAATCCTTTATTAAAAAACCCACACTCATTTTGCAGGATCTGCTGGAAAGAAGCCTTGTGTATTGTAGGATTTATGGCAGAATACTCAAAGAGTGATTTCTTACAACTACAGCCTTTTGAAAATCTTAAAACAACTAATACAATAATAAGGCAAAATATCTGGTGACAGGCAACAAGAAGGCACACTCAGAAGAGTACCATCTAGTAGAGATCGCAATTAACAAATTTCATGGTTTGCCAGTCTCCTTATGAGGAAATCTGGAGTGTATGGATATGAAAAATATATGAAAAAAGAAGTGCACAAAATAATGGAATAGCACAAAGTAATTGAAGTTGTAGAATGCAGGTGGTGCAAAGTTTGCCAGTACGCACCTACCACCAAGCAGATTTTAGCAAATGTCCATTCTGGTTGTATAATTCTCTGATTGCACAGGTCCTTAGGCAGGCCTTGCCTGAGCAGTGAGTTCCTCTCACAGAAGCAAATACTATTTTGAAACAAAGAAACAGTCTGGTTAAGTAGAGGATGCCAGAACCCAATCTGGAAATAAGATTGTATACAAAGAGGCTGTTTTGGCCACACTTTAATGTTTTTTTGGCCTCAGGCAAGCCCTCAAAGGACACATGAGAAGCCATCTGTGAAATTACTGCAGGTGCAAGATATCGCTCATATGAACACAGATTTCATGGTGGTGTGAGATGCTAGGAGAGACATCCAACTCTTCTGATATGGGAAAAAAGATTTGAAATTCAGTGCAGTTATGAGTCAGCTTAAATGAGAGGTTTTTTAGAAGAACTAGAAGACCCACGTGTTTATTGTAAGAGAGGAAATATGGTGAAAAAGTAAAACTATATTTGGGGGGAAGACAGTTGTGTAACGGTAATGTAATTTTGATGGATTTAAGCTGTACTTGGCTTTCCCTCCAGTTTGCAGAAGTAGGATTGTCAGTACCTGGAGAAGATGTAGTCACTGTAAGAACAGACATATGCATATACTCAAAAGGAGAGTAGCTCTGCACAGAACTTCAATTGTAGAATCATAGAATAAGCTGAGTTGGAAGGGACCCATCAGGATCATTGAATCCAATTCCTGGCCCTGCACAGGACACCCCCAAGATGTGCCCATCATGTGCCTAAGAGCATTGTCCAAACACTTCTTGAACTCTGACAGGTTTGGTGCTGTGACCACTTCCCTGGAGAGCCTGTTCCAGGGCCCAACCACCCTCTGGGTGAAGAACCTTTTCGTGATATCCAACCTAAACCTCCCCTAACTCAGCTTCATGCCATTTCCTTGAGTCCTGTCACTGTTCACAAGAGTGAAGAGATCGGTACCTGCCCCTCTGCGTCCCCTCATGAGGATGCTGAAGACCCAAATGAGGCCTCCCCTCAGTCTCTTCTTCTCCAGGTTGAATAGAGCAAGTCCCCTCAACCACTCCTCATATGGCTCCCCCTCAAGGCCCTTCACTGTCCTCATGGCCCTCCTTTGGACAATCTCTAATAGCTTTATATCTTTCATATATTATGGTGCCCAGACCTGCCCCCAGCACTCGAGGTGAGGCCGCCCCAGTGCAGAGCAGAGTGGGACAATCCCCTCCCTTGCCCGGCTGGCGATGCTGTGCCTGATGCCCCCCAGGACAGGGCTGGCTCTCCTGGCTGCCAGGGCACTGCTGACTCATGTTCAACTTGCCACCAACCAGGACCCCCAGGTCCTTTTCCCTGTGGCACTGCTCCCCAGCATCTCATTCCCCAGTCTAACCCCAGCATAACCAGGGTTGCAAAATCCAGCACTTGACCTTGTTAAACTTCATACAATTGGTGATTGCCCATCTCTCTCTAGGGCCTCTCAGGCCTCAAGGGAGTCAACAGCTCCTCCTAGTTTAGTGCTGCTGGCAAACTTAGTATTCCTTCGAGTCCTGCATCCATGTTGTTAAAGGAACATGTTGAAGAGAACTGGACCGAGGATGGAGCCCTGCAGAATCCATCTACTAACCAGACTCCAGCCTGATGTCACCCCACTTACTATAACTCTTTGTGCCTGACCCATGAGCCAGTTGCTCACCCATGGCATAACATGGTTATTTAGCTGTATGCTGGACATTTTGTCCAGAAGGATACTGTGAGACAGCATCAAAATCTTCGCTGAAGTCCAAAAAGATTACATCTACTGACTTTTCCAAGATCAGCTAGGTGGGTTACCCTGTCATAGAAGGAAATCAAGTTCAACAAGAAGGACTTTCCCCTCATGAAGCCGTGCTGATCACTCTCTTCCTTCCAGCCCCAGCCTAAGACCAACAAACATTTGACAAAATGAATTTTTAAGCTAGGTTTTATAACCAAATATTTTTAGTTAATCTCAAGTCTAATAAAAAACCTTGATGTTTCAAATCCAAAGATAAGATTGGTGAGAAACAGAAGTTCCCTTTCAGATCTGGTCATGGCTGCATTGGCTCTTTCCTAGCAGCGAATGATTATCAAGTGAAAGCAAGAACACTTCTTTCCTTGTTAACTGAAAATTATGCAAACATTAGGCATTACAGCTGTATGTGTTCCTTTGAAACGGTAACTTTTTATGGTCAGCTACTAAATTTTCATACTCGGGAAGGCAAAGACTTTAGCAGAGCATAAGGTACACGTGTTTTTTGCGTTCGTTAGCAACAAGCCAGAGTAAATTCAAATAGCCTTTCTTTAGCATGGAGTTAAAGAGAAAGAAAGACAGTTTGAGAGAGTTATTTTAGAAGATGCATTCCTATATAACCATAGGATAATATTGCTTACCTATAATTAATAATTTTGTTTTATTTTTCAGCCTTGTGGAGAAGTGATTATGAAAATATTAAAAGACAATCTGGTCATAATTATGGGGATCGCCTTTGGACTGGCTGTTATTGAGGTACCAGTGTACACTGTTAAAATATTTAATAGCTGACAAGCAATATGTTCTACCTGGAAATACACTGGGAATGGGATTAAAACACATGGCTTGCTCAATTAATAGACAAGGGAAAACCACCTCTCACCTTAGCTATAACCTTACTGTTATTTCATATAAACAGTATATGGCTGCTGAGCTGCAAACTTCAGGTGGGATCAGACCACCCTGCTGCCTGTATAAGTGTATCACACTGAACATTTTCTTCAAAAAAATTGCCATTTCTGAAGCCAGGCTGTGCCTTGACACTGAGCCCTGTGTACAGAGAGGTGTGCAAATAAAAAGTGCCAGAAAACATGAGGAAGGACAGCCAGACTTTTCCTCCTCTTTCTCATCTTTGCTCGAGGAAAAATTAATCTCCTGAGAAAAATTAGCTGCTAAAGTACATATTCTTATCACTGAGAAGTTTTGGTACAAAATTATAGTTCTGAGGCATTAAAACTTTAAGCATCAAGATCATGCATGAATGTGTCTGAGCGCACATGTGTGATGCTCCATATATTCCTGTGTGTAAAAAACCACAGAGTATGTGAACTGTTTACTTTAATTTCCTCACCATACACTGAAGAATAACATGTGAGATTTTCTCTGAAGAGAGGAGGAAAAGAAGTGAGGCTATCCAGTCAGCTACTTGATTTTCATTTGAATAGGAGAAAATGATAAAGAAACAGGGAATTTCATCATGATGCTTTCTTCAGTCATTTTTTTTCTTTTCACTATTCCTCCTTGTTTTTCCTCCACCCTTTCTCTCCACCAGTGGATGTTTGAGGGAAAAAACCAAAATGATGAAGATTGCTGTGGAAAGCTCAGTCTGTTATTCAAAGCAAAAACTTCTTAATATCATTGGCAGAGGATTGCTCCTCATGGTAGAAGAGTGGGCAAGAGCCCCAACTCAAAACTGTGTTTCCAGGAAAATAGTAGTAAGTGGGGAAGAATTATGTAGCTGCAGCACTGGAAGAAGACAGGTCACCAAATTCTTACTCAGTACAGGCTTTGAGGTATTTAAAGAGCTATATGTGGGGGGTCAGGTCTCTCACCCGTATGTTTACTTTGAGGGGAAAATAGGGGAAAATACATCTATATTACATGCCCTTAAAAATATAATAGAAGGGTAAAATTGCTTCTGTATCCCTAAGGCAAATTATAAGTCACTTTGCTCTAGTTACTGCAGTTATGTGAGCTGTAGCCTTTAGTTCATTGGCCATCATTCTTTCCTGTTGTCCAGCTGGCATTTTCTGCGGTGGCTGCCTCTCCCAGTCATAAAAGGATTAGAATAAAACATGAATAAACAATATGAGACTCAGATAGCACAAATTGTCAGATGGCAATTTACACTTGATAAACATTTAGCCTTTCCATATTAACTCAAACAACTGGATACTTGCTTAACCACCTCTCTGCTCTAGGAAATCCCAAAGAAAAAGAAGCGCTCTTCCCCCCTCTGCCTGCTTCATTATGCCACTTGTGGGCTGTTACTGCTTTCAGCTCACCCTACTAATGAAAATGATACAGATAAGAAGGGCCGAGTTTCATTTGGGTGCAAGTGAAAATGTGGGCATGGTATGTCAGGGAAGCCCTGTCAGTTTATTCCAGCAGTGAGTCCATCCCTTTGTCTTAGCTCTGTGTCACATATGCTCTTCTCTGTCTCTATCTTAAGTAAACAGAGTATGCCAGTGTTCATGGCTTCAAAGGCGTCAGTTGGGTGCTTTCCACTTTTGTGGAACACCTTCACAGACTGGTTAGTTTTAAATCCAGAAGGAAGTTTTCTGATCTGATCTCACCAGCTATCTGCCACAGTTCATGGAATTTTACCCAGTAATTCCCAATACAGGAGGTGACCCTACTGAATTTTCTATTTCAAGTAACAGCTTCTTCAGTGAACTCACTACTGTTTCTAACCCAAGTCCATTAGTGATAAATATAAAATATTTGCTGCATGATCATTTGCAACTCAAAACAGTGAGGTGTTTAGATGTATACCTGTGTACAGTATTCACATGTATGTGTATATGTGTATACATACACTTCACACATATGGTTACACAAAAGAGAGTGACAGTAGAAAAGAAGAGAGATTTCAAAGGGAGACAACCCTTAGAATACACAGTGTACATTCCTCTAACTTTATCAGAAAATATAATGCTCAATTTTTGTCCAAATTTCTTGAACTTCTCAGTAATTGCTGCTCCATTACAGCTAACAACTGCATTTTAAACACCCAGAGGTACAGGGTTCCCCATCCACAGAGGCAATCCATCTTTAAACAAATGAAACTTCTCCATGATGTCTGCAGTCTTACCTGTGGTATATACTGACTTCATTAAAATGTCTCTATTCTGGAGTCATACTCTGTGAGAGCCACATTGGAAAAAATCTTCTGCATAGCAGATTTAGCCTGCATGTAAATCCAAGACGTTTGCAAACAAAATATTCCCATTGTGTATCAGTTGTATCCTGGGATTTCCAGAACTGTCAAGTAATACCAGAAATATCTTTGTTTTCCAGATTCTTGGTTTGGTGTTTTCTATGACCCTCTACTGCCAGATCAGGAGAAAATGAAACTGTGAAAGTGTCAGAAGGATGTTACCAGTCAAATAAAGACCTTTCTAGACAGAAGGCTGGAGATGTGGCTTGGCACATTCAGATAAATATATGCATGTCCCAGGCAGCTGTTCTGATGAAAACAGCAGTCCTTGTGCACATGGATGCTTCACAACTTGCAAAATGACCTCTTTATAATTAATAAGACTTAATGATGTGAATATGATTTTTTATTTGCAGTAAACATCTTTGTTTATGTTTCTGAGGTGTTTATTTTGTCTGAAGACAGCAATTATGTCATGTTGAGAGTCCGAGTTCACCATGTGGTGTCCCCTCATGAGTGTTAAACCAACCACAGCCAGAGTCACCATAAACAGCTGCAAACCATCATGCAGTGCCTGACTGCTCCAGGGAACTCAGGCTCCCGGGCACCTCTGCTTGTGGAGTAGGGTGTTTTCATTAAGAGAGTTGTAGGTCAGTTTAACACTTGATATGGTCAGGGTTTTGTTATCTGTGAAAAGGGCAGGGACTAACTTGCCTCCAAATAGGAAAGCCACAGTCTCCTTTCAGGGATGTTTATATCAGTATCCTGGCAGCTGAGATGGTTGCTTTCTGGCCCAAATGATGCTTAGGTTGCATAAATAAGCTGGATTTAGTGGCATGTGTTTTGCAAATAAGCATCAACAGTGAAATCCAAGGCCATGTGGAGGCAAGGCATACACAGAACATGCAGGTAAGGCTTTGCCCAGGGCGGCTAAGGCAAGTGGGTGCACAAACACAGGGCACGGCTGGCAGCACAGCAGCAGTCGTATAAAGCCTGCCTACCCTTGGACTGACCACTGAATGCGAGTGTTTGGGCCCTGAGGTACTGACAGCCCTGATTGTCCCTGCCCAGCCGCCTGGGGCACCCTGCACACTGCCCATGGCAAGGACACCACATCAGCCTCCTGGGCCAGTTGGCCCCTGCCCCACCAATGTCACAGTAGGGCTGGTCTCCAGCTCCCCTGCCTGGTCACGGAGTCCTGCCAAGCTGGGCCCACCCATGCGTCCTGGTGTGGCCTCAGCCCGTCCCCAGGAAGTGCATGATGCCAGGGGCTGGGGCTGCCCTGGTGCCCTGCACTGCCCCACTTCTGACTGGGATGGAGGGATGGGCCAGGCTCTGCCTTGCCACCCCAGTGGAACCCATGTGGTCCCAGCCCCTGGGGAGCTGCTGGCCTAGGTTGCCCTCCAACAGAAAGTAGATGGCATCAGGGACAAGATTTTTAAGGTACGAGGATGTCTAATGATGCCCACAGGGACCTGCTGAGGTTTTACACAGCAGGCTGGTGGCCTCCCTGCTGTGTTTTGGGATTAGCTGATTTATTCAGCTCCACTGGACCCCCGTCTTCATATTAGGAGCAGATTTAAACACCTCGCACAGCTGCTCTTAAGAGAAAACCACGTATCATGCTCCTCTAGTTAAAGACCCCTCAGGTGCCCTCAGCTGTCTCAAAGCACACCCTGACGGCTCCCATCTTGGCAGAGCAGTGCAACTGTTGCTTACAAATGCATTAAAAGCTTTCCTTGATCAGACACCTTTGTCCATGCCTTATTCCAACAGAACTGGGTTCAGGTAAAATTCATCTGCAGCAACCAGGTTTTTTTTAAACTCAACCAGAGGAAGTTTCTGTCCCATCCCCCACCCTTCCCTGGCACTCAGACCATTAGGCCAAGCAGTGATCCCTGCTTTCAGTAATTCATGTGTCTCCCAGGAAAGGCATCTAGCTACCAGACAGTTCTGGCACTTGTCCTTCTCTCTGCTGAACCTCAGAAACTGTGCCAGAAGAATTCAAACTTTGTTGGACCAGAGAAAAACCATGACTCCATAACCCAGCTGTACTAACTGGAAAAAGAAATGCTGGCTTCTAGTTCCTCCTCCTCCCCAGAGTGTTTTTTTCTGTGCATATCTTATCCATGATCTGAAGTCCTAGGAGCTGAGCCTGAATCACCCAGATCATGGTATGGCAGCTGGAGTCCTGGATTATCACTACAGAAAAAAATTGGGAATATAAGGGCAACATGGAGAGAGAATTGCACCTTCCTCTTCTTCCTCCTCCTTCCAATTAGGAAGACTATTCTCCTATTTGAATGAAGGACCAGAGGGACTCCCATGGAGAGGGGTCTTAGAGCTGTGGATGCCTACTGGATGGACATGAAGGGGAAATTACAGCTCACCCTTGCTGCCAGGAGTCAACTTTGGACAGCTGTAAACTTGAGTGTTACTGACATGGATTTGTAATGAGCATTGACATGAGATTGACAATGCATGCTGGCTCAGACACCAGTCTCGTCCTGTATGCTGCTCTGAGGGATCCAGATGTGTAAAACCAAGCCTTTAATACATCTAAATTTTGGTTGTCTACAGCCTGGTTTTGGATATAATCCTCAAAATAATCTTTGCTTGCATCAAAATAATGATGACATTAGACTTTTTGCTAAAACAGTTAAAACTGTTGATATTAAAACATTAAAGTCAGCATCAAAACATCTTCAGTGAGGAGCTTTGACACAGGAGTTTTATCTGGAGCTAAGCTGAACAGTTCCTCTGTTTATTTAGGCAATTTGTCTCTATTACCTAAAGCTCTAAGGAATAAAACTAAAGCACTATGATTATATGCTACCATGACTGTTTAAATGGGATTGAGCCAATGAAGTAATTCAGAATATTATCAACTTGCTGGTGAAGTGGGTTTGCCACTAAAACATGCCCATTGCCTTCGATGTTGCAAAACTTATTTACTTCTAATATTCTGTAGCCTCCTGAAGTTTTCTCCCTAATTTTTTCAATGAAAACATTGCTAAGCATAAATAAAAATGCTAAGCATAAAATAAAAACAAATCTGTCTGGGTAAGATTCATCTGGCCACATGCAAAACAATGGAATAGAAACTCGTATCACAGAATTATGAAATGGTTTGGATTGGAAGGTACCTTTAAAGACCATCTAGTCTACCGCCACTGCCACATCTGAGCTACCAGTTTGAACTCTCCCAATAACCAGTGACGAGAAAAAAACGCATCTAGGATTTGAGACATCTCATTTTAAAATAGATGTCCAAAGAGGCTAGGCCAGTGATTTTCATTGCAAATAGGTGAAATTGGAGTGAATGAAACACACCCTACAATACCGAACTTGTTAAAAACATTAGAAGCACTGATCAGTCAGGAAAGAGCATTAGTTTAAAATTCCATGAAGGTACATTGATTATTCATTGATTCACTGACATCTTTGCTCAGTCATAATCCAGCCTGCTAGGAAATGAGCCCTGCCTGCTCTCTAGGCTGGTAGGATAAGATTCATCTGGTGTGCACAATGCTGTAACAGAGATCCCAGCACCATTCCTTCATGTCCTCTTGGTATTCTTATCAAAGAACATTTATAGTTAGCTGTTGACTAAAAATAGCAATGGGACACTTTTCTGAGTCCACAAACACTTTTTAATCATGATGTCTGGAAATGCTGAAATGGAATTTGACAATAAATCCTTGACAGAACAATAAAACCATAAGGGTTTTCTTTTGTGGGGTGTTGGGGAAGGTTGTTTTTGTTTTTTCACAACCATCTCATTGTCTCAATGTTACCTAATAAAATCAAGCATACAGAGGAAAGACACATGTCCAAGATCTTAGTTCTTTAAAATAGCAAAGGGAGAAAAAGCATTTATCATTATAGTCTTAAATGGTATAAAAAGAGAGTGGTAGGAAGAAAGACAATGTGTCCCTGCCTTTGCCAACAGAGCTAAATTCCACCTTAAAACCAAGTCTATTTAAAACACAGTGGTGATTTATCATGTCAAAACCAAACATCTATTTAATGGCAACAGATAAGACATCACACCTGGGTCAAAATTTCTGCAAAGGATTTGTTATGTCATTTAAGGGATTTGGTGGGGGGAGAAGGGGGAAGTGTTGTTCTCAGAAAGGATTGTGTTTGGGGGGAAATGCAGCCCATATAGAAAAATAAAAAAGTTATAATTTATGGCAAAATATGAATCAGTAAAGCAATGTCAGGAACAATGAAGGGAACATTACGAAGCCTATTATTGGAAACAAAAAATAAGAAAGAAAAAGACAAAGGCAGATATACAAAAAGAAATATGATTTTGAAAAACTGAAAGAAGAATGAAGCAAAACAGGACAGGTCAACTTGAAAGAAAGAATAAAATTAAATATTATCAAGATCCAAGGATTTGCTGCATTTAATTCAGTGTGAGGGGAATTTGGCCCCAATCCACCTTTGTGGCCTGGATGCCACGTTGAAAGCAAATTCAACCTGTTCTTAAATCAGTGCTAAATCTGCCCCAAATCTGTCTGGCTATCCAGGCCTTGGAGAAGCTGGGGCTCATCAGAGCATAGCTGGTAGCCAAAGGGTACACCAAGAGACAGCTGTGCTAGTTGTATGACCTCTGGTAATGCCTGGAGAATGAAACCAAGGAGGTGAAACAGCTGGCTTTCCCTCTGGAAAGGACACTGTGGATCTGGCTAAAGTATTTTTAGAGACATGATTAAGTGAGGCAGAAGGGTTTATTTTTAAATTAGGATGGAGGGTTATCAGTTTAAAATTTGAAATAGGATTGAAACCACAAAATTAAAAGCCAGTTCTTTGGCTCTGCTGTAAGATCTATCCTAACTGCTTAGCCCAAGGTTTTCTGGCATGGGAGAGACTCAGCTGATTTAGACTGGATTCAGCCCTCCTCAGCTGAGGGGATGTTTGACTTTTGGTTGTTTGGGGAGGCCAGTTAGAGAGCAAACACCCAATGTTGCTCCAGGCCAGAAACAAAACCTACCCCTGCAAAGAATCAGGTTGGTGAAGTTGCCTGGACATTCCTCCTCCAGGAGGGAACCGGGATATGCTGATATGGGGAAATGTTACATTAAGACTTCATTTAGGGACCAAAGGGAGGCTTGGATCTCTTCTGGCTTCATCCATGGTAATTTGATTATTCTTCAAGTAAATTCAAGTAAACTGGCAAGTTTTCTCCCCACCCCCTGTCAATTGCAATATTCTCATCATTTCACTGAAAGACTCTTTTTTTTGTGCACTGGTTTGGATTAAATTCCTTTTTGTTCTTTTCAAGTATTTATTTTTTGAACTGAAAGCTGACCCCTTGGTGTGTTTTGCAAAATGCTCAACCTGCTTGGGTTTCTTGGGGAGATAGAGGGGTGATGTCATTCACCACTTGATAATCCTTTATCTATCTGAACTTGGACACTGGGGAGGAATGGAAAAATCATTCCTCTTCCTTTCTTTCTCAAATCCACTGACAATTTTTTTCCCTCTTTGTAGAGAAATACAAGTCTCCACTTACTCCTAGATTTTATAAGATTTTCTTGAGCAGTCCAGAATTCTTTAAAAGACAGGAAACAGAGACATAGAAAAGGCATGGAGGAATAAGAGGCAAACAAGGTCCTTGTGCATTAAGAGGGATAAGAGACATATAATACTCTTCTTTCCTAATCTGTGAGGAGCTCAAATTCCGCTAATATAGGTCATTACAGAGACTCTAGTTTCTTCATCTGCATTAACCTGTGAAAGACTGGAAAAGACTGTTTGCCCTATTTTTTCATTAAAATTAAATAAACTGTGCTAATGGATTTGAACACACAAGGCTATGAAAGAAACTGGTTAAAACAACCAGACAAAAACTATGGACAAACACAAGGGCACTCTCAGACAGCTTTGTAAAACAGTCTCAAGGCATTTCAGCGCATCAGCCCTTTACACTGAAAGTCTGTGACCTTGCTAACGTAAGAAGATTAATTAGTGGTTTACAGGGGTTGTATTAAAAGGCCCAAAGTGTCAGTATACTGTTTCACATCTGCCATTAAGTGAACATAATGTGTTTCTAAACTATTTCAAACAGTGTTTTTATGTTTTTGTTATCTAAAAGATTTGTCAGATCAGCTAAACCCAGGTTGATATACGAATACTGACTATTTCACTGCTGTAATGCATTTTCTTGCTAAAGTTTCAGCTGAATATATTACTTTGCTTTAATACAAATGTTTCCTAAACCCTGTTTCATGATACTCATGAGTTAAAGTAGCAGCAACTCTCTGAAACATTAAGTCTATCATTATTCAACCTGACATTAAGTTCTTTACTATTACAGTTAATTCAGACTAGGGAGGATCTTTTGTAGATTTGATTTGTTGGGGGAGAGAAAGAAATTGAATGTACTTACTACTGTCTCTGTTAAAAAAAACCTTTTAGATTGTATTTGGTTTCGTCCAAAAATTTCTGTCAAAACCACTGATAACATAGCTTTGTCAAAGCTTAGTATCTCTATCATTGATTAGGAGTATACTAAGAGTAACAATTATTAGGAAGTGGAGACATGGAAATGAATATTTCCTGTTCATTGATGCCTCCAATATTTACTTCTGTTTCCTGCTTGGACAAGTGTCTACTGCTCTAAAGACTTTTGAGATCCTCTGGAACAGGATTAAAATAGACTCTTTCAAGAAAAGCCAGTGACTGAGGAAGTTGTTTACTAGAAAGTGTATAGTAATGGTGTGAACAGGAACAGAAATGGATATACCAAAGCAGTATACCAGCACTGCATTGATGTGTAGGAAAGGAATTGCAATCACTTCTTCCATTGCTGTAGGAAAGGAGTTGGGAGCGCGCTGCTCTGGTATCCTGGCTATTGCACTCCTGTATGTTTATAGATAGTCAAACAAATGCAGCAAAGAGTAAGGATCATGTGGAAACAAGGCTCAGAACATCAGAAACTAAAGTGAATGAGAACAGCAATAGCTGAAAGGGGCAGGTGAGACACAAAGCTGAGATAGTTTGGGACAAGAAGGAATGGCCTCAAGTTGTGCCAGGGGCCATTTAGATTGGATATTAGGAAACATTCACGGAAAGGGTTGTCAAGCAACCAGAGTCTTTCCAGGGAAGTGGCTGAGTCATCATCCCTGAAGATAGTTAAAAGACAAGTAGGCTCAGGGTCAATGTTCAGTGGTGGACTTGGCAGTATGGGTTCATCATTGGACTCGATCTTAAAGATGTTTTCCAGCCTAAATGATTTTCTGATTCTATTATGCTGTGGTTCTATAGCATACTTAATTGCAACTGCAACTGCGAGGGGAATTCAGGGAGCCAGAATGTGTATAACATGAACTGGGGTGCAATCGGAGTGACAAGACAGAAGTTTACAACCCAACCTCATTGGAAGTGTGATGGATCCCTGCAGCCTCTTGCCAACTGATAAAGGACTGGGATGTTTGTCAGCACAAATGAGAAATTACAGACTACTGAACATAACAGAGTGTGCTGAAAGAGGAAGGAAATAAGGACTTGTTTTATAGGATTTCAGAAAGGTTCTCTGCTCTAAGAGATATTCTAGACTGTAAAAGGACTCGTCACAATAAGTACAGGAAATTGTCTGTCAGATATGGGTTTGGGTACTGTGGTCAAGGTATAAAATATGTAGATGTGCTATCTCTGATACACTTAACACTCTGTAGCACAATTATGATGAATTAACTTCTGCCTGTGCTTTAAGATTCTGCTCTCATTCTACATGTTACACTAACATGGGGAACTTCCTGCTATTACCTTTTTCATATTCCTCATATTGTCATTCCTCAGTCTTTCAGCCAGTGGAAAAAGGATTTGAATCAATAGAATAAAGAGGCCATTCTAGAGTTCATTGTGGTAAACTTGTTTAAACATAATTTTTAAAATACATACACAAAGAAATACACAAACCATCTGAGAAAAAGAATTGCCTGTGGCTTTAACATAAGAGATGTGCTACAGATGAGAAAAGCTGTGGACAAAAGGCTTCAAGGGCAGTTTTTTCAAGCTGGAATTGGCTCAGCTTCAAATATTCTTGAAAAACTAATTTTCTTTGCATGGTAGTGACCATAAGTTGATGTTAATAATGCAAGTCAATTCTAATGTGTGGCTTTAACTGCAGTAACCACAACAATATTATGTAAAAGGAACAACTGCCATGAATTTCTTACTGGTGTGGAGAACTTTGTTTGCAGGTGGAGTGGATTTTATATCTTCCAAGATATAAAGAAGGACACTTGACATATTTCTGGTCATATGGCAGCCATTCCTGAAGCTTGAAATGATAGGTGAGAAAGTTAGTATAAACCTTCTCTTCTTGTATTCACGATATGAATTTATGCCTATTGTCTAATGGCTGTCACTTTGAGTTATATTGGAATAGAAATGTATTAGAGAGCCTGGAATATGTTGGCAGAAATTAAAAATGTGCACAAAGAGATGAAAAGAGAAATGAACATTGACATTTTCTCAAGAAATGCAAGCCACCAGACTGAATATTTAGAGAGTATTTCACAGGGTAGCACGCTTCATGTACTATTGCATATTACAGATCTTGACCATCACATCACAAACATGCTAAAGTCTCCACAAAGAGAAAATATGGAAGTTCTCTTATCTGTTCTGAATTTCAGTAGATCTGTTTATCAAATTTAGATTGGAAAATTAAGGGGGATTCAGTCACCTAACAACACGTTTTGTGTCTTTTAGACTTCTGTGGCTTTTGCTTCGGCTCTCACTGCTGCTTGATGAGACCATGTATATTCTCTGTCCTGTGTTACATCTGGTAGCCCTCCATGGGTTTCTTCCCCACCTTAGCAGAACTAAAGTGAGACAATTTACTTTAATGCTCTTGATTCGATCTCTTTCTCCCTAGAAAATATTTTCTATCATTTGACTGCCAGTTATGAGGGTTGTTGCAACAGGCTGCTTACATGGAAAAAGCAGAAGTCTAGAAAAGTTTGGTTTATGCTGGAAAGAGAAGGATTGTGTCAAAATGCTGCTATGGGTTAGATACCCAGGTAGCCTGCTGTAATGAATGCTAATGGGGATACAGTGACTTCACAATGTGCTGGAAATAAGACACAGAATAAAGCCTGCATTCTGAAGTAGCTGATGTGACTGCGAGAAGGAAAAGACACAAAAAAGCTCTTGTGGACCTTGTGGACTTAGTGTTTTGTTCACATGAAGGAGTGACATGGAATCAGTAAAGCCACAGGCATTAGGACTAAATTAATTTCGTAGGCAGCAGAAAGGAAAAGAAGGCTGCAAGGAAGGGAATAACTAAAATGTTTTAAGGCTGCAAAGTGCAATTCAGTTACACTTCCTCTTCTGAGACTTCATCATGCACCTGGGAGCACAGTTATATTGGCATGGAAAATGTTGGGCAGTTTGAAACAGGTGATAGTAGAAAGCAAGGCAGCAAGCACTACCTTAATTAATGTTCATGGGTTGTCCTGAGGCTTGTCAACATGCTGAGGACAGTTTTCTCAGGCTTTAGAACTGCAGAACACACAAAAATTGCGGCCCCAGGATACTACTTTCCATTGCCTCTCCAGGGAGTATGTTTAGCTTATATTTTGTATGTCATATGTGTCTTATTACTCTGGCCAGTAGTGTGTGGCTACACATTTTGCAGAGCTCGGGGGTCACACGTAGCCTAGAATGTGACAAATTCTAGCAAGGATATGTGCAGTTATTAAGGCCCAGATGACTGAAAAGCATGCAAGGCATCACTAGGGATATGGGGTACAGCGACCTCTGTGTCAGCAGCCTGCTGTCAGGCACAAGACACAGCTCAGCACCTGAGCCACACTTTGAGGTTTTGCATTTGCCTGCAGCCAAGAAATGTCCACCCCACTGGAGTATGGATTAGCACAGTGCATGGAAAATAATTTTTCACAGTCAGTTTATAATTTATCATTTTGACGTTGCTGTATGATTTTGCAAATGTTGGAGAGCAGAACTAAGCATTAGGGACTCAGGGCAGGTGACGTGCTAGCAGATGATGTGGATTTGCAGAATAACAGTGAGTTAATAAGACAACAGCATGCTTTCACAGGTTTTTAAACCATGCTTTTATTTTAAACCACCTTGTTATTCTATGCTGAAAATGCAGAATTCTGCAGAGGATGGTACTTGTTAATTGCAAACACTTAAATTGCTAAACCACCAAGTTTCTGAAAAATATATCTATTTTTTCTAACAAAAAATGAAGAGTATCAGGCTGGTGACCAGACAACATTCACAGACAGCTTGAACATGACAGGAGTCAACATTCAAGCAGATGAATTTGTGTAAGCTCAGAGTAGCAACAAAGAGCACCACGTCAAAATCTTAGAAAACAGAAAACTGTTTTGTTCTATTTACCCGGATTTAGACTAAGGAATCTTTGGGAATCAACAGATTATAAAAGCAAGTTAGTGTTTAGGGCAACAGTGCTGTGTCATTTGTGGAGTAATAATGTTCTCTTTAACACCAAAAATCTAATTTACCCAGGAGACAAAATGGGGCCAAATCCTCATCTGATGTCAATCAGCATGATTCCTTTGACATTAGCATGGCTTCAATGTGTTTCGTGGAGCAATAGCAATTTACTTGAGCTGAGGGCTTTGCCCTTGTGTCTCATAGCTCAAAGAAATTAAACTGCCTTCCAAGTTTTCTGACTGAAGTTGTGTATAGTTTAAATCTTGTTGCAAAAAGCCTGCTCAGATATGTTTTTTCCTTTCTGTTTCAAATGATTTTACATACTCATAACATGAATTTAATGGAATATGTCTAATTTTCATCAAACCATGGCAAACCAAGAAATGTTCACAGGTTATGCCAATGACCCATTTTGCTGAAAAAATAAAAATGCACTTAAGCTAAATTTATGTTGTTGAAATGGTTTCTTTTTTTCCCTTGTTTTTAAATTTGCAATGAAATGTGAAGAAGGTTTACATATGAGACATTTTACATCTCATTAATAACATTTTGACAGTTCTGCTTTGAAAGCCTACTCAAAATAATGCAAAAATCCAAGAAAATTATGTCAATATTATTTTAAGTTAGAAAGGCACCCTTTTTAATTTTTGTTTTCTCTTTGGTCATGTTTAAAGTGGCCTGTCTTAAATTTGCAAAACACTATAAATTCACAGTTAGAGAAATGCTTTTGTCCTTACTGAAATTAACAGGAAAATCATAGGAGTTACAATTTTCTGTGTTTCATAGTGAGAACATCCTACACAGACTTTAATGGTAGCTGAGATCAGGAGTGCTGCATACTTCCTCCTGCTATGATAGGTTTTGCAGTTATTTTTCATACCTCTGCCATCACTAGAGTCAACTTTTTTATTAAGTGAGGTATTGGGTAGGTTTATGCATTCATTTCATTTGTTATGGTAGCCCTAAAAATCTCACAGTCTCACATGTGTGTGTTTCACCTGCAACAGGCTGCTTCCTCAGTGGTGAATTCACTCAGGAGGTGAATGTTGCTGCAGACCAACAAGCAAGATTTGTGTGGAGCTTGTGAGAGAAGGAAAGGACCTGAGAGAGTTGGTCAGCCCCTGGGGTGAGGAGGACCTGCCCATGAAGGGCTGAAAGTCCCAGTGGGAGGAGGCTTTGAGGGGACTCTGTATCACCAACAGGGAGTCAGGTCCCTGTTGGTGATTCTGACCTGGGGGCCTGAATGTCAAAAGTCTTCCCTAGGAGGAAGGAGGCAAGAATTGGTGCCAGTAGTTTGGAGATGTTCACATACCGGTGCATGGATTATTTGAGAGAGGGGGACGTGAGAAAGGATGAAACCTCTTGGAGCAGGTCTACTTAAAGAGGAAGCTCTTAGTTTCAAATTTCCCTGCACCTTTGTCATCTTTTCTTATTGACCCTGTGACCATGGCAGGAAACCTCCTTATAGCTTGGGTTCAGTGTGACCCTACAATCAGAAAACATGACTGTATGCATCCAGTCATGTCACTTGTGATTGCCACCATGAACGTGAAGAGGAGAAAAGTCAGAGTGGGTGAGGACATGGTGAGCCCTGGTGCTGCCTGGGCCTAAAAGGATCCAATGGCACGTCTAAAGAAATAAGCCCTTGTAAGTAGAAAAGTAGAGAGTGTTCCTCAAAAGAACTACACAAGATGACCACAACAAGCTCTTTCCAAGTAGATCCTTGGAAACAGTAGGTCTCTGCTGGCATGACTTTGTCAGCAAGTCTGGAAACTCCTAACTGAAGCACAGCTCCAGCAGCCAGGCTTTAGCGCAGATCAGGACTCAGAAAGGGCCAGGATGATCTGATGCATAATTTCCAATGCAGGTCCTGCTAGATCAGGATGTGTTCTTCGTTTGAAGTTGAGCTACTCTAACCCAATTCCGCCCAAACAAACAAACAACTGAATGAGCAAGCAAACATCCCCGTGGGAGGGATGGCTTGTTCGAGCACAGCAGGGAGCAAAGTAGGGTGGGAACCAACTGGCTCCAAGTGCTGGCGCTGGCCTTGTTTTCCCCTGCAACTTTCATCCTGTTTGTCACTGTTACCAGGGGTTTACAGACTCAAAGCAAACATCTGGTCTGGTTTAATACCAGCAAGAAAGAAAACTGCATATTAATTTTGATATGATAGTAAAACAGTTTGATAATGCTCACGCTGACAGAGCCACCACACCATTTACAATCTCTAAAACTAAATTGGTTTTCATAAAACCCTTGTGAGATCATATTAGGACTGACAATTAAAATTATAATGCAGCCTAGCCTGCTGAGGAGCAGTAAATTTTCTGGGAATTCAGTCAGTTGGTTACATTGATTTTATATTAAGTTAGAGAAAATTTTGTTCATGTAAAGGCAAAAGCAGTTTAAATCTGTTTCATACATTGCAGCAGGGTCTCACTGATTAAAAATACCTGGGCCTCTTCCAAACTTGTCGTCATATTGGCTACATGACTGTTATAAGCAAACCCCCGCAAACAGAAAGATCTGAAAGTTCAAAGCTTATTTTACTTGAGAGTGCTTGTAAAAGGGAAAAAATGCCATTTCTGTATAGAATAATGGCTTGTAACTTTTCCAGCATTATTTTTTCATTAATATCACCTGAATCTGATATGCATGTTTCACAGCAGACTCTAAATAAGAAATCTGGTACCTTTTGGTGTGTTATTCCTGTACCATCTGGCTAACAGGTACTGTACTGTTCTTGCAGTGTGACGCACCAAATAAAAAAGTCAGATCTTTTTAAAGTCACAATAAATTTCCCAAATGAGTTTGTGTGAAATGTTAAAAAGCAGAAGATAGAGGTTTTGGGTTACATTGCCTCTAATTTGAAAGGGGGATAAGTGGAGCCAGGTGGGCTACTTAGCCAATACCTGCCTGTTCCAGCTTTTTGAATCTGTGAACATTACACCCGAATACAGATGGAAATTGGAAACAATAAATGGTTATTACAGAGACTTTATCATCCTGTAACTCATACACAAAAGATGAGCCACTCTCAAGGACACTTTGAAAGTGCTTAGCCATGTATCCGGACAGATGTGGAGGAGTAGGAATATGCCATATATCAATTGAGAGGAATAAGACTTCTTAATTCTACTGTGACATGCACAAGCATCTTCTAAAAAATAAACCTCCCCTTCTCAACATTAATCCAGTTTCTTTCTGATGTCTCTTTTTCGGTTAAGATGAGCATCTCCCATTTCCGTGAATCTTAGTCCACAGCTGGAAATGAGGGATGTTACAAGCAGGCAGATAGAAAAAAGGGGCTCACAATACCTTATCAGAGTTACAGCTACAAGCCATAAAGGCAAGCTCAGACAGTTAAGTTCTTCACTTCCACTGGCCACGTCAGACTTACAAGTCTGTATTCGCATTAATTTTCAAAAAGCTACATTTCAGGACAACTGCAAATAAAGCAAAATCAGAACATACTCAATGACATGTTTCTTCATTGACTGCTCACACACAAAACTTTCACATGGATGGCCTGATTTTGTTGGGGAATGGCTGGGAACCAGAAAAATTTCCATCACAAAATCTCTCACTTTCTTCCAGCTCATTTGACAGGGGCCAATTACCCTGTGGCCTGTGGTCCATGCTGCCTGTTCCCTGCCAGTTGTTGGAAGGAAAACCATGGCTCTAGGGGCTTTGGCAACAGCTCAGCTCAGATCTATCACAACCTCAGGTGAGCCAAATCTCTCTTCAGAAGTGTCTGTCTTTTCCCATTAATGAGGAAGGCTGGAGCTCAGGACTTTCCTTTAGAAATCTTGAGTTGGTGACAAAATGAATGCTGAGAGATGAAAAACCTCAGCAAGGGGAGATGAGCTTCTCTGCACATCTCTATAGCCAGCTGAGAGGCTCTTCTTTCAGGCTGGGAGACCACCACAGCCAGCACAAGTCCTGATAAAGCTTGTAAGTACTGGGCAGGTCTTCCTACACTTGCCTCTGAATCTCACCTGTGTGAAAAGGTTTTCTAATTCTGTTTTGAGACAAGTACACCAAGGGGCTGAGCATCAGGATGCCATGCCAGGGATTGGGGTGAAGAACAATACATAAATGCAAGGCAGGGGTCCCAGTCAGCTGTACCCTGAGTGAAGTGTGAGGGCTGTAAGGGCATGGCTGGCCACAGTCCATGTGGCACCCTGCAGCAACAGCAGGGGATACCATGCCCCTGCACAGGGATCCTGCTTGCACAGCTGGGATTCAGAGTCCAAGAGCTCTACTCAGGAGCCTAAGGCATGCCTCTGTTTTAAGGGATGGGTTTTGTTCTTTCACAGTATTGCAAGGCTTTCTAAAAGTTCACTGAGTGAAGTGCATACACTTTGGGTTAGAAAGGAGAGGGCAGAGGACCCACTGTGCTGGACTTTGGTGATTAGGTTTGCTCATGGCTTTTTTCTGCCTCTCACCCTCATGCATTACCATTTTTTACATTGTCTACTGTTGTCAGTCTTTTTTCCTTCACAATAGTCAGCTCACTTCACCTCCTTGTCAAGCACCACTAGGCTCTGCAACACAGTAATTAGTTAAAGGGCAGATAGGGAAAGTAAAACATGAGCTGGAACAGCAGGACTGCATTTAAAAGAAAAACAAAAACCTCTTCCAAAATACCTCCATGCACAAGAATGGGAAATTATTCCTTGGAATTGGATCAAATCAGGGTATTCCATAAGATGTAAGTCTTCACTCAGGAGGAATCACTGGAATGAAGTGTGATGGTGAGCTTAACACCATCTCTATTTAAAAGAGAAAAAATCTCTATTGTATGAGAAATAAAACAATATTTTCAACATTTATATTCATTCTGAATTAGTGGAAATGCCACAAGGATGGTAATTCTTTGGCCTAGCACGGAAAATGCCGGTTTCATAACAGCTGCATATGTTAACATACTTGTTCCCTTTGGGGTATTTGTATGTCTTACCAGCTTAAATAGCACCACTACTTATAAACTAGTACACAAATGCCTAACAGATGTACAAGTTCACACAAGAAGAATTAAAAAATGCACAAAACCCCTCACTCTTTCACAACTAATTTGCTTTAATGTAGCAAACACAGCCCACTTACTCTTCCTTCACTGTGAGTGCTTTCTTACTCTGTGAGATCCCTGAATCCCAGCCTACCCTTTGTTCTTTCATATTTGAAATAGCTGTTGGACTTTTAGAAGCCCTCTGTAAGACTTTTTTAATTGTCTCATGAGACCCAATGCTCTGAACAAGCATAAATAAATGTCTTTCAAAACTCTGAGAAGGATTTACTGGGAGGGTTGAGGTGGGTACATTGCCCCTTACATAACAGCAGATCAGCTATAACCCTCAAAGTTCCTTTTCTCCCCTTATCCATGACTGTGAGGCATTCATCTCTGAACAGTTTGATCACCATTTAATTGGCACAATAGCCTTCATCTTAACAGTTGTGAACTCCTAGTTCTCCTTCTTCCTTCTTCATCATCTCTTTGGGCCAGAGCTGTCTGGAGCTGATGCTTCTTCCTTCATTATTCTTCTACCTCCTGTTTGGTGTGTCCTTTCTCCGGGAGATCATGTACATTTAGGATATTTCTATGATATCCCACAGTGTGTTCCTGCAAAGAGATGGCCTGAGTAAGGTGTGTGTTATCAAGCACAGGCAACATACCACAGAGGTCTTTGCTAAATAAATCAGCCTGCAGTGTTTCCCTGAAGATAAATTTATCCTTAGAAGTACAATAATATAGTCTTCCTGAACTGCAATATTATTTAGGCTTAACTGCTTCTACTGTCCAAGCTAGCTTGCTTATGTTTGAGGCAGATTGTTCGTATGGCAATAATTTGTGTGACACCTCCTACATGACTCAAATTCAGCTCAGCAGTGGAGGATGTTTGGACTGATCACTCACTCAAGTGAGTTTCTCCAACTGCTGCACAGAGCATATGGTCTTGTGTGCTGTATGACACCAAAATAATTCTTATGCTATTAAGCAACCATGTATTTTCTGAAAGAAATGAGAGAAGAATGCTTCTAAACCAATTATTAGTCCGTGCTTGCAGGAGCATAAATGAGGAATACATTCCTATCACTTCGGAAGCACTCAGTGCTCTGCTGAGCATCCATTACCTTTATGGTCATTAAGCTTAACAAGATGACAATTAAAAGACTGAAAATGCTGTATCCTTAACAGTGCTGTGAATCTTGCTGGTTTACTGTCACCAGTGAGACCTAGATCATCTGGCATTTCCCCCACGCTCTTTGCTGTAGATCCTGCATATGGCTTTTGGGTTAGCTCTCCTCCTTCGTCAAGAGAAGCAGTAAATAAGCTGGTAAATCTGTCCTCTGCATTGTCAAATTGTAAAGTTACACCGCATCTGTACTTTCTTCTTAGTTTGTTTTTTAATAATCTATTGGGTTTGTTTGTTCAAGTTAATGAAAATAGTATGTTATTGTTATGTAGTTATGCCAAAACACTTCACCAGAAATTTCATAAATGTTTTCTGGTGCATTGCCCAGTTTCATGTGGTTTCGTTTTTTTTCTCTTCATACAGAAGAAAAGCACATGGAAGATAAAGATCTTAGGGTTAATACAGCTAGAAAAAGCCCTGTGAAGATTCCCTTAAACAGCAAAAAAGGAGTTAATGAAAAATCAAGTACAAATGAATTATTGTCTGGCTGGCTAACAGTAAAGCTTTAAGGCCTCAATCACAGCTTTTATTTGCAATGGTACACATTTATTCTCAGCAGGAGTCCAGCCAGCTTTTGGGGAGACCATTTGTGTGAGAAAGCACACATCACCACAGGGAGAGGTTTTGCCACCTAACATTTGCAGTTTCACAAAGTTTCAAAATTGTCCTTTGCTCATAGTAGCATTTCTTTTAGGCTAATGAGTTTCCATACAGTTAAAAAGAGAGGGTCTTTGCCTCCAGGGATTTCACAGCTAAAGGTCCAAAAACCTAAAGGGAATCAACTAAGGTTTGGGGTTTTAATTTTTGTCTAAATCAGCAGGATGCTACAAAACAGCATTTCACTAGCAAGTCTCTTAGGATGTCTCTGACTTGTTCTGCTAGTACAGAGAGGCAGTCTTCCCAGAACACATCCATTATCTGTGCAAAAATGCTTGTTTTGGAGATGGCACCTGAGAAGTTCTAGAACTGTGAAAAAGGGAATTATAAGAAGACAAAGCCTAACAAATATATAGTTTGTTCTGATAAATAGTGCAAAATTTGAGTGCAATAGACTTGCAAGGAGGAATATGTGTTAAAGTGTAGAATTTGTCCCTCTGATGGTAATATATCTACTAATTTAATTTGAAAGCCTGGATTCTGATAAATCAGCTTTATATCCCATCTTTGCAACCTGTCTGTACACATCTACTGAAGTTCTGAGCTGTGGAACTTCCTGGATATTTTTAAGAAGCAAAATATTCCTCATTTCTTATTTCTCTTTTGTTCATGCTAAATTTAATGGAAAGCAGTCTTTGATTTTATTCAAGTGGGATCAAACTCTCAAACATAATTTAAGACCTCAGCCAGTTCCAATTGTGGCAAGCAGGTCCAAAAACTAACAGCTAAACTTGCATATGCAGATTGCCAAATGGAAAGAAAACAGGCTGAAAGAAGCATAAATACAAAGGGCACTGAAAAGAAATTTATTGGAAATGAACACTGAGTCTGAATTAAAACCTGAGCTGCTTTCAAATCAGTTTCAAAGAACTGATACAGAAAAGAAAGGCCTTCTTAGCCAGTATTATGTCCCTTACCTTAGATAAATTAACCTACTAATGATGTATAGTGGAGTCACATATTTTTCGCCAATGCATCTGCCAAATATCTATACGTGCAAGTGAATTCACAGGTCCCGGATTGCTTTCAGAGGCAGGGATGTAGACATGTAAGTTCCCAAGTCAAAGTAATGTGACCCTCTTTGTAGCTAGATGCTTTTTCCCCTCTAGTTTCACATACACTTGTACAAATTTCCCCAAGACCAGCCACATCTGTGCAGAGTTATGTGAGGAGGCACATATGCTTTGATGAACCACATGATAAGGGCACAGATTCTGAATACAGGGTCCAGGTTACAGTAGTGGGCCACAGCCTTTCCCCTACTCTAGGACACCTCAGGCCTGAGTAGCAACTTTGGCAGATTTAAGATCAAGCAGACCAGCTGGATTTGACATTTAATTACCAGAAAGCTAAGAACAAAAGGAATGAAGTAAAGTAAAGTTAAAGGAACAAAGAGTCTTATGTGGTGAGATGGTGGGTTGTGGTAAACTGCCCCCTGTTATTTCTCAGTCCTGCCCACCACAAGTTCCCACCTCTTCTCACCCAGTGCTCTTCTGCTCACCTTTTCAACCCCATCCCTCCAGCACTTTTCAATCTGCAGGTCTCCAACCCCTCTCATTCCTCCTCATCTGCAAATGTTACCGATCTGTATTTCCAGACCTCCTTGTGCCTGGTCTCCTACTGCCCATGCATGTCCCCTGGGTAAAGCCCAGCTTGTTTTTGGGATGATATCCCATCCCTCCCCTTAGACTTGTTCCATCCCCACCTCTGTTCACATCCACTACTGCTCTCCCATCCTGGCTATATCAGCTCCATACCCTGATTGTCCCTGAAGAAACAGTGGCATGTTAAGAACCTGGTCACAGTCTGCAGCCACAAAGAGCCTTCCAGAGCTGCACCATGAGGTTGCAAGGTGTGGCAGAGAGACATGACTTTGCCTTGGATCAAAAACTGGGAAGATGTCATGGCTCTCCCAACATGCCATGTACCAGTTTCATTGGGGAGGAACGTGAAGTAGGAGCCAGTTACAAGGGTTGTGCATTATTTGAGACTTGAGTCCACCATCAAAGAACTAGTAGTTGTTCATTAAACTTACAATAAATTGTTAATAGTAAGTTGTTACCAAACTTACAATAAATATAACAATGTCTAGGACATCTGGGGTTGGGAGAACCAAATATGGAGCTGTAAGTCTTTTGTGGAGCCACAGAATAAATTCAGTGAACTTCCTCTCACACACAGAGACAAATAATTTCCATGAACACAAGTCGGTCTTCTCCTCTTCCTCCCACATTTTCCCCCCTCTTCCTCCACCAGTAGAGGTACAAAAATAAAACAGATTTTCTTCTTCTGTCCTTGGAAAGACCTGCTGCACATTAGTACCTTCCCTTTTGAAATCTGAACTGAAAAATTGTGTGCACTGGTATACCACATTGTGTTATTATTCTTGAAGCCAAGCTCCCCTTGGGTACCTATACAGCTTAAAAAAGCATACAGGATATACAGCTGGACAGAGGATTTCCAGTGGAGCCACTGTCCAAAGGACAGTGACATTTTGGTGGAATGTGTTGATTCTGTCAGAATTTGTGCTGGGAGCCAGTCTGGTAAGCAGGTGGGTGGCCAGAACCACAATATATATTCCATTATACATTTCTTTTGTATTTCTGACTTTTCCTTCCAATTTGAAATAAAAAATAAATCAAATCTGGAAATGGTAGTTTTTCTGTGGAACAGGAATTCCTAAGCCTTAACCAAAAAAGAAACTATATATTTATTTTTCCATTTGGCTCTTCCTCTCTGTTTCTCTGGCTTCTCTCACTCAGCTACCCTTCCCATTCCCCTTTTTTGTTCCTTCTGCTCATTTTTCCCCTTTCACTGTTCCATTTCTCAACTGAACTGATATCTCACTCCTGGCTTTGCAATCTATTTCACAGCTGATCCTTTGCTGAGTGTGAGCTCAGTAACACTGGAGGTGAACTTTCACACTCGTGTCGATTCAGAGGATTAGGGTAAACAGGTTTGCCCCTCTCTACGAAGTAAGTAAGGTTAATGTATAAACTTCCTCTCTCTCTGCTTTATAGTCTCCTCGGTTTTATTATCTTAACTTGCCATTTTGTTTTAAAACCCTGATCCATATCTAAACACAACCTCATGTGAACTACCTGGCCACCACCACCACCACTTCACCGTAGCCTAGCTCCCCTCTTTGAGCATTAGAGTTGCTGTTTGAAACAGGACTTTAAATTAGAAATGACTTCAGCGTTCAGTGCAGTCCCTTCAGTAATGGAGTTCGCTAATGGAGTTCCTGCTATAGGCACCTTTTTCCTCTCAGCCTGAGAAAAGTTTTACCTCCCTTATTAGTTTCACTAGCAGTAGCACAGGTTGTTTTAATATTCTCTGCTGCCTGTAACATATTGCAGATGTACCTGTGTGAAATGGTCTCTCGTTATTGGAATGCAATAAAAAGAAAACAGGCTTCTCAAGAGGAAAGAAGGAAAAAGAAAAAAGTTATCCCAGTTTGGGCCTGAAATTCCCCAGATTTTTATACTAACATTAACGTTCATAATACAGCTATTAAATTACACATAGAAGTGCATTTAAAAGGGCTCTGGGCTAAATTCTGTATTCTTTCCTTTACTCAGCCCCTATGTCTGTTGCTGAAGCAGTAATAGAGCTTGCCTGATTAAGGCAGAAAAGTAACATTTGCAAAAGCATGCTAGTGATTCTAGGACCTCATCCCTGAAATTCAGAAGCCTAAGTTTATGTTTGTGTCATGCCACACAGAACGATGAGCAGACACCTGACACAGCGGAAAGCACACCTTTTCAGCAGCAGCGGGAGTCTGGGCATCTCCTCTGTGCTGTACCCCAGGTCAGGGCAGAGCATTTCAGATCAGCTGCACCTTGTAGACCTGGTTGCAACATGCTGAAGACTGGGGCTGGCGTTCACACATTTCTGCACCGTAGCTTGAGAGTACTGGTTTTGTTATCTGTGCACTGTGTGTTCTTGCATGGTGTCAATCTACTGGGAGTCAGTTTTTAATGGGACCTAGTCTCCTAAGTTAAAGGGAAATTTGCAAAATGTCCATGGAAAACATGAGGGCCAAATGTTTTCCCTTGAAGGAAAGCCCTCATCTGGTATGGTTCTGACACACTGTGCCTTTTCTCATCAAGCATGCAATGTGCTAGGATACTTCAAATGAGTCGAGCTATATTACATATATATGAAACAAGCTATATCAAGTATAAATTGGTTGTCCCTAGAGGAAAAAGGGCCAAGTAATCCAACAGAATAGCATCTGTGCTGATCTGAAGTATGATCTGAAGTCTAATGCAGCACAAAAATGGTAACAGGATCAAATTATGTGCCTGTGCACTTGTTCTGTGCACCCATGGCTATCTCTAAATGGCTTTTGGATCATCTGAGCTGGCAGATGAACTCATTCTCTAATTCTAAATGCACCTTCAAATTGCTTGCATAAGTGTGTAGGTGTCTGTAGCAAGTAACTTGAAGCCAGTACAAGCATTTTCATTTGTTTTAATTCACTGCCTCTGTGAAATGAGACCAAGGCAGAATGTCCCTCTCTTCCTCAGAAGACCACAGGATTGTGCCAGTGCATTTCTCAAGGCAAGCTGCATTGTTTCACACCAATTTACTCCAAGTTCTGAAAGAGTTCCTTGCAAACACTGGTTTTCATCCAGGGTTTGTGTTTTCAAGTGCAGTGTTTATAATGGATCCCTAATAGTTTGAGTGCTTTATTACCCATTGATGGTGGAACTAGAAATAGGAATGGTTTTTTTGGCATGAGAACATCATCTATGATTTTAGTGGACTTTGTGTACTAAAATGTAAGGGTTGATTGCAAAAGTGTTGTTGGTCCCATGCCAAAACAGATCTCAGTAAAAAATGAGTCCAAGTCAACATAGCTGGGGATTCTGACTTAGGTTTGTGTAAATCCATGAGTTTGGTGATCTAAAACTCAGGGAAAAAGCTGCAACTGGCCCTCTGTATCTTGAGAGATGAACAGTGAGAAAGAAACAGCGTTATTGCAGTGGAAAGGAAAGAAAACATTTTGCAGCAGTTGTTTTCAATGGGCTAGTTCATCACCATGGTTAATTTGGCAAAGCTCTGCTGCCTTCAGTGAGGCTGCCCCGTTTTATACCACTGGAAGACCTGTCTTGGTGTAATTTATTATTACTGTCAGGAGTCCCTGTAATTTTAATCTTACAGCACCTATGAAGACCAATGTGTTATGCACACCATAAGGGAATCATAAGGGAATCATAAGCCATTTGGTAATCTTGGATAATCCCTGAAGCTATGAGTCACTAGAAGCAGAGGCCCTTCATGCATCGTTTGAACCCCTAATTACCCAACACATATGGGTGAAAAGTGAGAGGCAACAGTAGGGCCAGAAGCAGCCAGAAAACACTGGATGAGCAATTTTGAAGGGCACTTCCTTCCCATTAATATAAACAACCTTCTTTCCTTCCTAATAGTGCACCTGTTAGCAAATATATTCCTGCAGAGCTGCTCTCGTGCATCTGCTTACGACTTTGCAGAGGAAGTAGCTAATTGACATTAGGGGACTTTGAGGTGTTTCCTGACTATAAATGTGCGGTATTTAACACTGCTTTATAGAGCACAATGCTCAAAACACTGCCAAAAACTCCAGAGTCCTGCTGAAAATATGGAAGAAGCAAAAGGTTTCCATGTCCAGAACAGTGACCTAGGATTTAATCTGTTTCCAGGTAGAATTAATAGCAGTCTGGCATGCAGCCCATTCTCTTTCTCTGCACAGAATGAGTCCTGATGAGAGATTTTTCCTCTCTGAGTGACTAATTGCATCTCTTTTCATAGAAACGTGATTCCCTTGATCATTCTCTGTTCCTTGGGGTGGAAAAAATCAGATCTACTGAAGAGAAATCTGAGAAACTGCAAGAACATTTTAGAAGCAGGGTGCAGGCAGTGGTGGCAGCAGGTCTCATGTTGTGCCAGGCTCAGCACATGCTGCGCAGCAGGAAGGGGGCTTTCAGCCCCTTGGCTGCCTACAGCTTGGAATCACTGGTGATTGCCTGTGGGGTACACTACCCAGGCAGGGCTAGTGCTCTAACCTGCAGCCTATGGGTGTACAAATGAGCAAAGCGTTGCAATGAGAATGAAGTCCTTCTTTGAATGTATTTTGCAATTCATTCAAAGGGAAACATTTTTAGCCAAGATTTTGGAAGGAACAAGGTTAATAATCTTGCTCACTGTGCATTGTTTGTTCCCTATCTTTTGAATATTTTGGTTTCTCCCAGTGCTATTGAAGCTGTATGTATCATGGAGAATTCACAAAGAGAGAGAGGGAGAGATTTATGACTGCCCCGAATGTGTAAAAAGCTGCAGCAAAACCCACATCTTCATAAACATAGGAGCCAAACAATCCTGTGACGCAAGCAAAAGGAGGCTCTATTAGCTCAGATGCCCCTTTAATTTAAATACTCCTGCTGCATTTTGAGTCAATGGCATGACAGGACTGAACGAATTTCTCATGGGTGTGTGGGGCCTTAGACAGGGGTAATGGATAGGACCATCAATCAGTGGTGTTACTTCTGGTTATTGCTCAAGGTAAAAGTGGGCATTTGTACTTCAAGTGTGAAACTCTGGAGGGGAATGGGCTTCTGAAAGTTCAACCAGCAGGAAGGTAGAAAGGATTGAGACTCTGTATTTGCTTCAAGGCTGTTGCTGGCTTTAAGACATCTGTAAATCAGGTCTGTCTATTTGGTGTCTCAGATTAGCTAGAATTATTTGGGCCATTGCCAAAGAATTGCCTCTTTAAATCTTCATCAGCCCAGTACTAGTTAATGGGATGGAATATCAGAGTATGCTTCTGGGGGAAAAGTGAGATATAGGTACTACTCCATCCCTCAAAGGTATGTTCAAATTTGCCCCAGCGGCTGCAAAGCACAGCTGGATGGTGAAAATGCTATGGATTTGGCTATGGGCTAGTTACAGAAATTATCGTAAGAGAACACTCTGATGTAAGAATCTATTCTATTTCTGGGAATATTTTTTTCACCTCACTATAGCTGGAGATTTTGCTCTTTTTTTTGCTTTAAGTTTAGCTTGCTAATCTGTTCCTGTCTGTCTTTTTTTCTCCTTTTAGGAAATTCATTTGTGAGTAACTTCAAAAATGGAAAATATTTTTAAAACTATAAACAATTTCTTTTGTTTTCTTGTGGGGGTCTGTTAGCTGGAACTGGTCTAAAGAAGAAATCCCACAGCTCTCGCAGCCAATTTGGTTTGGTTTTCTCCTTTGGTTTATTTTATAGTTACAGAGGCCGGATGGGTGGAGATCAAATCAGTATCATTGCAATCCCTGTTATATCTGTCATCCCACAAGTCTGTCTGCCTTCCAGAAATGATCGGTGTTGATTTCAGCAGTTATATCAGCTACTATACTGTGCTATTTGGTGCTTCTCTTGCCAAAACACACCTATGGCATCCAAAGACAGGGAGAAGAAGGTTACTTTTCCACAGCCTGTGTGTACATCAAGAACGCTCTAGCACATCTCTGAAAGTTGTGAAACAGCCTCTCCTTTTTTGTGTATAATTTTTCCATTTACTAAACAGCTCTGACTTCCTTTTCACCTGCTGGTATAACTGTCTCTGTGCAGAAGAGGCAGCCAAAATTCCATTTTTATTATTAAAAAAAAAAATCTCCCAAGCCCCAAATCCTTTGTTCTATTGAAGACACTGGAAGCAGCTCTGGGCTGATGGAAATCAGCAACAATGTTGACATGTACTTCACAGGGTCTAAACTTTCCTTCAGTAATATTATGCCAGAGTGTAGATCTTCAAAGAATTTTCTCTCTAGAGAATTTCTCAACCTCTACTTTCTTACACAGAGTCAAGCTGGGAATAGATGCTTCCTTGTTAATTTAAGTGGTACTTGTCTAGATGCCTTAAATCAAGACAGTATTGCTTTTGTCACTGTACCATTTTGCATATGGGAATTCCCAGAAGATGCAGGCACTGGCACCACACAAAATAGGTAACAGAGAAGATTAAGATACTTTATGTGTCTTGCAGACAAGAAACCAGACCAGCTGCCTTGATCTCTGTCAAATGGGAAAGGACATTAATCAGAATGAAAGGAAACCCAAAACCCAGTTGTATTCATTTGCTCATTCTAGTACTCGGCTCTTAGGCAGAGGTAAGTAAAACACTTCTGGGCATACTTGAACTATTCTTTTTTTCAAAGATTTAATTTATACCCACTTTTCATGAGAGAGAGACATTAGCAATACGCAATAGCTCAGGACAGGGAAGAAAAGATACATGCAGTGGGAATCTGCATTAGGACAATGATGGTGCTCAAGACTAAGAGAGCCACAGGCCAACCACAGAAGAGTCAGAGCCAAATTTAATGCTAATTTAAATAGTGTATCAGTTCCAGGTAGTTATGAATCCAAAACTCTGCAAGAATGGGTATTATGGAGAACTCATATAGTTTTGATCTTCAGGAACCACGAATAAAAACAAAAACCAAGAGAATGGAAGAAAGGGGTCTATAACAACCAATAAAAATGATAAAAATTAAAATGAACAAAAAATATCACCTAATATATCACTAGCATTGCAGTTTCATTCTACCACATACTGTAGCACATCTGAGAGTGGCATTCAAAAGCAAGACATGATTTTTACAGAGGATTAAGACTGATGTTAAGGCTATTTGCATATACTTATGTAATTCATTGTTGTTTGAATCAAAGCTGTAGGCATAAAATATAAGTTGCTTTTAACTTAAGTTGGTTGGTTTGGTATTTGACCAGAGGAAATAAAGTTGTTGATCTGTTACTCTTCAGTTGCACTGCATTAAAGTGTGTTCAGAAGGCTTGATAAAGTATTTTTCATAGAACCTTTATTGTGTGGCTGATTTATGTGGCTACTTTGATGGTAAGGAAGTTTAATTAGTAATAGTTGCAGTTCTTGAAGAGAATTTTAACAAGGTGCCTCACATATGAAAAGTACAAAAGTCTCTTTGTTCTGAACAACCTCTAGCAGGGTGTGTAAGGAGACTTTTCCTCACTCCACTCATTCTAATAAATCAGTGGGCTGCTTTGAGCAAGTAAGTGGAACAAGATCACAATACCATCGAGCATCAAGTCTTGGCCCACTGAGTGAACAATTGTGCCATCACTAAATTGCTGCAAAAGATTTATACCAACATCAATGCTGGGATTTCCTTCCTTACTTCAACAAAAAGGAGCTTCAGACTCCAGAGATCCTTTTCTAGCTGTGTCTAGGTTGGTGTCAAAGCTATTTCCCCTGTGCATGCAGAGAAATTGGTACATGTAGGGAGTGGGTCACATCGTCTATTCTGCTGAAAACAATCTTCCACCCTTTCTGTTATGAAAAAAAATGATGAGGCTGGTATTGCAATGTCCTGCTAATTCAGGCTGTGTACCCATCTGAAGAATATAATGTATTCTCGTGTAACTTTTAATAAATAGTTTGGTGTTGTCTGAAAGGCAGTGCCTATGCCACGGACCAAAGGTAGCCAGGGATCACTCTCTGTACTAAAGGCATGGCATTGATGCTGTCCACAGACCCGAACTCCATGCTCTCTCGAAACAGAAATGTCAGGCAGCATTGCAGGACAGGTCCCTGGCAGGCACCGGCTGGAGCACGGCCTGGGGCAGCGCTAATAGGCACCGGCCAGACACAGACGAGAGTGTGCTGCTTATCTCATCACAGTTGTGAAGCAGGGTGTGAGATGTACCCTGCTTGCTTCTTGTTTATTAGAATAGACCTAGTCAAGAGGCTTTACCCTGAAAAACATAGTTAATACTGAAAGCACTTCTTTTAGCAGCAAAAGACCAGAGGCTCTAAAGTGACAGGTAGGGAAAAGTGGTATTTTCAAAATGTGAGGACTTATAGAAAATTTCCTATGTTTATGGATATAATTTCATCTGTTCTTTAAGAGAAGTTCCCAGAGGAAAAGCTGCATTGCCTATATGGTCTCTAAGTGAAGCCTGATCAAATGACTTTTGATTACTTTAGCTATATCAGATAGACTATCTGACAGTGTCTCAAATCTTTCTCTGTGTGTAGAGATGGTGCCTCATACATTTCATAAATGCTCTGAAAGCTTCTAACAGTCTGGCAAGAGAGCAGTGGAACAGAATAATCATTTTTTTCTGGTACTTTAAATGTATGACTCATGAAGGAAAAAACAGTCTAAACATTTATCAAACATCAGGATTTATGATAAGACTAGGAGAGGTCAAGAATACTATCTTCAATTCCTTCTTTTTCGTGAAGCACTTTAAAATTCTGAGGTCTAAGACAGGTCAGAGGATCCCAGTTTCAAGGGGATAAGGAACTACAGCGAACAAAACCTTTCTCTGCAGCATTGTGAACAAACTCTCTCTAGCTCTGAGGAATCCAAGGGGAATTGTGCTAGGGAGTTAACTTAGTCTCATAAGAATTGAGAAGAAGATGAATGGACACAAGAGAGGGACTAAAACCAGAAACTGTACAACACTTCCCCAGTGTCTGGGGTTAAACTGAATATCTGAATGACAGTGAGATGCTTTAGAAGTTAGCTTTTGTGAACAAGTCTCCTACTTGCCATAGGGATCCCCTGTGAAACTTCTGTACATAGAATTGGGAAGTTACTTTGTGACACTTCACCTTCACCAGTTGAAGTCCTGTGATTCATTACAACTCTCACACTTGATGCAAAGCAATAAGTTATTAATAATGATAACGATTGTCTACAATGGGGACAAAAGGGTGAGTTCCTATGTTTACTTACATTATATTGTCATATACAGCCAAATCTCTGACAACTGCCAACAGGTTAAGAAATACAAAAATTAGTTACAGAATAGACCACCCATTCCTAAGAATGCAGTCCCAATGGTTATACAAGCACAGGCTTTAAAGCAAAGAGGTATTTCTCACTGTGGCAATCTGTGCACTTTGAAAAAATTTATTACATAGACTCAAGCTGGATTTTTTTGGTCTTGGGTATATATTTAACTGCTGAGACAGTGGAATTCAAGTGTGCTATTAAGAAAGCAAAAGCAAAACAAAACACATATATTTCTTCAGTGGCTTGAGATAAAGAGCTGAATATGGCCTCTCGTATTTGAAGCACCTCAAAACCAGACATGGGGCTTTTTGGTACTGCAGTGCTGTTAATGGCTAACAACTCTCCAAGAGTAAGGAAGAAGATAACATCTCTTGTTCTTCAGCCGTGCTGCTCAGATGCTGACTGAGATAAAGGTTTCTCATAAAGCAAACAGTTATTGTCTCTTCCACTGAGAAGCCCTCAGTCAGACTCTCTGGCACACTGCAGGGCTGATGAAGAAGGAAGGGTTAGAAAAATAAGCAGAGCACTTAGGACACTTCATTTTGTTGGAGAGCACTGCAGCCTGGATCTGTAATGAGCGATACGGACCTCTTGTGGTGGTGAAACCTCAGTATGTTTCTGCTAGTTAACTAGTGTATATTTCACAAAAATTAGCTGGCATTTTTTACATGTATTATAACATAATTGGTTTTAGAAATAATAAAAAAAACCTGTGTAGCTTGCTATTCTTTCTCAAATATCTCTGTGTTTTTAAAAACAGTCTCTTGCATGAACTTTTATTGACATGTTTTATAAACACTGCAATTTGTGGCAATTTTTCCTTCAAAATGTAACAAATTAATCAAAGACCTGAAATTCTATTGACAGGTCTTTTTAGTGCATTTCCTGTCATGTGCACTTCAAAGTGTCCCAAGGAAATCTATTAATTGGGAGAAGTCAATAGCAGTCAGAATAGTTACAAGACAAACTGGGAAAACCAACAGCAATTATGCAACAAATAATGAATATATTAGAGTCAATCAAATTCTTTTCTATTGCAGAAAATGTAGACATAATTAAGAGTAGGGACCAATTAGTGCTATTGTGTGTGACAGTGAGAAATGTTAAGGTAAAGGGTACATGGAACAATTAAATTATGCAGGCAATTCATTTGCAAAAGCTTGGAAAAAAGCAAATAATTAACTGAAAACTGTGATCTAACCCACCGGATGACTGCACGAGAATTAAACTGCAAGCATGTACACCATTACCAGCAAAAATATCTGGTGGTGTTACTTGAATTTCACAAAAAGAGTGACCTTTCACACTCACATATATATATATAGGTACATATTACAGCCTCTGTTGTGCAAATGTTCTTGCAGACTTGGCCTTATTTCAAAGAACAGTGGGTTTGACCCATATCAGCATGTTATGAAGAAGTATTCTCTTAGTTCACTTGCAAAGGCTTCCCTAGTGAGGATCTTCCATGGGAATCTGCACTTCAGATCTTCAGAGTCTCTCCAGTATGTATGACATGCATCCCACAGGATTCACAGTATTTTGAAATGCCCTTTTTACTACTTTCCTCACCTGTTTGAGAAATGCTGCCTATACTGCCTGCTAGCAGTGCCCAGCAGCTAGACATTAGTTGTGAGCAGCCTTTCTCATGCACCTCCATGGTCTACCTGGACCTGTACCTATCAACTCACGTAGTACCCCTACAGCAGAGTAGAAGTAGTACTCTGCTCTTCTTTGCAGGTAGCTTTTCTTTGATGAGGTCCTGCTATGAGACCCTCTTGTGAGGCAGGTGCTCCTGATAGCAGTGCTTTTGGTTTCATAAGCACAGTGGCTCCACACTTCACATGTGTTATCAAGTCTTTGAAAAAAAATCTCACCAAATGTCTTGAGCTTTGGGGTGAACACAGCCATATTCAAGTCATCCTTGGGGAGAGCTGCTAATGATGGAGTCACATGGACAGTGTAAGGGAGCACACCCTTACCCTTGAGGGTACCTGAGCATCTGAACCAGAGGTTTCTTTCCCAGTGATCCCATTTTATTATGAACTCCACAAGGTACTGTCCAAGACTAAGGTCTTCATAGGCCTTGGAGTCACAATAGCCTGTGGAAACCACCAACACCTTTAGAGAGCATAGCTTCTTCATGTAGTTGGTTTTTCCTCTTTTTTTTTCTGTGAAACACACACTGGGAGAAAACATACAACTTCCTCAAATCAGCTACTGCATTTCTGGACACTTTTGATCTTTTGAGGACTTACACCAGGACCAGATGCTCAACAATTCACTGGAGCCTGAACTAGCACGTACAAGTGGAAGAAAACGGAACTCTACACAAAAGAAAATCTCTTCACAGAGAAATAGGACACTTTTTGTAATATTATTCTAGTTTTTCTTAACAAAGAGAACACACTTAGATGAAGAGCTACATTTTATAAGAAGATAGTATCTATAGGTTAAGGCAAGTAGACTACTCTTTTCAAGCTGAGCTCAGGACATAAACCAGACAGTAGCACTTGGTTATCTGCAGGCCTGTAATTATTCTAACTCTCCACTGGATGTCAATACTGTGTAATACAAATGTTGGCTCTGAATTCACTGCTTAGAGCAGAGCAAGCCCTCTTTTTAGGTGTGATTATTGTTTAAGAACATAATTAGGTGAGGAATGTAATTATAGTAAGTGAATCTCACACATTAGGAGGCAGGCAGAGGACAACCTTTAATAGTAAAGGCAGTGGTTTCTCCCTTCCCTGAAAAGTTAGGGTTGCAATTGTGCTTCCATTACATAGACGATGCTTTCTGCCCTGAAGTGTTAGTCAGAATTGGGAACTTGGTGTCTAAAATTTCTGCTAAATATAGTTAAGTATTCTAAATAAAACCGGTTCAACACTACTTCCCAATTTTTAGAGAAAGGAGAGACTTACAGAACTCAGGCACTTGAAACCTGGTGCACAATAATTTTCATTTAAAAAACACCTTCTAAAACCACATGGCCAAAATTACTGATTGGCTTGAACAAGCCTTAGTTAAGCTCTGAAATTCCAAGAACTTATATCCCTTTTGCTTCTACCTAAAACCAATCCCCTGGTGCAGAGTTTTTCTCCACAGAGAAGAGGGATGGTGGCAGAGCCAACAGTAGCAGGACTACAAAAGCAGGAGAGGCCATGACATGAAGGTAAGGAGAGCGAAGGAATAAAAATTCTCTATCCTGCAGATATAGAGATTTAGAGGGTAATCTATATTTCCTCTGAAATCCCAGTGAACAGTCCCTGGTAAAAATTCTATTAAATGAGTGGTGCAAGCACAGGGAAGTTTAGTGATCTCTATGATTCTTCTGCTGTTGTCAGCACAGATGAGAACATGATGCCCCTTTGTTATGGTCTGGTTCTTAAAGTTATTAGAAATGCCTCTGCCTGAATTAAGGTGCAAATAAGACCATATGTCAAAGTCAATGGTATGGATTTTATTTAACAGTAAATGTGAGAGAGACAGAGAGAGAGAGAGAGAAAGAAAGAGAAAAGAGATGGGGGGGATAGATCAAAAAAAATATCACCACTCCGTGGATCCCACCGGCATCTTGATCATCGATGATCCTCTCTATCTGGTCTTCTTAGTGTTGAGGATCCCCCTGAAAAACATAGAATCCAATGGATTAATATATGTTCAGGCCATGTGGGAATGCCCAGGTACCTCTCCTAGGGTGGGCAAGTTTGACAGTCTCCTGCAACAGCCTCTGGATCTGTTGCATCATTTTGTATCATGTGCAATGCTGTGGTGCAAGGCCTCAGGAATTAGTCTGGGGAGCACTTCAAGGGGTCTTTGATGGATTCTGACACCCCCTCAGCTGTCTCTCACGTGAATGTCCCATGGATGTGGCCTTCCCGGGGTTGGGGATTTCACAGCTGGGCCAGTTTGTGTAATCGAGGATGGGTATGCACTGCTCCTGAGCAGGGGTTACACCACACACCCAAAACCTCCTCCTCACAAAATCTGAATCTGAGTTAGCAGAATATAATTTCTTAATTAACAACTTTTTTTTTTTTAGGTAACTGAAAGACAAGCAGTTTAATATAGTACTTTTGGCAAAGTAGGTGTATTCAGGTGGTTTTTTTCCTTTTCCCCCCCCTCACTTCAATATATAGCAAATTAGCACAAGCAAAACGTAGAGAACAAAATGAACAGAAATGGGGTTTCTATGATTGAGCTCCCAAAGCTGAGCTGATGCCAGTGGCACTCCATGCTTCTGTGATTATGCCTAACGATGCTTGTGGTATTTAACTTTCATAAGGATTTAATATTTGACACCGTGACAAGATTTTTTCCAAGCATGCATGGAGTGTTTTTTATACTCTTTATTTGGCATATTTATTCAAAATGCACTATATTTAAGATTGCTGTAATCACATACATACATTGGCTACTGGCCACAATGTTCAAGCTATTAATCATACCACAGAATCTATGGCAGATGTAAAAATTAAGTTTTATTTATCAAAGTTACTGATTGGAAATGTCAGCCCAAGAAATTTACTCCTTAGGACTTTGACTTTTCTTACACATATCTGGCATTGGGTTCAAGGTTTTAGAAAGGTGTAAATCATATTTTTTCTCCATCCAGACAGTATTGGCACAAAACTAAAATTATATTTCCAGAAATGAAAACCCTTTTGTTTGGATGGCCTTTATTTTTCTGCCAAATTATACCACCAGTGCTATTTCTTTAGTCTAACACTATTTTCCATTATAATCCCATCTTTTAAGAAACAAACCAAAGCCTCTATCCTTGCAGAAGTTTCAGTCTCACAGATATAACTACCTTTCAACTGAGTTGGGGAAGTGGTCTCCAGTGACAGGCTTGGAGGATTCTGGTTACTTTTTCCATAAATAGCTAGATGAAAAGCCAATAACCTGATAGAGAAAAACAGGTTCAGGAGAAAGATTGTTTCTGTGGTATGACCCACAAAAGCTCAGGCTCTGAAAACCTCAGCAGTATAGGCGTTTATTTACAAAATACAGTGTCTTTGAATATAACTAGTGTAAGTTTAAGCTGACAGGCCCCAAATGATTGTGATGCTGTTTGTGTTGTTTGCTACAATGGTAAGACCTCCTACAACTCAAACTTCCTCTAGTTTTCTATTAAAAACAACAAATTAGGTATAATAATACAGAAAATAAGAAAAAAACCCCAAACACTAACTAACAAGGTTAGCAATATGGGACAAAAATACACCCACCATATGAGTGTACAGAGTGTTGCAGATTTGTTCCTGTTTGGTTTTTTTTTCTCCCTTGAAAATTGTTTTTGCTTTACAAGCATTCTTTTTATAAACATATATGATATATTAAAGTGTAAGAACTAAATTAATTCCAATTGTCTTCAGCTTGGACAGATATATGTTTTGTCTAGGGCCTTTTTTATTCACCTTCACTTTCCAAACGTTGTAATATGTCTTTTTATATTAGTATCACAGATCTATTACAGTACATTATCACTCAAAAATCAGTCCTTGAGCACCTTATAAACTAGCCCAAATGAAGAAAGCACCTGAAGGACAGTATGTAAGAGTATATGGATGCCAGTGGAGGGCATGTCAGCATAGAAATCCTGTACTAAGATAAAGAGAAGGAAGTGTTTGGGCTTTCTTCACCCAGGCCTACCTGCTGCAAAACCCTAACAGAAACAATCATGCTGTTTTGAGCCATACTGGCATAAATCCAGCAGTTTCAGTAGGCTACTTCAGGCATTAGTGTTAATATCTCTGCAGCTGTTGTGAGGGAAAAGATAAGCAGAGCTACCAGGTTCTTTCCATGACCTGAAATGTGGTGATACAAATTCAACGTACTTATTATTTATTTGTTCTTAAACACTCCTCTCAGGGTTTTTTTTTAAGTTTTCCTACATTCCTCCTACTTCAATGTCTTCTGGGTTGCCAGCATCCTACTTGTACTCAAAATGAGTAAGATTTGTTTTCCAGAATGTCAGCATTTCCAGGTGTCAATTTTCATCCTATTTCAGATGCAGAAGTGCCAGCAGGGGGTTGGCTCTCTTTTTCTGGCTCCACTGTACATTAAGTTCAACATTTCCTGAAAAAGGTTTGTGTTTCAGAACAACTAATTTAAAAAAAATCAACAAAAAAAACCCAACAAAAAACCCAACAAACTCACCAAGCCCCAAAACAAGACAGTTAAAGGAAGAAAAATCTCTTGACTGCAGTTTCAAAGTTCTTCAGGAGGAGTAAGGCAAAGGGCTGAAAGAACATAGAGTTCTCATCCATGCCCCTTCTCCATGCCAACATATTTGTTCCTTCCAACTTCTGATCACAAATTAGTAGTTTAGAAAATCACCCTGTAGTGTTTTTGACTATTATTCTGGGTCTGCTTTCACCTAAATAACAACCATCTGGCAGTGTCTCAAATCAGATTCGTGTGATGAACTGTATATAATAACCAGTTCAAGGACTGTCAGGGGAAGGGTTAACACTCCTGCCCTGAGCAGAAGGACTGCAGCTGCATGTTGTAAACTCTGCACAAAGACTGTCAGAAAGGAAGGGCTGGGTCAGCTGTAAAGAATTAAGCAAATCCCCCTACTACAAGAAGAGGGAAGAAGAGTGGAATTAAGAAATCCTTTTCTGCTCTTGTCTTTGGTTTGTAGTAAAATAGATAACTGGGAACATTTGAAGCGTACCTCGACCCTTAACCTCTACACAATTTTTCCTTACGGAGGGCCTTGCTCCTTGATCTCACACAACCTGAGTAATTAATCTTCCATTCCATTCCAACCCTAATGTCTTAGGGTTGCACAAGGTGTGTGGAAAACAGATCACGTGAACCTTCAAACTCACTTGCTATTTGTCAGGAAATCTGTATGCTTGCTCTCAATCCAATGTTACATCCCTAAAGGAAAGATGGAGCATTTACTCTATGCTGAAAAACTCTCTGCACAAATCCTTCTTCAAAGGCGTGGTTGAATTAAAGTAGCATGGAGGTGTCTTGTTTTCTCCCAAAGTGTTAAAAGCCTACATCAGTACAAACAGAATGTCCAAAATGCAGTTCTCTGAAAGGTTTATCACAGGGATATTAAGAAGTGGCAGATCTTCCTCCTACAATAAGTCACGGGGCAGCTGGGAACAAAATATATGTCACAAGATGTTAGAGATGGAAAGAAAAATAACAAGGACTGTTGATTTTGTGTATCCAAAGTCTCTTTTGTGGAGAGGAGGAATGTGAAATGCTGGAGCCTGTTGCAGAAAGGAGGCTTTCACAAAAAGCTGTCTTTGAGGATGCTATTACAGCCTGCGACCATAGTAATGGTACAGTCCAGACTTCTCATGATGTATGGGGAAGGCCACATTGTGCTCTGTTGTTTCTTTCTGCTTTCTTAGGTTCTTTGAGTTTGTTGGAGTGCCAAGGGTTATCAGGCTTTGGGCTTTTTGTTTGTTCCTTTGTAGTTGTGGCTTGAGAAATAATTTTCCTCTATGTACCCATGTGAATGTAGCTTACGTATGTATATACAGAACCAGAGTATATTTATGGATGTAAATATATAAACATATATACATCTGAAAACCTCTTTAGGAATAAAACTGTTTATACACGGAGTTGTGCAAAAGCACAGCCACATGCTTATGTCTGAAATCAATGAGCCTTTTTCCAGCAATAGCAGATGCGTGGGGTACGTTTTGACAGCTGACAGTACAGATTGACTCTTTGTTCTGAGCCCAAGTCCAGGCACTTGCTGTTTGTCAGAAGGCTGCTGCAACTCTGGTGTCTTTGGAGGAACTGCCTTAGGAGCAGCAACCTACCTGAATCTTTGCCCCTTCCTTCTCTGACTTGTGTGACCTGATGCTTTGTGAACTTGTTTTCTCTGTAGCCATTGCTGCATTGCATATGACTGAAGCTGCTGTCCACCTGCAAGATTTACAGCACGACTTTACTGCAGGCATTATTGACAATGTAAAAAGCAGATTTTTTTCTAGGTTTTTGTTTGTTTGTTTGTCTGTTTGTTTTGGTGGGATAAGACTATGTTTCATTTATGAAAACATTTTTCAAAATGATTAGATCTCTCCCTCTGTAATTTGATTTGTTGAGTGGAAGGAGGGGGATGTGGAATTAAAAAAACCTATTGTAGAATGTTTTTCAATATAACTGTGACAACCAAGACTCCAGACCAACAAACAGTTACACATGTGCTTAGCTTTAAATCTGCGTTAGACCCATGGGGCCTATACTTGTATTTGATTAATGATGATTATTTGAAGGAAGATAGACTGGGTGGGATCAACTGGAAAAGTACGTAGTTATAAAAATGTATGCTTACTGTAAACTATTTTTATACTGTGTCAGTTCTATTCTTTTATCTTGCATATTTGGCACACATTTTTAGGTTTCTAGAATAAGGAAAAGTTTGCACTGTCAAATTCTGTTTCGTTCTAACAGAAGTGTGTAACTATGTCCCCATTTGCCAACAGAAGCGCAAGCAGAAATCCTATTAGCACTAGGGAACTTGGTTGCGGAATTGGGACCTTAATTTGAATGAGCTCCAGGGGTTAATCTCCCATTCTTCCTTCCTCTGGTGAGTTCAGTAGTCTAGTCCTCCTTGTATAGTTACAAGATTTAGTTTATAGTAGGATAGCAGGAGTACTTTCTTAGCAATTCCCTTAATCCTCAGATGTGTTTTATCCTGTCTCTACACAAACCTGGCAGTCTGCAACCAGGAATTTGAGAGCAAAGTTAGAAAGCTATTTTACCATGTTAAATCTGCTCTGAAGAATCTAGCTCTCCTAAGTGATCTGTAAGAACTACCTTACTGCATTTCAGAGATGGGACACAGAAAGACCAAGTCAGATGATAAAGTCAGATGATTGCTGCCACTCAAGTTCCCCTGTGAAGCTGGCACTTGGCTATACCTCTGCAACCAAACTTTCTGGAGAGTTAATATATCTTGAGTCTAAACTGCTGCTCCAACCTCAGCCTGAAAACCTCTTCCTCTCTGAACTGCTTGATATTGCTGTGCATTTTTTAATCAACTGCAGATCTCCACTCCTGAGGGACCCACAGCCTTGCACTGGGTGAAGCCTTGTAAACACAAACATGGTTTTGTATACATCATTGGAATCTGCCTGGATAAAAGGTGGCCTATAGACAGAAGATCATTATTGCTGTGCAGTGACGGTTTTACATCTAAACCTCATTAGCTCTATGGCTGAGACAGATTTTATCTTCTCTTTGGTAGTAGTGCCTAAATGGAAACCACCAAGACGGAGTGGTGGCTTGTCTACACAAGACTTAGCCATTCAGATTGCTCCATTCTCATCAAAGGCATCCTCATTCTACAAATGTGTTGATTTTCTTCTGAACTGACTAAGACAGATGGTCCAACCTACATCAGGTTGAGTGAGGCTTATGGGCAAACTCAAATTGACAGAAATGATATTGTGTCTATCTTTAGTGCGTGAAGTTGTTAGACAGAGAAGAAAGTTTATCCACAACTCAAGACTGTGAATTCGGTGTATATAAAAATAGATGCAACAAACCCCAGACTTGCAGTAAAAAGCTTTTGCAAGCTGCCCCTTGGGACTTCAGGTCAAGAGTTCCCAGTCTCCTCCCACTGTGGTACAATTTCTACTGCGAGAGCACAGGGCTGGGGATACTGCTGGAGTGATGTACCAAGAGAGAGTTTTACCTTCTTAGAGCCTGTAATTCTGGGCTATAATTACACACAAGTATCCTCCACGGACTTTTTGACAGACTGCTGGGAAGGCACAGGAGCCATGGAGTCATTTAACAGATAGTGCTGTGTTTGACATGTCTGTGAGGTTATTGAAGTACAGTGGGGTTTCAGATTTTATTTTCTATTTTCTATCAAAGTGTAATTTACATCCCTTCAAAGACTCTAAAGTACTGAAAAACTGAACAGTGCTTGAGTAGCCTAATTTGGTTGCTATTATGCCAGTTATTTACAAATATACTCATATTCAACAATGCATTCCAGTGTTGAACAAGGAAGCATGTTCTAGCACTGTAGCATGGATACCTAGTTTCAGTATATAAACTATTAATTCAAATTAACTAAGTGCATGTTATAGCAAATTACATTTTACATAAATTATCAAGTGAAAGTAATTATTGGGCCCTATTGAGTGAAAAATTCCTACAGTAGGCTATGATGACAAGCTACAGAAAAACAGATGTTTGACTTTCAGACATCACCTTCTCATTTTCTGACTATTGGACCTGCAAATCTTCATGCTTGGTGAGTAGAACCTGGGCTGGACTAAGGGTTTGAACCCCAGACCTCCAACATTTTAGGAGACTACTCTGAGAACTAGGTTTTTGGCTATTTGGTGGAGGACTTCTGTCTGTAGTTTTGAGAAGAAAATTCCTAATTTCATTCTTGGGCAGAAAACACTTTCCTAGTCACTGTTTCACTGAACCTGGCACACACTGTGCAAAGTTGTATTTTGAGTGAGTCAGCACTTTCCAAGTAAAATCCACTAACTGCACAAATCCCCTGTAAAGAAAAAAACCCAGCTGAATAGGATGTTCCAGCTGTGGGAGCTGAAGTTTGGCAGGTGACATAACTGGTCTTTTCCATTCCTTCCCACAGACCCATCCAATGAAATGCTGTGTCTTTCCTGTGTTTTCCCAGCCAGCAGACTGATCTCTGTTTCATATGGGGTGATTGAGAAAAGAGACCTCTGACAGCACCAATGCTTGGTTAAAGGCAGGCCACACAAGGGTGTGCTGAGAGTGGTAAAACACGGGATAATCTTGCACAACAAATTAGGCAAGAAATTACTATGAGATTGTGCTGTTGTTAAAGCAATGACTTCTGTAGAGTAATAAGTATCACAAGAGGTAAGGGTCTTAACAATCTGCAGCATATAGCCTCTGTTGTTTTCCAGTATAGATGTTCCATTTTTATTCCATTTTCTTGGGGTTTTTAATACATAAAATAAAATAAAGTATAAAATAAAGTATAAAATAAAATAAAATAAAATAAAATAAAATAAGTGTATTTATATGTATAACTCAATGCAAATGGTAACAAAAGTGAATGCAAAAAAATCATTTAGAAGGACAATTGCATGACCAACTGAAATTTGTTAATAGATTTTAAAGTTACAAAATGCCTTTAGGAAAGGCATTTATGGAAGGAAGAGGGGGAAAAAATATTTAAACTTGTGAATAGTTAAGCAGTGCTATCAGAGAGAGTAACTGCTTATGCAGGTTGTGAGTGGGAATAATGAGGGGAAAGAGCTGAAAATTAGAGAAGATAAAATTCACACCAAAAAATACCACAAAACATGACAGAGCTGAGCAACTTGCCTCATACATGGAAAAATCAGGCAAAATGAGACTATATAAAATCTGGGAAGGTCAGGTCATGTTGTGGTTTTTTGGTTGGTTGGTTGGTTGGTCGATTGGTTGATTGGTTGGTTTGGGGGGGTTTTTGTTGTTTATTTGTTTTTCTCTGAAGATGAAGACAAAGAAAGATTATGACAGTACTTTCAGTAGGAGCTGGTTTGTGCTGTCCCAAAGGGTTAACTACAGTTCAGCTCTGGGGGTGGAAACTATCTCCCAGCAGTGGGGCTGAAGAAGACAGGGAAAAGGCCTGAGTTGCAGGAAGGTGGTGTAGTGTAATCTTCCCTCTTTCTTCCCTCCTCTCCCTCCAAAAGGAGGATTAAACACCCACCACAAGAAAATCCTGTAATCTGAACAATCTTTTTCTTAATTTAAAGACTCTTCGTATACAACCTAAAGGTTGGGTTGAATTAGGCTACAGTCCACAAGCTATTCTGCCTCATTCTGAGTGGTATGAAAGATGAGGACCAGGAGTTGATATTTATAACCTTATAATAAATTACTCTGATCAAGAACAGCCTGATAGCAATATATATATATTCATTTTTTTATAATCAATCTCGAAGACCACTTACCTAATCAGTTAAGATCAGAAATGCAATGTGGTTATATTATCCTACTGCCTTCATTCATAAATTATTTCCTTAATCAGGGTGGAAAGTTCAACCGACAACACATTTCCAACAGTAACCACACATTCTCCTCATGTCACAAGGCCTCTTTACTTTCATCAGAGAAGAGCACTAAATACTGAATTTTTAGCTAGGAGTGAGGGAAATATTTATATTGTAGATGTGTGAATTTTCATGGAATCTCATGGCAAGAATATGTCAGCAGAATGACCCTGTTGTGAACATTCAGGGAACATCTAGTGGGATACCACATAAATGAGTGGAGAAAAAGTCATCACAGCACTCTGAAAGGGAAATAATAGTATTTTATTGCCCATTTGGGCAGCATGAAGCAACATCACTTCTAGTCTGACTCTTTAGTGTTGCTAACAAGTTTCACTTAGTTTAATAAAAATATAATTATCTTTTACTTAAACTCAACTCTAAGTCTTTATCAGAACTGGGCAGAAGAAGGAAATTCCATTTCATGCAGTACTTTGCCATTTCAAATTTGACTGCTCTGATTTGGCCCAATTTATTTATTCAAAATAAATGTGACCATTCTCTAAGAGAGGAATGGAGGGTTGGCCAGAAAGTCCTGAAGCTATTGTTGGACCCACCTGGTTGAATGTTGAGAAGCCGAAGCAGAAGGCAGTAGAAAAGATTAAATTCTTCTCCTGTAACCATGTTTGTTTTGCCAACCCATGCTTAGCTTCCTGTATATGTTTAAGCACCACTGACTTTACTGGGATTAAGCTCATGTTTAAGTTGAATTCAAGAGAGTTCATCAACCCTCTCCTGTGAATTAGGCAGTTGATGGCTGGCAGCCAACACAGCTGTACTGTGTTGGTGGTGTTCCCCAAGTACGCACAAGGACATGCTAGGCCTGCCAACTGAGAAAGAAGATGGGTTCCTTCTCCCTGAAAAGGTTCAGCTGGAGTTTGGAAACTCCACCTCAGCATTGTACACTCCTACAAAACAGGACTGATGCTCTGATACCATGCACTAAACAAGGGAGTTACTTCTAATTGTGGAAGCTTGCACATAAGCTGGTTATAGATAATGAAGGTTCTTTAGGAGGGAGCTAAGAGTTTGTGATGTCCTCTCACTGTATTTCTCAGCATTTGAAGACCTGTCCATTGCATATGAGCTGTTTACATCAGAAAGAGGAAAGAAGAGATAGTATGACCTTTTCCCATCTTTCATCAACTCTGAGCAATTTACCTCTTTAATCTGCTTACTCTGAGCTGGCTGGAGGCCTGGAAATCAAAGCCTTCACTGGCAGCTCAACACTTTGCTACCATCTTGGCTGAGTCAAAATAATTTTTATTAGCAACTAATCTATTGTATAACATAGACAGCAGGAGGACATTTTGAAAACAAACAAACAAAAAAATTCAAACACTTATGATCTACTAAAGGTAACAAAATATGCTGTCTTGGGGTGACTAAACCACTACATATGCTTAGAGACAAGCTATGAACACAAAGAGATTTGAATCATCTTTAGGCTGAGGCCTTGCATAGTGGCTACTTCTTTATCTGAGTTTACTAAGGTGACCAAGAGGCAAATGTGGTTTTGTTTACGTAGTAAAATCAAAGTCATAATATGCATCAGGTCATGAAAATTCTGTGTTTACAACTATAATGGTCAGGAATTTACTTTGATTTAATGTTAGAATCTGATATACTTTAAAAACTGTTAAAATAATATGGTGACATTAAAGAATGGGAAAAAAAGGCTGAATACTAAATAAAATTTAAATGTGCATAAATTCTTGTCAGTCTTTGTGAATTACAAAGCCTTATGCGCCACTTAAAAGACAGAAAAATATTTCCTACCTTAACGTCCTTAATTATAAAAGCACAAGGTATTTAGCAGACCAATTAAAAATACAGTTTGGATTAACTACATCTATTCACAGATTTCTGCTGACAAATATTGTTGTTCAAAACTACTGAAAAACAAAACAGAGGACTTTAACAAGACAGTATACTATATTTTCTATTCCTTGTACTCCATTTCTGTATCATTATTATTTGCATTTGCATTTGAAAAATTGTTTCTCAAGGTCCTGGAAAATTTTTTTTTTTTTAATTTCAGAGAGCAAACTAAGGAATCTGATCTACATGACAGATTTTAAGTTTGCTGCTGGAATTGTTTCAGATGAAAAGCTGGAGTTTGTGTTGAATTATATTATTGATGAAAAGTGCAAGAGAAAAATGTGAACTTTTCTTTGATAAAACATGTCCAAATTGAATGGTATGGGGAGTACTGATCAAAACCAGAGGACATCAGTTAAATTAACATAAGACAGTGGATTAGGACGAAAGTAGTGTGACTTACCACTTCTGACTATGGCTGGTTCCCCCAGCTGAGCTGTCTTCTGGCCTTGTACTGCAGTGAGGAGGACTTGTCAGGTGGTGGACTATCCTGTATTCCAGGAGATGTAGTCTCAGATATAGAGAAGGTGAAATCACACAGCTTCCCAATAGTTAAAAAGGACAAACAATCTGGCATAAATATATACATGAATCATATTACATAGATTTTTTTTTTTCGGAAATGCTGTCTTGTAATTTGGGTGATCAGGTCAATACAAAGCTCTAAGCAGTTCAGCATTGTCACTGCTTTCTTGGGTATATGCCTCATGCAAATGTTGAGCTTATTGAGTGTTACTGCTAAAGAATTGATATTTAATCAAAGATTCCTATGCAGACAGTCTATAAACTCTCAGTATAGTAGCACCTGACATGCATGGCTTCTTGATCTAATCTGTTTCCCAAAAAATGTACACAGTTCTTTAATAGCCAGAGTTGTGAAAGCCCAGTTTCCAATCACTGTCCACTTACAGCTGACTAAATGTTTCAATGAGTTACATGAAACAAAAGCTCATACTTTATTACACACTGGGGAATTCATATTGACTATCATCAGTCACAATACAATAATCTTTTTTCCTATATCTGGCAACATATTCTGGTATCTTTTAAAATCTTTATCTTAATATCAGATTAGGTTAAAACTGGTTTGAACACTATAGGAAAGGAAACGAAGAAGACTGAATGAACCTGGGAACAATGCTTCCTTAAGAAGTCAGCTAAGGATTGGTAAATTTTATATTTCTCTTAGCATGATAGAGTTTTTTGGTGGAGTGATTTGAATCCCATATTCTCACTTTCTTTTCCACCTTGTAAAATATTCAGTTGTCATCCCATTTTACCAGAGCTTTTTGAAAGGAAAAAACAGAGATACACAACATGAAAATACTGAGCCTGCCTTTGTCAAAAGGGCCAATGATTTGTAGTACTGGGAACTCCTGCACAGCTGAGGTCGAAAGTGAATTAAAACCTGGAAGTATGGCTGTATTTTAGTGCTGAGACATCAGGTGTGAATACTTGCCTGGCTGGAAGAGCCTTCGTTTGTGGCTAGGTTTGCTGACCATAAATCTGAAGTAAGGAAAGGCAGAGGGCTGAGTTGGCATCCCAAAGTATTTATGCTTGTAAAAGCCCTGAATATTCTGTGTGCCCTGAAATATTGACGCCTGTCTGACTGAAAGCAGTAACCTTGTATGACTGCTTTTTGACATGGACAACCGCATGCAGAATGGGAGGCCAAACCTCTGAGGGGCAGTTTATTCTGCTGTCTGCAGCTATATTGGCTTCAAAGCTTCAGTTAGCGCTTTTCTTCCATTATGGCAATTTCATTAAAAACAAAACCTTTTGTAAAACATATTAGTATTCTCTGAAAATGTGATGAATGAGCTTCTCATGTTCAGGGAAGAGAGAGAAAAGCATCTTCCTGGAAGAAGGGAAGCTTAAAGTCAACTTCTTTACTGCCTGGTTCCTCATGGAGAGGCAAGTTTGGCTCTTTTTTGGCCTAAGGCAAGTAACCAGTCTGTACGTTATAGATAATATTCCAGCTTGTCTCCTGGGTTAGATTTCTTTCCTTCCTCCTAATTTAAAAGAAGGTAGTGGTTTTGTTCCTGTTAGAACAGGCTTTGAAACCTCAGTGTGTTTCATGAGATGGAATTACTGTTTTTCAGCCAGCCCTTTGGTTTTTACTATGCCCAGGGGTAGTTATTGTGGTACTATTTGATAGGTTTTTGGTAAACCCCCAGGAAAGTCTAGCAGGGAGGAGATAAAAGTAGCTGCAGAGACAGTAATGCTCTCCTTGTTTTAATTTCTTGTTCAGAGCTAAAAGATCGAGATTGCAGTTATGATGATTATTCTGATCACAGAAAATAGAGAAAAATATATACTTAAGCAGACCAGGAAAACAGAAGATACCTATTTGTCTAATAATGTAAATAAAGGGATATAATAATATAATATTTTGAGGTTTTTCTATGTCAGTGTATGGTCAGCAGGGCTGGCTGATAAATCTTTAGTACTAATTTACAGGCCAAAAAAATTGAAGAGGCATAGAAAAAAGGTGAAGGGTTCACTGAAGACCAGTCTGAACCAAGAGTTCAGCCTGCCAAACCCCAGTTTCCCAGTGACTTGGATACTACCACTGTGCTTAATGAGAGGCCCAAGGGAGTTGACATCTGTCTACAAAGTAGCTTTGCATATACCACAGATCTGTCCTGTGGTCAGTGACTGAGCTTGTCGTACCATAAACAGGCAACTGCTCACCACAAATAAGCATCCAAAACTCTACATCCATTTAAAATGACTGAAATGGAATAATGTTTCACTCTGTTGCTCATTCTACTGAGTAGCAGATCTTTATGGTTTGTGATAGAGATGCTACTCCATGTCCTGTTTCTATGAACAGTCATTAAGCCAAGCTACAAACTGCCAGCCAAGACCGGGGTTACACACGGTCTATTTGTCCATATTAGCTGGAAAAAAAGTTAGTAATCTATTGGCAGAAGAATTATTTAGGAAGAACTTAAAATATTTTAATGATGTTTGACCTAGTCATCTTCATTTTATGTGAGCAAAGATCGGCCATAAAGGGAAAGGAACAGTAAGCAGGACTGCAGTCATAAACTATATGATGTTGGGAGCTTCTTCCTTAAAACAGCACTATCAGACACTGTACAGTATTTCCAGCCTATCACAGAGGTGTCACAGCCATGCTGCTGTTGCTTGTTTTAGCAGCATCCTTTTTGAAACTATTGAAATTCTCTCTCTCCCCCACTCCCACCCTTGAAGTAATGAAGTGGTCCTGTTTTATTTAAACTAAACTAAAATATTTTGCATTATCTTCACTAAATGAGACAGCGGCCACAAATAGCAGTAGCACCATTCAGTCATGGGGCAGTTAGGATAAATAGGATGGTAACATTTTCATTAAAAAATGTAATATATTGTCTTTCTGCTTGGTGACCCTTCTTACAAATCTTCAATATTAAATACACTTCCTTTAACTGGGTTGTTCCCAGTTGAGTGACATAGGCTGCTAGAAAAGCATTTGCTTTCTCTGATCGAATTTTTAAATGTTAAAAAGTTAAATTATATGTTTATATATAGACAAAAATATGAATCTCAGCATGCATTCGTTATGTTTCATTGCATACTAGATTCTTTTAGCTACACAGTCTACACACACTGAAATATAATTCCTTCAAAAATTTGTCCATTATCCTAAATAATTACCGAGAAAAGCTGTTTATGCCTTTGGTATTTTTCCTGTAAATGGGAAAAGTAGAAAACATAAATTAAACCTCAAAGTATTTAGTTTCTATTATTGTCTCTTTAGAGAGATATTTTTGGAAAATTGAGGTCTGAACAGTATTTTAGCACAAGATTTCCTTCTGTGGATGAAAAGCATTGTTCAAGTGCAATAATTTTTAATGATATGATAACCAGGATTCGTAATGTTTGTTCAAGATTTATATGTGTGTGTATATATATCTGTAGGTGGAAGAGAAGTTTTTGTTCCTAGAATTTGTACTATCTGATTTGAAAATACCTAAATATCTTCAATCTGGAGTGTATACCAGTAGTCTAAATTGTTCACCTACCCTCCCACCATAGCTGATAAAAAGGGCAAATCTTCTGAAGGCAGCTTATGCCACCTCAGAGACATCTGCTTTAGAACGGGATGAATTACTGTTTGGAAATATTTCTCCACTGATCAAGGAAGGAGTCTGTGTGATGGTCTTGAAGTCAACACTCAAACTTCTCAATATCTAAAATCAGGACAACTGAGTCTTACTCACAGACAGTATGCTACAACAAGCTTAACTGGGATAGGCTTTGTCCTGCCAAACCTCAAAAGTTGTCCATTCACATCTGACAAAATCCCTGGAGGGCTCCCAGTTTGAGGTGCCATTCCTTCATTCTGCAGTGATCACTTAAAACAGGTTGGAGTAGTTGCCTAATTCCATAAACCCACACAGGTGACTTTTTCTGGAAACCACTGCACAAGCTTCCCAGAAAGGTTGTGAAATCTCCATAGAATCATAGAATAGTGGAAGAGTATGGATTGGAAGAGGCCTTAAAGATCATCAAGTTCCAATCCCCTGATATGGGCAGGGACCAGGTTTCTCAAAGTCCCACCCAATCTAGACTTCCATTCCTGGGATTTTTCAAGACAAAGCCAGCACTACTGCTGCTGCCAGTCCTGATAATTGTTCCTTGCAGAGAGATTCCAGCCTGTATGTCTGCATTGGGTTGGGTTGGTTTTTTTCCCGCTGGGGACAAAAGAAGTCCAGATATTGAGCTTTGACACAGGCATTGATAATTAGGTGAGATGAATGCAAACTCTGGTCTGGGGGTGCTTCTGTAAAAAAAAAAGAGGGGTTAGAATTCCCCATTTTACTTTTCATTATAATTTAAGCTTCTCACCACATACTGTTTTCTTTAATTTCATTTGTTTCCCAATAAATTAAATTAAGTTCTCATTGGAAACAGGAACATTTCAGACAAATCTTTTTTTCCCACCAACACTTTTTTTAGTAAGTAAAACACTGAATGCGATCTTACTGGATAGGAATAAGGGTTTGGAATTTGTTCTTGGATAATGGAAGCAACCAGAAGAGGAGATGCAGACTAGCAAATTTTTAAGGTATATATAGTATGACAGTAGAACCCTAGTCATCAGTAGAGGACAGCATCAATGACAGTGAAGACACTGGTACAGATCATTCCACACTAGCTATATAAGAGAGAGATCAGCATCTGTTCTTCAAAGATTTCATCAGTTTAACAGCTCAAGAACATGTAATTATTTGTGGAAGAGGGTTGTTGTTGTGCTGGGTTTTTTTGATTTGTGAGTTTAGCACTTTTGTTATCTGTAACTTTAACTCCTTTCCTTCACTGAAGTATAGCATAAATCTTATTTTACACATGTTGCTGTCCGCCACAGTATTACCTGAACCCTTTCCATGCAACTTAAAAGGCAACAGTGAACTCTATGACAGACCTTATGGATCTCTCTTTTTTCTGTTCTACAAAACTCTTTGCCTTGAGATGTTCTTTAGGGAAAGAATGAGAGATGTTCTGGTTATGATAAAATGTACTCTATCAAATAAATGTGGGTGGCAAAATTTTAAAGTGTGGTTAGACTCTAGATTCATTTAATCTCCTCTGAAACTTTATTCCATATTTTCTTTATTCCATATGCAATCACATATGAAGAACTGGATTTTCATCTGTTTTAAGTCAATATAACATCACTGACATCAGCTCTGTTTTCCATGATAATCTGGGTGTTACAGCACCCTGGCACAAAGAAACCTAGGCAGTGTGATAGTTTCAAGCCCCAAACTGTTTCACACAGGACCAGCTTGAGCCTCCCCACACTGGACTCACCTGCAGACCAGCATTATTTCAGGTTCTGAACCATATCAACAAGAGAGACTTGGGAGAGTTGAATCAGCCCAGGTTGTTGCTGTGCCCAAGTTACCAAAGCTTTTTGGGCATGGATGTGCTAAAAAAGGTGGAGGTATTGGAGAAGCAGCCCAGCAGAGTCCAGCAAGGCCAATAGTGGACATAAACTGGAAGTGTGAGCAGAGCAAGCTTGTTTTCCAGAAGTGGGAAGTTTTTTCAAGGGTTGGATCAGTGATAGTGGCTCAACATTTAGCTGTGATCCTTGGCTGCCAAAACCCTGCCAGGTACTAGATTGATTCAGTGCAAAAAGTTCAAAAGTGTCTTTTCATAAGGGCACTTTATATTTCAAAGCCTATCTACCCATCTAGACTATCTTTGCAATCTCTTCATATATAGTGGAGAGTCATCTGTTGGTCTGTAAGAGCTAAAGATCCAGTCCAAAATCTTTGGCTAAAGTTATGTTCACCTTCTTCTCTGGTATTTGAGTTGATGCCATCTTTTCTTCACAAGTAGAAGCTAGATGTTTAACATCCTTGAGAAAATACTTTTCAATTTCTCACTGCAAGATTTGCAGAAGAGGAGAGAACACGTATTTAAAGAATCAGTTACCTGAACATAGGTGTCTTGTGCCCATTTAGATGCTTAAGGATGTCCTGTTTAGCCTGTAGGTGAATAAGGATCTTCTACAGGTACTGACAGCCCCAGGTGACTGTTTTACAGCAACCTAGACAGCATTATGCCTTTTTTTTGGTCAAGTGAGGCTGCTCTTTGAATCTGTGTTTGACTTGCTGGGTTATAGCTTCTGCAAGCAGTGGTCAAAGAAGGCAATCCACCAGAGAGTGCAGTAGCTCCTGCACAGGACTGGCAGCCATGTCACATTAGCTGTGTTTGGAGAGACCAAAGTGTTTAGGAAGAACCATGAATAGACCACGAATAGAACCATGAATTGTTCATGAATAGTGAACAACATGAGCAAACTCGAGAATGTGACCATGAATACTGAATGCTGCCTCTTAAATTTGAGTGTAGGGAAAAAACCCACATTATTTATGAAAACAACAAGTAATGTGAAAACTAAAGGTCTCTGACCTTTGTTTTCCTTTCTTCTTCTTGACTTTTTCTGGAAAACAGACTAATCAATCCTATTGTACAGTCCTTCAACTTCCTGGGGGTATCCCTCTCATAGTGCTTCATAAACATAACCACTGTCTATCAAAATCCTGTGGCTCACTGTTTCTGAAGTGGGACACAGAGTCTCTGGAAAGAAAATACTAAGAGGCTAAAATGGATCCTATGAAGGATCCAAAAGACGAATGCATAACTAGCACTCAGCAAACATAAAAGTTGCATGTCTTTAATTTGAGAAAAAATCGTATTTGTTTCCAATTTTATACTACTTTTGACATGCTAGCAAGTACTTGAATATGAATAAATGTAGCATTTTACATATAAAAATTGCAACCCAAAGGGAGGTGGCAATAATTTAGCACAGAAAAACCATGGGGCTATTTCTCATTGAGTTGCCAGAGAAGCCTTCCCATATCCTCAGAAGAAATGAAAACAGATGAAGTTCTGCATAGTACATTCTCTAGTAGGAAGCAGATCGTATTTCTCACATCTGTTACCAGCATGGCTGATCTGCTCTGTTCCTATCAGAGAGATGGTCAGGATCAATGATTTGAGGTTTTGCCTTTTTAGGAGTTATACTTCTCATCTTGTTATATTCTTTGTTAATTTTACAGCAGCTTGATGTTACGAAGGAGCTCCTACTATTCTGTCAATAGTACAAGGTCACTCTACCAGTGTAACATAATACATCACCAGATTGCATGCTTCAGGCACTGAGTAGATTAATTTCGTTTGGTAAAACGTAATGATGCATCTTTACTTACTGCTTTTCTGTGGACAGTCAGTCCAATGTTAATGTCACAAGTAACTTCATGTTGTGGTAATATATTGTATTTAAAACCCTCAGATAACGTAAATATCTGAATGTAAAATGTCATATAATACTTTACTTCTGGGAAAGTATTTTTTCCTCTTTTTATGAACTATACAAATGTTGAATGATGGAAACCACTTGAAATTTTTATCTATTTGCCAGCTTGCCAATATGCAGCAAGGAGAGAGTGTACAAACAGGCTGACAGGCCTTCATGTTTGAATGCCATAGAGAAAGAAATTCAGGGATAAAAGTGAAGGACCACAGCTCACCTGTTGCTTCCCAAATTATTTTAAATTCTAGAAACTGCAATCTGAAACACTTCCAAAATGTAAAAGTCTTTCTCAAATCCAAAGAGCTAGCCATTTGTAGTGAAAGCTTTGGATGCTTGAAGTATATTTAGTCTCCCATATTTTAGAGATGGAAATTGCCAGAATAAGTACATAATGCTCATGTTCTTGTAAATCCCATACTCTAATAAAATCTTATTTTTTTCTCCTACTTCATTGAAAGGTTTATCGTGCATATATTTGATTTATTTTGATATATTTATATATTTTGATATATTTAATCATAGTATGTAAGGTAGCAATTAGAGAAAACCTTGACTGGCTTGTATAATGAAGCAGCCAATAGTAAAATCCAATAATTTCTAGAAATTACTTCAGAAAAGAATGAGGTTACATAAAATACATTCAGGAAAACTGGGAGGTCACTAAAGGCAGGCTACAACCATACTTTTATTTTCTTTGTATTTTACCTGGGTGAAGACTGAGGGAATTGCCAGCAGAGCACGCTCAGAATATTGAACATCAGCCATCATTTAATAAATACTGAAATATTTATGAAGTACATCTAGGAGAAGAATATACAGGGGTGAAAATTCATGGGTGGGATTGCCCTGGTGATTTTACAGACACCTGAGAAATTGAAAATTATAAGATGGATCAAACACACAAGAGTTTAAAGGGTAAAAATCAGCCACTTTCTGCTCTGTGTAAACACTTGCTAAATATTTCAGGGTGAACTGTCAGAAAACGACTAAATTTGCCATAGGATATCTTGGGGGCCAAAGACTGGAAAGCATGTTTCTGGTGAATCACTTGAAAAAATCGGTCTCTGAGAACGGCAGAAGCATCTATTCCTGCTCAAATACGTGTCACAAAAATACATGCCATTAAATGATACACATAGAAGCAGAAATTTGGATAGTTGGTAAGAAAATTATACCTTGTATGTAAAAGCTACACAAGCAAAAAAGAAAGTGGCAGCAACTGCCACTGCACAATGATTTTCATTTAATTTATTAGGCTAATATACACAGCTCATTTCTGCTTTTATTGGGAAAAAATGTGTGTGTCCATGTTAAGGTAAAGAATTATATGGGCTTTTGGTTCTGAATCAGGACATCATGTAAGGGATAAAATGCTTTTTTCTTCCAAGTGATTAAAAAAAAGCTCAGAATCTGACTTTGTGTTTTAACTTTTGGATGTCAAATGCATTCTTAATTAGGATGTTCTTTCTACTATGATTAGTATTCTTAGCAGATGTTTTTGCTCAAGAATCAAGACTATTGGAAACCAACTTGTTTCTTAAACTAGATATGTTTTTGCTCAGTGAGAATTTTGATCTAATTGGCATGCGTAAAAAAGGGATTTCCTGTTCTAAATATACTGACTTCCTCAACTGTTGTGACTATATGTAACATATGTCTCCAAACCAGAGTATCCTCAATTATCAGTGTTCCAGAGTTTAAGTTGTGAATGGTCAAAGATCTTACACAGTTTCAAAATTTAATTCTAAAGTTCTGAGTTAAGTGCGATTTCAGGACATTTATGACCTTTCATGACATGCTCAATATGTTGCAGGATCAGGCCCTTAAGTAATGCCACAAGGAAGTATTCAGAATATGAATTTCTGGGTTTTGTCATTTGGGATGTCATAGAATTGGCTCAACAATTGCAAAAAATTACGAAACATCTGGAAGATATCACATTTCATACTGATGGTACCTACTAGATTCAGGCAGAAAAGCCCCAGTGTATCTTTTTTTTTTCTGCTAGCTCTTTTTGAAAGAAGTTGATACACACATAGCTAAGTTCTTAAAAATGTAGAAAATCTCACCAGATCTGAATAAGGGTTTAACAGGAGGATTTAGAACAGACTATTATGACAGCCTTGGGCATGTCATAAATGGGCCAGATTTGATATAGCAGAACAGATAGAAGGTGAAAGAACCAAGATTTGCACAATAACTGGAGTTTTAACAAGAAGTATGAAGTGGAATATGAAATATTACATCCATATGCTAGAAAAACCACATGTCGAACAGAAGGAATGGTAGACTATCAAAGAAATGACTTAAAATTTGTTGGGTTTGGCAAAGCAAGTCATAATCAGTACAATAAACAGAACACTCAAATACTTAAATAACCTTGAAGAAATGTTGTAACTGCAAACAATATTTCCCTCTTGATTAAAAAAAAAAAGCAGCACCAATTCTGTTAGGCAGTATTATGTTTTAGGTTTTTTAAAATTTGAGGGTATGCAGCATTACTACATTTCGTTTTTATAGTAAGTACAACTCTCTTGTGAAAACACTACCACTTGTTAAATATTGCATGAAAAATATCTACACTTTTGTGGGCAGTAAAGAAAAACAAGTACAGTATATGCAGCAGCAATCTGCAGATGAATGAAAGTGTTATGGGTTCTACCTTACCGTATTATTTAATAAAAAATCTCACACATTATTTACGGATTTGCTTCACTCAGTGCAACACTGGAAGCTTTATCCATTCTTTTAGAACTCCTGAGGACACCATAACATCTTCAAAACTCTGTTTTCTTACAGGTATTACAGTATGTCACACTAACCAAAATGCTACCTGCAGTGAGCAGTTTAAATTTATTCTCTCCTTTTTACTTCAGAGTAAACTAAAGCTAACATAGTTCATAGATTTTAGACAGATGTTACAAAACAACAGAGCTTACTTTAAAAGCCTTTGTAATGTCTCATCATTTACACTAACAGCATATGACCTGAGCCACAGGATGGTAGTCCTGCAAGTTGCAACACAGAGGATGTATCTTTCATCTCTGAAGATAACAACCTATTGAGAATTTATTTTCCTTTTGAGGAATCTAATGATCAGGTTTACAGCAATTTACGTTTGCTGAACTTTATGTGTGCTTCAGTCACCTTTCTGTGTGCTAATATAAAAAAACACACACATCGGTCACATACCTGTAAAGACATAATGTCCAAAACCAGGTTTTCATTAATCATTCCAAGTAAATTACAGTGATAGTCTGAAAAAATGTACATGTTGATGGAATTGCAAGATTTCTTCCACTTTCACAGAGAAAAAAGCACTGGGTCTCAACTCCAAAGGTCCAGAATACTTCTGTTCTACCTTGTCAGACAACAGGGTGCACCAAACAAGAAAGTGCTGATTGTGATCCAGCCATTGTTTTCAGCTAGAATACACGCAAACGCAATTGTGAATTATTTGATTTGGAATGGCCAGAATACATAGATTTCTTCCCTCAAGAAAAGGAATGCAATCTCTGCTGTAGGATCCTCACAAGAAGCCTCATAAGTGTCTGAACATTTGGGCTCACGATTGACTGAAGGTGAAGTGCCTGAAACACATTTGATGTGATTTATAAGAAACTTAGACATTAAAAAATACAATTTCTGTTTGTTAGACACTGTTTCAAGGCATTTTATTATGAAATAGTCCCATCACACACAGCAACCTTCTGCAGCATGAGAAAACACCTATGCATTTGTGCAATTGTTCTTATGTGCAGGTTGTCAGTGAAGCAGCAGAGTTATCCTTGAGTTTACACTGTATTTGAAAGGAGAAGGGGCAGGATTCTCAAGACAAGAGAATTTAATTGCAAGAACAGGGCTCCGTAGAAGCGTTAGTCACTCAGTTGTGATCTGCAGAACCAGCTGTACTTACAGGGAGAGTGGGTATGTATGAGCCACAGAGTGGCAGGATGCTTGCACTTCCTTCTGCTTGAACTGAACAGTCCATAACTCTTAACGCCTTTTGTGATGGCTGCCCTGGTCACACGTAATTAAAGGGTGCAATTAAAGGGTGACATTTTTTAGCAATTTTCTACTGCAATAAATATGCAATCCTTTCAGCAAACCCAGATATTTTACTCTTCTCTTTTCCGCATGGAATTACAGGCAGAACCTGCAGTAGCATCCTGTGCTAGGGTTTCATCTCTATTTCCAACTTACACGGGTGCATCAGCAAAAGCTCTGCCCTGCCCATTACTCAGAGGGCATCCCTCCTGAGGAAGAGGCAGAGAAAGAAGGAGACGGCTCCATTTAAATAAAAGAAATTAGGAAGGAAGTCAAGAGGTAGAAGATAGAGTTTAATTTCAGAGGCTAGAGCATTTCAAATGAGATTAAAGTTTCAGCTCAGTAACTGGAGCACAGATATTTCTTTTTAAATTAAAATTGACAAGTGTGTAATTAATGCATTTTACATAAGAAAAATATTAAGTTTTGCTTACATCCTATATTCAAGATTTTTTTTGATACTAGTCTGGGGATATTGGGGATATTTACAAATGATGCATGTTTACTAGGGGTGATTTTCAATGGATGCAAAGCACCCATCAGTGTCTGCAAAGTAATTTCCTCAGCCACTTTGGGTCTTTTTTTTTTTCTTTTTGCAACAGTATAATAATCTTGGCTTGCTTCAGCTATCATTAATGATAGTGCCATTGCTAGCAGAGGGCAATTAAGAATTCCATAAAAGAAGAAAACAACTCCTTCAATCCCGCTGCTTACTATAATTTACATTTAAGTCTGTAAAACTAGTTTAAAGTATATCAAAATGGTTTAGCGTGGTTGTACATCCCAAAAGCTAGATCCCTTTTTATCCATTCAGCCCTGAAAATCTCTTGTGTTTCTTGATCCCTTGACCACAGACCAAATCACAGTGCAACTTGGAGCAGGCAGTGAAGGCAGAAGATCATTTCTACCTCCTGCTTCATTGTGGAATGGCCCATTTTTGGGACCCAAAGGAGCTAATGGTACAGATGGCATAACAAATAAATTTTACAGTACCCAGTATCATTTCCACTGATGTGCTGGGAAATTTTCAGCTCTCCATCACCTTATCAGTTTTTATCAGTTCAAGGAACACTGACTCCAAAGCCAAAAATCATTCAATCAAAATCAAAATGTCTGGTTAATTTTTGCTGGGTTGTAAAGACCCTCAAAATACATCTGGTAATTCATCTGCAAGTTTGAGCCAGGCAGTGAAGCCAAAGACTAAAGGAACATGCAGCATGGTGAACTGTAAGGAAAGCTCTTCTTCAGTTTATCCATTCTGGGGTCACTTATACTTTCTGTAGGGCTTTAAATGCTAAGTCTGTTGCTGGCTTTTAGCCAGGCCTATTGCTGGCGCCAGAGAGACTCATCATTTTATCAGTCTTGCCTCTGTTTCACGAACACTTAATTGTTTGTGGGATATTCTTAGAACACAGAAATGATAGATCTTTCTGGCATTCGAATTAATTCATTATTTTGATTTATTTGTTTTCCCTAATAGCACAAGAGGTTTCAGCTGAATATTTATTTGGAAGGACTTGGTATATAGAGAAAAGTGAGGAAAAACAAATGTTTTTGTTCCATTCAGATTAGCTGGCTGTAGTGCACATGGAGAATACACAGCCCATGTAGATGCAAAAGAAAAGCCAGTATAAATGTTTGCTTTACAGTATTCAGTAAGAACTGCTAGAGGCATAACTTGTTCTTGGGGAAAACTGCTTGAGCTCTGTCTTCAGTGCTAGCCACACAGCTCTCTGTTTTTCAGACTGGGTGTCTTCCTTTGACAACAATCTCTAAGAACAGGGTACCACTCCAGCGCATGCAGAATATAGACAGAGCAAGTGTACTCATGCACATTTACTCTTAAGAAAGGATAGGAGTATTATTTGCACTTTTTTTGAGAGAGAATGAAGGCTCAGCAGGATGTATGCAGATGGCCCACACTCCTGACTTACCACACACACCTTACCTTACAGTAACATGGGTTTTGCATTAAGGAGAGCAAAGAGTAACTCAAACTTTCTACTCTCCAGGGCATCACATTTGGATTCCTATACAATCGGTGAGTGGGAGATGAGAGAGGTAACACAGCAAGGCAAAAAAATCAGGCCCCTATAATTCCTGTAATTCAGTCCTTCTAATTAGATGTAGGTGTTTCTCCGCATTAGCTCCATAGGCAGCACTGATTGACAGTGTTGATGAGAAGATAGTTTCATACACTTGCTGCTGTTCTGAAAGAAGTCATCCCAGTAGTGATGAGAACTAAAGGATAGCTTACTAAAGTGGCTGACTGTTGTAGAGGCAGTGCAGAAAACTGCCCAGTATCATGCAGTCGAGCCAGTGACCTGAGAGAAAACTGTGCTGTGATCTCCTAAATCTGGCTGCATAGTTCTGTCAGCAAGAACCAGCACAGACCTAAATGACGGGTGCTGCACAGCCTGTAGACATATCCTATGATGTGGGAGACAGTGCCACATCACTAGTGTAAATGATGGTGATAGGAAAGGAAAGAGGACAATGCATTGCTCTTCTCCATTGCATATCTACATCTGACCCCATGGCAATTGTTCTCTCAGAGCAATATTAAAGTGCAGTAATGGAGCATATGAAGGTTCAGCAATGTTACAGATCTCATTGGCATGGAAAATTCTTCTGATTTACACAGACTGTTATAATGAGAGTGAAAATGTCAGTTTTACTTCTAAAAATCAACCCCAAAATCTCATGCACATAGATAGGAAAATATTTATCAGGATGGTTTGCTCCTGGAAAATACATCATCATCATCATCATCATCATCATCATCATCATCATCAAGGATTAATGATTACTTCTTAATGATAATGATTATGAAAAAATAATTTCCACTTTCCCATACTAATAAGACTTAAAAAGTTCATCTGGACTTCAAATTATTTAAGTATTTCAACATTATCAGAATTAAATATGCCTATGTCTTCATACCTACTTTTCTTTTTTTTAGATATTATATTCCAAAACACTTTTTAATAATTTAATTTTTTTTGTGTTGAGGATAGAAATTCCATTTATGAATAGCTCTAGTTGTTGAGGAAAGATGGAAAAAAATGATCATGTCAGGCTCAAAAACCAGAAGACCAATAAAAAGAAACAAAAAATGTAGTATTTCTTAATATTTGGATTTTATACCAACGCCATGAATGTTGGTGGTCTGACACTGTGGTTTGGCAGTCCTACATTCATTCAAATGCTAAATATTTTTCAGCTCAGTTGTGCTCTCAGACATTTTTGCATATGAACAATTTGCTTATGAACAAGGCATCTGTGCAGAGATGAGCCCATTTGTTCTTAGCCATAGTTATTCGCATTTGATTATTTATTATTCAGTCACATATGAATAGCAACACATTCTGGAAATGGTATTGTTCCAGAAATGCTTTAAAAACAGGACTTCACCAGTCCCCAAACTAAACCTCAAATATTTGTTGTGATAAAAACTATATCTCACGTCTTGAAAAATCTCACAGTGAAAAGGCATGATGGTTACAGAAATGGGGAACTGAGGAACAGATCACTGAAGTGACTTTTGAGGCACTGAAATAGATTAGTGACAGATTCCTTTATGCCTTCAGTTAGGCACCTCAACTTTGGCTTCTCAGGATACTCTGTTCTTGTGGTAGTGTTAAAGTGAAATGATTTAATGGACATTTTCTTGGACAAATTGTTCTGTGTGTACTTGTCCAAAATGGGAAACTATTGACTTATATTGCTGGACTCATATGGGATAGATTAATTTTTAAGCTGCAACTTTTCACAACCAAAATGTTCTTAGAGTAGTAGCATAGTAGGTATAGCTGTAAATACAGTGCATATCATTAGGGGAAAATTTTAATTTATCTAAGACTTTCTTGCAATATATCCAGAACTCTTTTTATTCTGCCCTATATACTGTAATTTATTATAATTTTCACATTTTGAGTCCTGTATTTTCCTATTTCTTCTGTGTTGTCCTGGTTGACACCAGAAGATTAGTGTTACACCAATATTTAATTTAATTCAAAATTTGAGATTATCTCTTAATGGACCAATGAAAATCAAAATAGTTACTATTTATAGTTACTAGAATTATGCATATGTGGGATTCAGAGTAAAAAGGATATGTCCCATCTCTGATTTTTAATGTTTTATATATATATACTTTTAGCTTCTAAGACAGCACAGTCAAGACATCTGTTATTAAATAATGTGGAAGGAACTATTATTGTAACAGGTTTCCTTAAATATTTGTTTCAAAAGTTCTTATGTAAACTTCTAGGCAAGCGTTGTAATAAAGCAATGTAAAATTAAGACTAATTTTTGCTGATCTTAAAGCGAATAGAAAGTGAAATTATCCCTTTGCATCAGGCCAGCTACAGCAATGCACTTTTGATGAGACAACAGCTGAAAGAGATTTGAGAAGGGTTCTGCGTGCTGTCACTTACACATTAGGGATAATCTTTTCAGACTATTGGCAAAACGAGTTGGCCACAATCAGGTTGAGGTTTGAAATTTACATAATTCATTATACAGTTGTCTTATGGTTTGGATTTGGTTTTGAAGAGCAAGTAGGCACCATTGAAAAAATATTCATCTCTTTTGGGCTGCCAGGGGACCCTTAAGATCAAAATTTGGCTTTCCAAGTGATACGATTCATATGAAATCTGGTGAGGGTTTACAATTTTCACATTAGTAATAGTCAGTTTGTTTCCATCAGAGAGGTTAGAAGCTGTCATTTTAGGTTTTTTTCTGCCTGCTGGTATGTTACAGCATTCACACCTGCCAGAAAATGTCAGAATGTTTATTCCAAGAATAAAAATGTGGGCACACGTCCGCCTCCCAAAATAAATAGTACAGCAGATATATTCCGTAGTGCCTCCAATACTCACAGGTTGGAGTTAGTCATTCTTCCTGTGAGAGGGTGGCCATCAATCACTGTCAAAGGAAGCCTTCAGTCTGGAGTCAAGAACAGGGGTACTTAGATCAATGGATGAGGACCACAAGGAGCCTGTAGGGAGAGAATATGCCTTTTCACATTTGTGAGACAGCACTGTAAAGTCTCAAAAGCATCTGGGCTTGAAGAAGGAAAAATTTCAGTATGGAGAGTCTGCTGGTTTGCCAAGCAAATCATCTTTCAGTCACAACCTTCTCCTCCCACAAGACCAAAGGATGAATATTTTCATAATAAAATGGAAATGCCAATGGAACATACAGCAATCATCTGCATTGATTTACTGGGAAAAAAGGAAATCTTTGTTCTATTGTAAAGTAGTACCACAATTTTAAGATGGTAAAAGCATAAGAAACACCAAAACTGATACTTAGAAACTAATTTAGTCTGTCAAACGTACTCTTTTCAAAGAAGTTCCAATAAATGAAATTACATTTTGAAATCTTCCACTTAAGTGATATAAAAATAAAACAGAACAAATCATGAAAGCTTTACAGGGAAAGGTAAGATCGCTTTATATTTAAAGTGCTGAAATAGGCGTTGTATTGCCTAAATTTCTGGCTCAGTCACAGACTCCTTGGGTGACCCTGGATGAGTTATTAAATCTCACTTTGCTTCAATACTTACAGAGAAGAAAATACTCCCTTTGAACTTGTTGTTTTACAAGTACTGAGGGGCAGCTGATGTGGTGTAGATTCTCATCTGACAGAGAATCCAAGTGAGGAACATGGTCATTTAAGCTCTCTCTAAAGAGAGAGAGAGCAAGAGAATAAGAAGCTCCTTTGACAGTTAATGTAGTACAGCCATGGCCAGAAGGGTCGTTCAGCAGAACCTGTTTACATGCATTCACAGCAGAGGAAACTTAGGGTGACCAAGCTCCTCACCTGTCATTTGGCTTAGCTGGTTGGCCAAAAAATTATTTCCCCAGCCCATGCTGATATCACCTCCTCCAGAAGAGTTGGTAACTTCTTTCTTCTTTGTGCTTCATGGGTCAAGCTCCATAGCTAGACTGTTTTCCAAGAATTACTGTAGGAAAAAACACCTCTTATGCATGACGTCATCTGAATACAAGAAGACCATGAAGCCTTAAAGGCCCTGTATCTACAGTTCTCACAAATTCAGTGCTTTTGGGTTTTTTTCTAAAATGTTTTTTATGAGATGTCTGAAGCAATATTTTGGTCAAGGTTTTGCCAGTAACAACCTCTCGACTTTCTGAAACGCACCTTAGATGGCAAGTTGAAAACAAGCAGGAACTCTTTGGCTGCTAAACAGCTACTTATTCACACAGCAACTAACTCCTCAGCTTTTCTTAAAAAAAGGGTTTTGAAACAGCAAGGTGTACAAAGGGCTGACTACAGGCAGTCTAAGAACAGACAGGAAACTGTGGTAAGGAACATAATTGCAATACTCACACCATTTATCTATTTTATTATGTTGGACTGAAAAGAATAAAAAAAAAAAAAACCATCAAATATTCTGTTTGCAAATTGGGGCCTGGAGAGGTGCATTCATGACAAACGCAGTATTTCTACAGAAAGAACCTATTTCAGCAAAAGAGAGGAAGGATATCCTAGGTCAGGGCACTGTGTGGAGAAATGGCAGAATTTGGATCAAATCCCTAATGGGGACGAAAACCAAAGGGATTTAAATCATGACCCTCACATCCCGACTAGCATTCCAAGACCACCTTGCTTTCTGTCTTACTTCCTTTTCTTCTGATTCTTTGCTCCTGTTCTATGAACTCTGGTAAATCTTGACCCAGATTTACATTTCTACTGATTTCCTGCACTCTGCAGTCCCTTGAATATGAGAAAGTTTCAAGCTCTCTAAGAACAAATAAGAGTAGGTTAATAAAGCAAGACCGTCCATTTCCTTTGAATGTGAACCACAGTCAGAAACTATATTGCCTTCCACCCCTCCTTATGCCTATTTATTGAGTGCCTTCTGTTTCATTAGGTATAGTTTTATATAAATACAGTGATATCAGAGCAGGGAAACCAGAAATGGCTTACTTGGAAAAAAAAACCCCAGCATTTATTTGATTTTTAGCCTTCTTAAATGCAGGCAAGGATAAATACCTGCATCACAGACCACAGAGTTTTATGAGTCTCTGGCAAATGCTTGCAGGCCTTCAAAATCTCTGAATTTAGCATTTATTTCTCAGCAATGAAGGGTAACCAAGGACACACACAGTCCTAGACTGAGTATCTTTAAGTAGCATAGGCTCCCAGACATGGGTAAGAATTGTTTGCTTGTAGCCTATCAGTTAATGCTACTGTGAATATGTGATCCTAGAAAGAAGCATCCCGCAGACAAAACCTAGAGGTGGTTGGTGAAGGCACCCATCAATCCAAATCTGACAACTACCGGTTTATTTAAAGATGGCTGTATTAGCTTCATCCTAAGAAATTTCAATGAAATCTGTTAATTTCTTTGAGAAATTCCACATGACAGGAATTTCAATTCATGTAAGACTCTTGGTGCTACTTGGGATAGTTGAAAGGCTTTGATTTCTCTCTTTCTTCTAGCTGCTCCTAGGAAAATAAAGAATCAATCTCCCATAGTACTTGGCACTTTGTGCAAAAGACCATCCATGAAATTTTCTGATATGGTGTCAAGAGTGATGTGAAGTTTCTGGATAAAATGAGAGCAGACGACAAGCTGAAATAAATAATAACGACTCCAGAGTTTAGTTGATATATACACTTGGCAGTCACACACAAGTTTGAAGTTGCAGGGATTTGGGGTTTTTTTGTGGGGTTTTTTGTTGGGTTTTTTTTTGTTTTTTTTTTTTTCCTTCTTGTTTGTTTGGGGTTTTTTTGTTTTTTACTTCATGAATCTAACAGGGAAACAGTTTGATCTTTTGAAATTAAATTAGACAAGCTGTTCATGAAGACTAATTGCTTTGCATAATTTAAAATATGTAGAGAGAGCTCCCTTGATCTGTGCAAGCTATACTTGTGTTAACACTGGGGCTAAAAAAAAAAGATAACTCCAAGCCATTTGCGATCTTCCCAATTTGTAACCAAAGTGGGTGCCAAGATGCCCCTGAGAAAGCTGTAACAACTCAGAAATATGCATCACTGCTCTTTTAGCCTGCCCTGTCATATAGCTTAGCTGTGCTTTAATGTTTTGTTCACAAGGGAATGTGAGTGTCCCCTCCATCCCTCCCACCCTCTCTTCATTGACAGAAACCCTTTCCATGCTGTGCTGAAGAACGACTTGTTATCTCTTTAGAGCTAGGAGCAAGAATCTGCCTCGGAAGCTTTACTTTTCAGGAGGTCAATGGGATCTCCTGAAATCTGGGACAATGACTGCAAGGACAGAACTCTGTAAGGCCAGGTTGGATGAGGCTTTGAGCAACCTAGTCAAGTGCAAGGTGTCCCTGCCCATGGCAGGGGGGCTGGAACTAGATGATCTTTAAGGCCCCTTTCAACCTGAACCATTCAATGATTCTGTGAGTGAGAGTGGAGCTCCCATTGCCTGGCGCAGGCTGATTCAGGCATCTCCTTAAGGGAAAGGGTCCCCAGCAGCATGAGCAAACCCAAATCACGGTGACTTGGGTCTTGCCTTCTGTCATTCTGGTGGCACATTACCAGGTTACCCTTCACTAACACTGTGGTCAAACATCACATCTCTTCAGGGAGCTTATCCAAGACAGAAAACTACTCTGATTTTTTCTTCTGGATTGACTTTTTGACAGAGCCAATTCACCACCTCCCAGACACAAGGGAGAAAGAGCAGGAATGTACAGCTGGAGGTGGAGGTGGGATTTGCCACACCACTGATTTAGATCAGTTTAAAATGCTGTTGAACTGCACTCTTGAGGACGATTCACAGCCTAGTTTCTCTATATAAAAAATAAAGGAGTCACTAGAGAGCAGTAGGCTCTGCATGAGGCAAGTTGGAGCACCTAAGCTGCTTCAAGTCAGCAGCCTGACCCCCCACGTTGAAACATGTTGTTATGCAGTAATGATGTTCTGGACACACTTGGGTGACTGGTGGGCTGGGCTTTTTTCTGCAATGTTTATTGATTTAGCAAATGTGAAGAAAGGAGTGCCAAATCTGGCAATTATTAGTGACTCCATGCTGTAGCCTGCTTGCAAACATACAGTGTTCTGAAATATTTTCTAAAGAGCCTAGTTTAACACTGCCTGATTTACCTCAGTTATCCTATTCACAGATGACGATCTCTCCAGTAACTCCTCTATCTCTTCTTCCTGCCTGTTTTCTTGCTAGTAGCATAATTTCTAATTTAAAATACATGGATAGAACACAGTCCAGTATGTCTGGGAGCACTGACACCAGCAAATTTTAATCATGTAACTTTATGTGTTCCGGTAAAGAAAACCATCTTCCTCTGAGCTGCTAATGTACTCACTGGAAAAAGAGAAGGTCTTTCCAGAAGCATGTGAATTGTGCTTCCTTTCTGAACCACTGTAGGAGACACAGTTACTCTCTAGTCATCACACAAGAAGCCTAAGAAAACTAACTTATAATTTAGACATAGGAAATTAAGTGCCCAGAATTAAGTACTTGGAGAAAAGTGTCATCAAAAATATTTTCTTTATCTGCAGAGTGAAAAAATGTTAAGAACACATGCAGCCACGCAGTGTAGAAGGCTGCATTGTTCATTTTCAGATCACTCAATTTCTAAAGTTATATATTATAAAGTATGGTTAGGTAAAAGACTGAAAAATGTAAGGATTCCTCTATTGCCAGGAACCAGGACCGCTATTCAAATTTAAGAGAAGTTGTTCTTGGTTTACGCTGAGATTAGTGAGTGGAAAATCAGATAGTGCAAGTGAAGTAGGGAGTTTGGAGAACCTTTTGCTGAACTATGGAAGTTTTTTAGATGAGCTCAGTTTCTGAAAACATGAGTTGCTGCACTTGGTTAAAGACCCAGTATATTTCAGCCAGAAAAAAGTGCTCACATGTTTTTTTCTGGAGAACAGTGACATCTAGTGAGCATCCTGACCAAAACTGAGCATTCCCCAGGGTCTTTAAGACTGAGCCTTCTACTTGGACTTAGCTTCTTTTTCTACTATTTGAACTTCACAGTTCCTTGAATCTGAACTGCATGTGCTGCTCATCACTGGCAAGGTCTAATGAACATAAATGGCATAGTAGCTGTGAGACAGTATGGTGAAGGAGTGGGGTGAGGGAGTGGGGTGACTTCGAAGAGGGGACTTAAGCATGACAAGGAATGTGTAGGTATGTGGCCTGAGACAGATTTGTTGCAGCAGAGGAATTACAGTGGTAGCAGAGTTGACTAGGCAACAAGCATCAAGCTGTTAATCAATGATCAGGAGCTGCATCAGCCAGGAAACCACAAAGTCTAAGTGGTTCATTAGTTCAGCACTTTCCTGGTAGATTTTCTGCTTATGGACTCCTGGGAAGCTCCCAGAAGAGTTCATGGCTGCCTTCTCATCCTGGAGATCCCAGGGCAAGTAGCCATACTCACTTCCACTTGCAGCCAGATGGACTTCCGCAGACACTAGTCTGAATTCATCTATGAGGTAAAGCCTGCACTCCTATTCTGGGGTTCAGCCCAGGACTAGATAGTGTGTGGACACATCCATGAAGGAGTAAAGATCTTAGAGCTACGAAATAAAATGCTTTTGGAACTAAGAATTCCATTCATTTTACATTGCAGCACTGTGAATAAGTGATGAGAGGGATGATACTCCAATGACCTGTGGATAGAGGAAAGGGAGTCAAAAAGAACTGGAAATGTCACTATGAAGGAAAAAAATCTCAAAGATTGCAGTGAATCACACTATGATCTTGGGGTTTACAAATCATTTTGAGGTACACACACACACCAAACTGGAAGTTTTCAGCACTTCATTAGCATTGACAGAGGTGATCTTTCACCTGTGTGATAAATGACTACTATATCCAATCCTATCTCTCCAGGTGTAAACATAAATTTTATTATATAAATTACATATATTTTATTAGTATCATGAAGGATACTGGGTCAGATTCAGCAGTGTTTCTTAAAGCAATCTAAGAGACAGGTTTTCTGTGAGTATGCTACTTTTAAAAGGCACAATCCTTTTACCCCTAGATTATCATATCCCACTTTCATCTACCAACATCTGAAGAAACTCAAAAATTATGATAAGGACTAGACTGGTGGAAAACTAAAGGTAATTAAATCTTTACATTACATGCTATGTAGTTCCTAAAGCTGAAGGATGAGAAGTTTATTTTACATAAATGTCTTGCTACTTGAAGGGATGAAATTCCCACTGCAACATGAATTTTTGATAATTTTCTGTGTCTTGGCATTTACAGTGCTAGTTTTTTTCTTTTCTTTTTTTTTCCCTCACTGCAAATGCTGGAAGTGTGCACACATTTGAGGAAAACTTGTGGAAATATCTCAAATGTCAAGAATGGAATCTGAAGACTATCCCATTGTGTTACAGCTCTTCTTGTTTTATCTCAGGTAAAAGCATAGTATGTGGACATCTCAAGGAATCTGCATCTTATTGGATAGGCATGACAGGACTTCTTAGAAGAGTACTGCCAGTTGTCATAACCACACTGCCACCAACACAGACACTGGCTCTCAAGTCTTGCATGATTCCTCTTGGAACAAGGGCTTTTCTGCAGAGATCTGATGAAGAGTCTGCTGTAATGAGGAATGAGTTGTTGCACATCACTGGAAACATGACAGAGGAGTCAGACGGTGTGGCAGCCAGGTTATGGGGGCCAGCCATACTCATGTTATAGTGTTTGTAGGACAAAGGGAGCAAAACTGATTTTCCCAGTCACACCACCACAACCTGACAAAGGCACTGCAGAAGGACAGCGACCAGGTGTGGAGAAAATTTACCTTACAGTGAAGTCTGTGAAAACCTGACTGCTTAAAGAGTAAAGCTTCAGCAGCTAAGAAATGTCATTAACAAGCCTATGCTTTGCTATTTCTTTCCCTGCTCTTAGGACATGAAGCTAAATTTCTCAGAGACCACATTTTAGATGAAGTAACGGATGGGAAATGTTTAACATTAAATGTTCAAGAGATGGCTCTTCAACACTAATTGGGAATTCAATGCAGTTTCCTGTCAGATTACAAAGTCAGATGAGAGGTCTGACCCAGGACTACATCCAAAAAAAGACAAGAGCTTGTCGTGGTTTAGCATAGCTTGGTTTTTAGTTAAGGAGAAATTCACCAGCCACGGAAGTGATGCTCTGCGAGGAGCTGCTAACAGCTTCCTCCGGACTCAACAGAACCAATCAGCTGGCTAGTTTTGAATACTGACAACTCTGTTAAGCCACTTAAGAAAGCTGAACAACGCCTCTGTGAAATCACATTTAAGAATGAACAAACCCCGGAAAAATCTCTCTTGCGTCCGGCTTCTGGACAAGTAACTGGGGGGCCTGCGCGGCCCGGCGGGGCCAGGCTGGGCCCTGCTCCGTCACGGTGCCAGCCGGGTCGGCCCCCAGTGCAGCTCAGCTGAGATTCTGCCGCCGTGGAATTCCACTGGCAGCAGCCGGGCAAGGAGGGAAGCTATCGACCCGCGGTGTGCCGCCATTGAGATCTCAGCCGCTCCTACTCCACTGGAGGCCTGGCGCAACCCCCCAGTATGGCTGCCGAAATGAAATCCTACACCGCGATAGGCCCGGCCACCGCCCAGCAGAGATCACATGACCAACAGCGAGAGGCAAATTCCTGATGCAAGGCCTGGATAAGACTAACTCTTTCAGCACTGTAAAATTTGCCAGAACAGATGAAACCTACAGACATCAATCCTCTCCTGAGTCAGAGGAAAGGAAAAGGTGAAGGCAAGCGAAGAAAACAACATAGAGACACCAAAGTCAGTGAAGAAGGAAGAGCTGAAGCCCAGAGGGAGGAGAAAGAGGAGATGCTTCAAACCTAGGAGCTGAAATTCTTTTGTAAGGTTATGGTGATGGACTATGATACATCAGAATATCCCTGCCCCTGTAATTAATGAGAAGCATGGGGGGATGGAGCATTCAAACCGCAACCATGAGCAAAGCCACCTGTGCTGGAACAGGCAAATGTTGAAGTAGCTGTGATCTAATGAGAAGCTTGAACAGAGAGAGATGAGAGTGATGAGGAAGGACCCTTGCCCCCAGGGAAGAAGAGGAAGACCTCTGTTCCCAGAGATGAAGATGATCCCAGAGACAGATGGAGAGCACCTTTGCTTCTGAACATCTACCCCAGCACCGGTAGTCGGGGTGCCAGGAGGAGTTGTGCTTCAGTGCCGATTACCTCTGAGGCAGCTTGGCCTCCTTCATAGGCTGCCAGGATTTCCTTCTCTGTTGGGGTGTAGTTGGCTTCAGACCCTCTGTAGCCAGACAGACTCCCAGTGGTTGGCCTCAAGTTTCACCAGGCACTTTCTGCCAAAGGCTCCAGGACAGGCCATGGCTCCCGGCTGCAGAGTAGAGCACATTCTTCACCTCTGGTCCTGTCCTGACTGGGCCAAGGGCTACCGCATGAGCGATTTCCTGCTTGATCTGAGTGAAGGCTTGCTGCTGTTTGGGGCCCCAATGGAAATGGTTCTTTTTGCGGGTGACCAAGTAGAGAGGACTCACAATCTGGCTGTACTCAGGAGTGTGCATCGTCTAAAAGCCTATGGCACCTAAGAAAGCTTGTGTTTCCTTCTTGTTGGTTGGTGGAGACATCGCAGTGATCTTACTGATGACCTCTGGAAATCTGACGCCGTCCATCTTGCCATTTCACTCCCAGGAACTGGATCGCTCGAGCAGGTCCCTTGACTTTGCTCTTCTTGATGGCAAAACCAGCTTTCAGGAGAATCTGGATGATTTTCTCTCCCTGTGGAGAGAAACCTGGGAAGATTTTAAAGTCCTTCTGATGGTGTGGTCTCTCTCCTCCTCTTCGGAGCTGGGTCAGCTTGGGCCTACCTCCGGGCCTCCTGGATGATGTTTTGGTGTTGTTGCACAGTTCCAGAAGAAAAGAAGAAGCCAAAATCCTAGGGAAAAGAAAGAAGAGGTGAGGGGAGGAGAAGTGTTCTGAAGGTTTATTCTGACTCTTATTATTCTTCTTTTAGTTCTAATAAAGCTTTCTTTATATTCTTTAAAGTTTTGAGCCTGCTTTGCTTTTCTCCTAATCCTTATCTCACAGAGAAAAATGAGTAAATAATTTTAGTGAGTGCACTGGCGTTTGACTAACGCTCAAGCCACCACAGAGCTAGAAAAGGGAGACTGCATTTAGTCATTCTCAGCTGCTTTAAAAGAATGAAAGATTAGGCAAGAAATACTAAACAGTGAGCTATTTGGCTTGGCTGTGTAAATGTAAACATAATGTTTCTAATAAAACCTTTTGTATCAGATTATTTTTCTCTTCCAATTGCATTTTATAAATAACTTGGAGTTGTACAGATTCCCAACAGTCAACAGGTTGAAATCATTTAATGGACCATGTCCTGTATGACCTGAGCCTCTTGGAGCATTATAGGTTATTTTTGCTCTCAGGGTACCAGCTGCTGAAGGATGAATGATGCATTTTGCCTGTGACTTAGCAGATATTTTCTGATAAAAAAGTGTAGGAAAAAAATACCAATATTGGTCCAACTATGGTTATTAGACAAATTGTAATGTTAAATCCTTCTGACCCTGACAGTCTTTTTCTCAAATTGAAAAGTTATCTGTGATTATGCCAGTGGTGACTGGAGAACATAAAAATATGTATTTATGGGTTAAATTTTGGAAGAATTACTTTCCACTAGGAAATATTCTGGATAAGTAAACAAATTCCTCATCCTTTGTTACTTAGGGATCCATTTCAGGGGTTAAAAAAAAAATCCATTATCTGTAAACTGGTAAAAATATTTTTTGAAGAATTGAGACAAAAATTTACCATTCTTCAATTTTTAGCACTATTTCCTTTTATGCTGCCAGGTGGAAAGTGTATAAAAACCTTTGTGCTTTGAAGAAATCTAATTATATTTTGGAATTTTTTTACTTACTAATAAAATGTAAAAGCAAGTGTAAGTAAAAAAACAACTAAGGAAGAGTTGGATCACCATTGAATGGCACTAGAAAGAGCAAGGCCTGTCTTAGAAGGCTGAAAGAACTTTATTTTCAAGAAAATAAACCTTATGACAGAGTTGAGTATCAGAAAGTTTCTAGGCTTTAAAACAAACAAGAAAGATATATCACTACTCTTCCTTTTGTTTCTGAGGAAACAAAAGAAAGAGTAGTGATATATTACTAGCATATGACAAGAGTGTATTAGTGGTAGATGAAGATAATCAGCCTGTAGGCAGTAAGAAGCCCACACTTCTGACCTGATGTGCTTCTTTTCTGAAGTTATTAAAAAAATGAGGTTGTAAAACAAATAGCCAAAGACAGCATTTGTTCCCATTCTCAAGCTTACCATGATTTTCATGGTGTTTCTGTTGGCTTATATAAATGAAGAAATAGAGAAATGAAAATGAATGGTGAAGCAAAAATGTTGCAAATAAACCACTTGGGAACACTGATTTTCTTTTCATGAATATTTCTGTAATATTATGACAAGACTGCATTGTCCCGTGAAAGACAAAAAACTGCCAAAAAATTAGATTGATAACATAGAATGGTTTGGGTTGGAAGTGATTGTAAAGATCAGCTCATTGCAACCCTGCTGTCATGGGCAGGGACACCCTGCACTAGACCAGGTTGCTCAGAGCCTCATCCAAACTGGCCTAGAACACCTCCAGGGATGGGGCTGTCACAATTTCTCTGGGCAGCCCGTTCCAGTGCCTCACTCTGCAGACAGCAAACATAATAATAACATAATATCTAACCTAAACCTATTTTCTTTCAGTCTGAAGCCACTCCCCTTTGTCCTATCACTGCCTGTCCCAGTAAAAAGTCCCTCTCCATCTCTCTTGTAGCCCCTGTTAGATACTAAAAGGCTGCTCTGAAGTCTCCCTGGAGCCTTCTCTTCTTGAGGCTGAACAACCTCAGGTCTCCCAGTCTGTCCTCACAGAAGAGGTGCGTCAGCCCTGTAATCATCTTTGTAGCCCTTCTATCCACTGATCATCTATAACCCTACAGTTAGGTTATCTGTGATACATTACACAGGTCTTAGCTGGAATTGTTGATCCATCTATAAGCTATCTTTGTTACTTATGTTAAGAAAAGACTAGTTCCTGCTTGGAAGAAGTAGACATTCTCCATAAGGTTAGACCACACAGAGTGACACAGAAGTCTTTGTTAAAGATTTTCCAGAAAATTACAAATAAAAATAATTAAAATGAAATAGCCATTCCTTTTGTTTGTGCTCTGTTTTTGTCTTTTCCTCTTTTTATCAATTAAAAAGCCATGGTTAATAAGCACAATTATTTTCCTTGCCTTTAATCATTGTGTCCCCTAGGTGTTGGCAAGAGCGCCCATGTGACTGGGAGAGTAGGACTGGAGTCCCTGAAGTGGCATTAAGAGAAACAATTACTAAATGTTGGCCTCTCATTTTTATTTCTCCAGATTATAAATTGCAGAGGGGAGTTTTGTTTACTTCTTTGTTTGAATAAAATTACTTGCTGCTCAGCAAATTGGAACATGTTTTTTCCAACCCACAAAGTATTTGGCATTCGCTTCCAAACTAGAATGTTTACTTTACTGTCCACAGACCCTCATTCTTCTATTGCCATCTCCTTCTGTTTCCCTGACCACTTTTTGTCTAGTCTCATGTTTTCTTCCATTGACTGCTGTACTTCAGTTTTTCCCTTTGCAGTCAGACTGAATCAGGGTATTAATGCCTGTGCTGTCTCATGTTACTAATTTTTTCCTTTTCACTCATACCTGTTTCAATATTTCCTTTTAAGCTTCCCTTTTAAAGAGGAATAGGTAGAAGAAGTTCCCTGTATTCCATCCTGACACATTATGACTCCCTGCTGCTAAGAACAGAAATTACAAGAAAGCCCTCCTACCTTTGCAGTAAATCATACACTTTTGATCTGATGGAAGGCCCACAAGCATTCCAGCCGGCAACTAGAACAATATTCAGGGCAGATGAAATTTTGAGGGAATTTTGCTTCCAGCTCAAAACAAACAGCAGTCACTGCCTCCAGAAACCCTCAAGTACACACAGCCAAAATTTTAGTTCTTACAACTTTGTCAAATTTGGAACAACATTTTACAGTAACAGCAATAGATACCTGGTGACATCAGAATGGTTCTTACATTCCATCAGAAACTTGGATATATTAGAGACAGTATCATTTCAATGGGTACCACTTGGCATTACTAGGCAGAGTCAAGTTTGTTGCAATAAAACTAGGCAAACTCTTTAAAAGAAACATGGAAAATTTAATATAAAATTTTAAAAAATTATAGGCCTTAGGAGAAGCCAGAGAAGAAAAGCACTCTCTAGTGGAGGATGACAGGAAATCTTAGAGACTTAGAAATTGCAGATGTTCTGAAATTTTTATTTGTGTTCTCTTACCTAAAGAAGAAATTGTGTTTTATTTCTGAATCATAACACTTTCAACTCTCAACAAAACTATGTGTATTTGGGTATCAAGGTTTGCTAGGAAATTGCCACAGAGTCGTCATAATTCATAAAAATACTTCCAAACCTGTAGACTGAAACTTGAATAATGTTTTGCTATAAATAATTTCTTTTTTTAATGTGCACCCTAGATTTTTCATCTCTTTGATGATTCCTTTATTATTCTCTTCAAAAGTACATTTAACCATAAACATTATTTAAACATTATATTATACATATTTTATATGTATTATTTAAGTGAGATATTTGTTACAGGCTGCTGCTTTCTGGTTTATACTTATAAAAAAAGCAAGCAAAAATACCAAACAAAACCACCCCCCAAAACCCCAAACCAACAAACCACCACCAAAGAAGCAGTATTTTTAATAAGAAAATATGTGACTTCATTGAAGATTTAGAAGCATGGTGCAAGTTCATAAATCCATAGTGTTCAATTTATACCACTTCACTGATGTGAGACTGATCTTCCAGAATCATATCAAGCAACATAGCTAGCATCTTCCTGATTGTACTAGTTTGAAAGCAAACCAGTGAGAGACTCCAAGTCAGAAATACAATTTAATAGGAAAAATAAAATGAATGCAATAGTACATAAAAGAACAACCCACTGACAAAGTCAGAGCACAAACCTGACCCCCTGACAGTCAGGGGGTTGGTAACAGTCCAATTAAAAGGTGACTGCAGTCCTCCTGGAGTGATGGGTCTGTTGAAGGGTCTGGTCTTCCTCTGAAAGTCTAGTGGTGGTTGTGTAGCTCTTGTCCTCTGGGATCCCAGTAGGTAAGGCTGCCTGTGCTGTTCCAGACCCCAGATTTTATCCAGGTGGGAACACTTGGCTCCTTCCCCCTGGGCGGAGCATCTCACAATGGGATGGTGAGTCATGGGGCAAGGCACTGATGGGCCATTAACAGGAGATAGTCCAGGTGCAGTTATCTATGAGTCATGAGGCAAGGCACTGATGGGCCATTAACAGGAGATAGTCCCAAGGGAGGAGGCAAGGAACATTGCTACACCTGGTTTCAACAGCTCATGGTAATAGAATACACTCTAACCCAGGACACTGGTATTATTCATTTCCCCATCTTCTGTCCCAGAGGGAAATGGTTTGAAAGAGATTTTAGAACAAATATTATGTGCATTATTCTGTGGGCTTATCCTGGATAAGGGAAGGTTGAAGAAATATGCCTTAGGCTTGGAATGAAAGTAAATTAGCTTTTGCCATGGCTCTTAATCCCTGTGGAATTTCATTCCATGATTTTGACTGGCCACTGAAAAAGACCATTTTTAGGGCACCCATGAACTTCAGGGGGTTGTCTGCATGTAACTAACTGTGTGAGTAAGATGAAGATCTGCTACTTTAAAACAACTATCAACCTTTAAGAAAAAGTACCTAGAGACAGATAGAATTTATCCACTGATTTAATCACGCCCAACCTAAGATGTCTTGGGGTTATCATGTACTTTCTCCCTTAGCAAAGGCATGTACAACTTCACGGGACATGAAGAGATAACAGAGTCCTACCAATTATCTAAACTTTCCGGCTAGAGCAATTACGTTGATCTTTACAATTACGGTGTGTCATGTGTCTAATAAAAAATTAATCAAATGATATCCTAAAGAAAAATAATTAATGAAAAAATTCTTCTACCCACTGAATCTCTGAACAGTGTTAGGCTGAATATTAATTATACAAGATGTTTACTTGCTATTTGCCGAGGACAACTGCTGTGACTCCTATCCCTTAATGTTCCGTAAATGTCAATTAGATACTGACAGATGACAGTATCCTGTTCATGTTCTTGTCATCCAGTTGAAAGTGCTGCAGTTTCTGATGGACTGAAACCTCTTCTCCTGTTGCGAATATGTTCTAGAAACATTGCTTAAAAAGCCAATGGGCAACCAAATCAGGAAAATAAAAAAATCAGTAAAAACTTTTTGATTTAACTGAATGTTAAATCAGTCTGAGAGATGACTAGCAGTTTGGTCTTGAGCTAGGAGAAGAAAGACAACTTTGCACAGAATTGCATATTCAGTTAATAAGATTTTGACTGATTTTTTTTATTTCCTATTTCAAGGAATGCTACTCTTCTTGAAATACAACATCATAGTAAACCATCTGAAAGTAGTATTGCAAATAGTCAAATGCCCAGATTCCCTCATCTTATCTGCACCTGACTTTAACCTAAAGCTGACATCTATGGGTTAGATCAGAGTTGCCCAAGGTGTGATTCACTTACCTTTACACAAATGTAGTTACTTCTATGTTGAGAAGTTTAAATTTAGCATATAAATAGTACTGAGCAATTTACTTTAGTTACTGCATCATTTAGAGAGGTACTATGTTCAGTTATTAGTAACCAAGGGTAACTTGCCTTCCATATTTAAATACATTTTAGTGTACACATAGGCATATTTGTGGGTACTCTACCAGCATTTCATGAGAAAGGCATATCATATCAAATTACTTTGACATAAAATAACTGACTATACAAATAAGTATATTTCAAGAGAGATATTCCTAGCCTTCACTAAACGTCTTTTAAGGATAATCTGAAACTTCTTTTTATATCTTTTTTTGGCTGTGTTGTAATTTAAAGCACCAGACTTTGTAATATAATCTTGATGCCCCTTGTAGAATATTGGAGGATGATAACTTTACCACCCTATGGTATGAATAGCATAAAAGAGAGAAGAACTTGAAATCTGAGGAAATGATGACATGGTACCTGGCCTGTATGAAAGAAGAGCTGCCACCTGCTGTTCCACATACTTGCTTTGAATGGACCTGGACAGAGAGCCATGACTAAATCCATTTGCAAGTACTCATGCGTTGGTTAGATACTCAGTACTGGTTAGGACTACACCAGCCTCATGCTGCAGATTAAGTTACCTGCCTTGTGTCTTTAACAGGCAGCTTTTGGTCAGGTACGCCTGAATCTATTTGATTCTTTCCCAACAGCCCCATCAAACAGGAGTGAATTGTTTCCATTTGAACTATAGTCAAATTTTTTAGTAAAATTAAAAAAAGTTATATAAAAATTACAGTGTGGTCTTACAAAATTCTGAATAATGGTCTTGAAGTTTCACATCTACACACATAATCACAAATTAGTAGCTCAGAGACTAAAACATCCTTGCATCCTCTCTCTTCCCCCCTCCCCCTTGCTATCAAAGTTTTTGTACTCCCAGCTGAGTCAGTGTCAGTTTTTCATGTCTATATTAGAGATTATGCCAAAAATACATTGGAGGGTCTCAGACCACTTTAGAAGGCTGTAATCCTATACTGACAATACTCATTAGGGAATATGATACATTTGCATTGGTGCAATTATGACTTTGCCCACTGGCAATCTCCCAGGACACATGCTATTCCGTGACACATTTCCTGTAGCAGTTCCCTTCCTGGATTGTGTAAAAAGAAGCCCTCTTCCCATCCTGGCAACATCATTTAGTGTGAGACCTAATTGTACATGCCATGAGCTTTCCTCTGCTGAGATTGCTGTATATTCACACATGCCACATTCACACTCACCAAAAAGTAGTTATTTTTCTGATTTGCATTTATGTCTCCAAAGAATCCTTTGATCTACGCATATAACCTCCTCTTCACCCCTCCTCCTCCTCCTCCAACCTGTTTTCTGTTATTAAAAAACACTGCTTCAGTTTTTTTGCTGAAGCTTGTCAAAGGGCAAGATATGAGGATCCTTATTATTCATGTCAGACAAATGTGTGATTCTCTCTCCTTCAGATATATTCCCTGCTTGATAATCTACATATTGCTGCTTCCTAAACTAAAAATAGGTTTTGGATTTGGCTTTCATTGTTTTAGCTTCCTCTTAAAGCAATTTGTCAATGAAAGTCTGGTGAAAAATGATTCCCAGACATGGAAGATGGTCTAGTCGATGCGGTAGGAGGAAAACAGCAAGAACTCTAATAGTTAGACCAGTCTCTTTTAAGTGTAACCAACATCAAGTGTGACTTCTCAGCAGCATGTTCAATATGTCATATCAGAAGAGATGAAGGTACTATGGAAAAAATATTGGAAAGAACTAGCAATATCCCATTCCATTTACCTCACTTAGAATTATTGGTAATATTCAGCATTCAGATGAACACTTAATACACTCTCTTGAACTAAGTCACACGCTAATGATCTCCACTCTGTTAATATAGTGTTCTACATGTGGAAATAAAATAAATTTAAAAATCAGTGAAGCTAGAGAATTCAAACTCATGCAACATGTTTTAGCTTACTTTCTGTATAACAACTTTCCACTCCACAGTAATGCTTCCATTTTCCATTGATGAGACTGTCTTTTAAAAAGGATGCATTGTTAAAAAATTCAGCAAATTATTTAGTCTAGTCTTAGCTTCCCATTGAATTCAGCTTATACATGAGTTGGAAGCTTAAATGTTTTCTTGGATATGAGCTCAAAGCAGTATCTCAAGACATTTCCCCAGTGGAAAATAATTTCCTTTACAGGGTAGTGGTGAGTCATCCGGTCTTTGTGCCTTAGGGCTCTTCAAGTGAGGTGAGTAGATATTGCTACAGCACTCAATCATATGAAACCACAGCTGCCTCATCTGTAACCACATGGGGACAAATCAATACCATTAGCTTCAGTGAAGTTATCCTGTTGACATATTTGACCCTAAATCCTTACCTAGAACACACAAGGGTGAGGACTTATGGACAAAAAATTACAAAACATCAGAGAACTGAAAGTAAATTTTTCTTTAATCTCTCCATAGGAGATGGCTAAATTGTAATTGGTATTGTACAACTCACTGAGGGAAGTAAATACAGCCCTCTACTTGTGTTTGCTATATGTGTACCTCTGAGGCCTGGGCATGTAGGAACTGAAGTTGTAGGGCTACAAGTGGGTGGACCATACAGATAAGACTTACTTCTTTCACATCTTTTAGCTTTCACTTCTACTAGTCAGGATTAATAGGATAAAACTGGAACAGGATGTGCTGTAATTTGTATATACCCACAGCAAATTATCATCACAGTAGAGGAAGCAGCAGAAATCTCGTGGCTTAGCAGGGCATCTGAGGCACAATACTTACAAAAGATATGACTGAAATGACAGGGCTAAAATACCACTCCTTGTTCAAAAATCCCCTTGATCATACAAATTCCCCGTTTCCGGCAGAGCTCAAGAGCGAGTGCTGTCTTGCAACCCAAGCCTTTTTTCACTTATATTGCTGTCAAGCGAACGACCTGACTGCCTATACGTGTGTGAACAGCCGTGTGGGGGCTGGCAAAAGAAGCTCGTTTGCATATGTACAGTCACACATGCAGTTGCATCTAGATATCAGGGCCTGTGCAGCCCTTTCCATCTCTGTATGAAGAAAAATTCTGCACAAAGGCTCATTTAAAGCCAGTTAGAGGCAAGCAAGCTCTGTTGATCTCCTTTGCTGTTTTTTTTTCTTAGGGCACATCACTTCAGCTGCAGACCTGACCATGCACATACACTGCTTGCAATATCCAGCAATAGGCTCCTGTAGATGGATCACTTGCTAGGTGACACATCTGCCACTGGCTCTTATGGTTACTCTCCAGCAAATCTTTTGACCAATTAAACTCAACTTTAGAAAATTACCTTGTTATAGGGCTGCTTCATGTTTGGCCTCTTTGCATTGGTCTCTGATAACCATGTAATCAAATTCATGAAGTGTCTCCTGAGCAGGTGTTGCATCAGCCTGGTCTGAACCACTGCCTGGAGTTCAGTGGTTATTTCTTCATCAGCCGTGATTTTCATCATGCAGTTTTTGCAAACTGCTTATTTTACAACACGTGTTTCACGACACACTGTAAAGGATTGCCTGAACCTCAAGCATAAACCCACACGTAGTCGAAGTCCTCCCAGACCTGCCCAAACTCCTGAGATCGCCTCATCGGCGCTGCAAGATCGGGGAGATGCAATCGCCACCGCTCCGCTGCAGCAGGAGCTCCGACTGCTGCTTCAGCTAGGAGCTGAGAGGGATATTCCACCCCTCCCCCCCATTCTCGCCTCCTCGCCGAACATGCCGCTGGAACTGGAGATCTCTCCTTTTGCCTCTCCTATTGCTTGCGGCTCCCCGCGGCTCTTGCACGACCCCATCTCCCGATGTCAGACGCCGCCGCATGCCGCCGCATGCCGCCACCCCAACTCGCCCCTCGCCTCACCCCGCGCCAGGAGGGGAGGCAGGTGAGGGCGGCTGCCCGCCCGCGCTCCCGCGCAGCATTGCGCATGCGCAGCGCGCTCCCAGGCATGCTCACTGCCGGGGGCGGGGGGAGCGGGACGCGGTGTGGCGGCGCTGCGCGGCTGCCCTCGGCTCCCCTCGGCTCTCCGCGCCCGGCTGCCCTCGGCTCTCACCATGCGGCGGCGGGCNGCAGCCCCGGAGGCGGCGGGAGCGCCCGTCAGCACCGCGGACAGCGGCGGCCCCGGGCGGGCGAGCCTCGCGCTGCGCGCCCCGCGGAGCGGCCGCGCTTCGGCCCCGGCTCGCGGGGACCTGGCCAGGGGCGACGACAGCGAGGGAAAATCGGGACTCCCTATATTCCTTCTTCTTATTTTATTTATTTATTTGTTTTTAAATACTGGTGGGGAGGCGTCGCTACTTATATGTGCTCGTGGCAGCAGTGTTTTTTGAAAGGGAAATTTCAGCTGCGACAGCAGCAGGCATTTCGGCTGTTAGCGGTGCTAATAAATCCTCTCTCTGCTTTGCTGGCAAAACGTGTGCCTCATTCAGAAATGCAGTGAGCAGTGAGCGCCCTAGTACGTACATGGAGTTCCACTGCCAGTTTCGTTCCAGTAGTCAGAGCTTATATTTCTGGCGTAAATCTCATGCTTCCTTTAAGCCATGAAAAACTGATCATCGTTCAGAGCCTCCGTTTATCTTGTGTAGACTTCAGCATATATAATCTTAGGAAGGAAATAAAATCTGGGGTAACTATATAATTGAATTAAGTTCTCAATTAGTAAAGTGGAAGAGTTTCTTTGTTTTGTCATTTATGACAAGCTTAGCCACTTCTGAAGTTGTAAATGACTTGTAAATTCTGTGAAGTTTAATTAGGAACAACAATGAAATGCACAGGTACTGATTCTTTTGGTCCTGGGAATGTTGTTTTTAGGAGCCAATCTTAAGATGCAACGAATTTGCACAGTCTTACTGCAGAATAAATAAAAGTACCAGTTGAACTGCATGTCTCTTAATACAGAAGAACTGTATAACTGTATGGACATCCCAAATAAGATGTATTATGAAAATAATTGCTTCTTGCTTTTTTTTTTTTTTAATTTAAGTAATGTCAGGAGAAATAACTTTATCTCAGTTATTGGTATTTTATTGCACTGTAATATTGGTCTACACTTCATGAAATTTATGGAGCCTCGTTTCTGTAAATCTATAGTTAGGATGCTCATGCTGTTATGCCTTATATTCCTATGTGTAAGAGATTATCGACTGAAAGATAGGGAGCGTTTCATGATCTGTTTTAATAAAAGTCTTAAGCTGCTTTTAAATTTTTCTTTTACAACATGTATTAAATTGCCATCTGTACAAAATTAGAGCACAGCCTCTATTTGACATAACATGCCTTCTAATCTCAGTATATCCTCTATTAACCGTGGAATTTACATTAGTTTTGTTGTGCTTCATTTTTCTATCCTGCTAATGGAAACTGTGTATACATTCTGTCAGCAAACTGTTCACTTTCCTTACTAAGTTCTACTTGTTTTGTTAAGTTACCAGGAATGCTTGCAAAGAGGTCTTGGTCTTCATTATGCAAATGTCTCTAATCATAAGAAAAAGAGAGGGAAATAGATGTTTATATGGTGCTACTTTGTTGCCTGAGTAATCCTGGAAAATAATTATTTCAGAGAAGACAAGGGAGAGGATGTACAGCAGCTGAATTCAACCTTTGCACAGTTGGGCACGGGTCCCACTGAGCACAAGAGCTGTGCTTTCTCCAAGGCAGGGCTGCATACAACTTGCTCTTGTTGGAAGTCATTGTAGATGTCACAACAATGAAATAACAAAGGAAGCTTAACATGCTAAGATTTCTCTGTTTCATCTGATGCAATTAGAAAATTTGGTCTTACTCAAGCTACCACTATGGACGTCTTTTATGTATAGCCTGGACTTTTGAATTATTGATGGTGATTTTGAAGCTTTGGTTCATGAGAAATCACAAAATGCATTCTACTTGCTAAGTCACAAATTATATCCCAAATGTCAATTTTTGTGTAATGTGTTGGAAACTGCTTGGCTTTTTGTTCTGAGGCTGAATTTCTATGAGACATATTTCTAGAGAATGCTGAAGACACTGTCAGTGGATATTAAGAAAATCTCCCTTGATATCAGTTGGTGGTAATAGATTTTAGAGAAGACATAAGTCTACATTTACTTCAGCTAATGCTACAGCAAAAAGACTTAATGTGTTTAAGTAGTGCTCTGTAGTAAAAAGGTAGTGCATGTCATATAACAAATCTAGTTTCCTGTGGAACTACAATTCTACTACAGTTGTAGTAAATCTTTCTACAAAAATAGGAAATGTTCTTGTCAAAAATGTGATCAGGAATTTTCATATGCTCAGTAAGGTACCATTTCACTGAGTTGACTTAGATACTGATTCCAAAATAGCATGACAGTCATGTTATCAGAAAATTAAATATGATTGTGCTGTTAGTATATGCATATATCGCTACCCAAAATAAGACACTTGTGTGTGCATCTCTGAAAACAGAATTAGGCCCTTATGCTGAGTGCAGCAGGTGAAGTAATCAACCTATATAGAGCTTGCTGTTGCCGGAAGACCTAAATTTGTAGTGAGTGATTACAGGTCAGCATGAACCTTCAACTTACATTATGCATTGCGTGAGAGAGTGCATGACAGTCTAGGTTATACTCTCTTTTAGTATGTATGATCTAATACACGTGTTCTTGCAATAAAAACCTAGTGTCTCCCAAGGTGACTAGGAAGCATTGTCTCCTTGTAAAAGAATGGCAGGTGGTAGGAAAAACACAAAATGATGCATTAGACTAACTTGTAATTAGAGAGCCGTTTGAGTCATGCACATTACTCAATTAATTACCTCTTTCACTTCATTTTCTTTTTTAGCAAATTTTGTTAATAAAATTAAAATATATGATGAATTAAATACCCAGTTACTGGAAATTTGTGGGGGGAAAAAAGTAAATCTGTGATTCTGTGAAATAGGCTAGGAAAACCAACTAGATTAGAAAAAACTTACACAATTAACAATCACTGTATCAACTCATCACCTGCCTTGCATTAAAAACCTCTCTTTAAGAAAGCATTTTTGCAGAATTTGCATTTAGGATAGACAAATTTTGGTCCTGCAAAAACGAAAAGTTAACAACTGATGATTTGGTCAGGTCATCTAAGTCATGGTTTCTTGAGAAAGGCCTTACTATCTTGTTAAGAGCTTCTATTACTAGAAAGGCCTTACAATCTTGTTAAGAGCTTCTATTACCTCATTTTATTATTCTCATCATCAGTGAAGAGATGCATTGCCAGCCTTAAGTCAATATGAACCAATACTTTCCCACTAGCTTTTTCAGAGAGGTAATGTGTAGATGCTTGTCTCAACATCTTGATGGATCAATTCTTCTAGGCCCTCAGCGGAATCACATAAAATTCAGAGTAGGAAATAGTGGCATTTTATCTTTTTTGGGCAATGCTGTAGTAATAGGAGTATTGCTTATATCAAAACTGAAGTTTCTTTGACCACAAACTAACATTCCTTTGGGTAGGATTCACTAGGTAGAAATGTGTGTTATAAATATGCTAGACTGGTTCTCACACAGCCCACAGGGTGTCCTTACCAAGTTCTGCTGAGTTCAGCTTTCCTGGTCAAATATGCACTGTGTGATATTCTCATGGTTGGAAATTAATCGAGTGCACTGCAGTTTCTACTTAGATGTTGGGCAAGCCTATTTTCTATAAAATGCACAAGCTTTGTCACAAAAGTAAGACTATCTAGAGACTGTACTTTTAGGGTTGAGGTAAGATCTGCACAAAATGCATTTGCCATCAGATCCATTTCAGTAACCTCATACTGATGAGTGAATAATTCTAGGTTCTAAATACATTTAGAGTGAAAGTGAAGGAGTTATTGATTTAAAAAATGAATAAGGATTCTGCTTCATTACACTAACATAATCTAAACGAAGCTGGTTCTTATAATTGCCTTCTTTAAAAACACATTGCTGGCCATGAGTGGGTGTTTTTACTAGAAGAGACTTTTCTGCCTTTTATTAGTAGGACTCATGGATAATCATCTGTCTCTTCAAAGGCTCTGTTGGGGGAAAATAGTTTTTTAATTCAGTATCTGACTGCATATTTTTGAGGAAGTATTTAGTTGGAAAAGAGACTCTTACCATATTTTTACATGTGGAAATTCTTGCTATTCATAATTTTAAAAGACATCATCTTCCATGAGAGATTTATGTTCAGTACATCCATTAGGAAATTGGAGCTTTGTGGTCTTGGAATCTCTGACTAATTCCATTTGTTGTATTGTAAAGAAGATTGAAACATCTTAGATAGCAAAGGCTGGTTCCAGCTTCTCTGGAGAGTAAAGCAGGAGAGTTGCTGAAAGTCCATGAATTGGGCTCTTGGGGGACTATGTCTCTCTAGAAGGAGGCTAATGACATAACATTGTGGCTCTATTTGGTGGTGGCCCCCCCTCCATAGGGGTGTTACAAGGCTTGCTGTGGGGAATTAGATGGAAGGGTAGGACTCTTACTCCATAAAGCACAGTCATTGATTGTCCTGTAGGATTTTCAGCATGGCTTTGGAATAAATACTTGGAGAAGTTAATAAGATCTGCTCAGAAATCCTCAGGGGAATTTGTTAGAGCAATATTACTGCTATAAAAAAAGCCAAAAATTTTAAGACTGGAGTTGACTTTCCTTCATACCAGCTATAGATTTTCATGGAGATACAATATGTTTCCTTGAGACACTATTGTATTTACATCCACCTTATGCAGAGCAGAATTATCTGAAACCTCTATTGGAAAAATGACAGTAATCACAAAATTAGAAAACTGATGCATCAGTTTCTCACACCTTCTGGAAGAAAAAATCTGATGTGAATCTATATGGTACATTAGTGCCATGACATAAGTATGGCAGAATACTTAAGTGCCTTTGAGACCACTAGCTCATCTCTTAATGCACATGAGTAGACCTAGTGGAATCAATGGTTTGTGGTATCTAGTTTCAATACTGACATATCAAGCAACAGGCCCATGAAATGAGATGCAAAGTGTCTTTTTGAAAAAGATATCACTCATATGCTTAATCCAGATTCACTGGAGCTATGGATATTTTTGGCCAGGGCATTTTTTTTTCGTACTGAAAAGAACAAATTTAGCAAAAATGAATTTGCAGTTGTTTCTATTTTCAGCAGATTGCTTATTAGAAGGGGAAAAAAATCCTCGCAATCATCTTTCTCTCTCCCTTTCTCTCTTTCTCCCTCCCTCTCTCATGGGTACTCCCACCCTCCCTCGGTGGTACTGTTCCATTCTCATCACACATGCATGTGTGGATGCATTTGCTTGCTCTCACAGATACAAACACACACATAAAAAAGAATTATTTATATACCTGCACACATATATACATACATTTTGTACTACTTGATTTTGTCTGAAATTTTTGGTCAAAAGTTCTGAACATTGTGTTTAGGGGCAAATCAAAATATTTTTCTGAATTTTTGCAATTGTTGTATCCCATTCTTGCTTAGTTCTGGTGTAGTTTATTTGCTCTGAATTTTGACTTGTCATGGGTACTGTTCCTCTGCTGGAAAAGGCCTGGCCTTTGGTTACTGGACCTAGCTAGGAAAGCACTGAACCCTTCCTGTGAAGGAATATGACCTTGTAGTCCTGTAATGGGGTGTTACCATTGCTAGTAACAAAGCTGTAAATTTTGTCCTGATTTTGCAAGGCCTCATGATTGGGATTTGACAGGCCTGCTCTGTCCAAACTTTCCTTGACCTTCCTGTTTTACTTGGGTTAGCTCTGACAGCAGTTTTTCTACTCAACCAAGCATTTATATCTGTTTTAATCTTGTTTGTCTTTGTGTGGTACAACTTTAGTCTACACAGGAGCAGTAACAAAGGCTTGGTAGAACAGCAGAGACACGAAGAGTGGAGGCACAGGATGTTTCATTAGAGGAGTGCAGGTGCAGGATGATAAGAGATGGGGCACAATCTTGGCACTGAAGACTCCATGCTGTAAAAAGCTCAGTAAAAGGTAAAAATGCAGACCTGGAGCTTGAGAAAACTGGTTTTAGGTGTTAATGAAGAGAACAAAAAGATAGTATCTAACACACATATGTGGCACCATTTATAGTAAATTCAAATATAACCTGGAGTTGCAGACCAATTGACGAAAGAGCAGGTATAAATGCATGTTAGAAAACACAGATATATATATATAGCTTCCTAAGGGGAAGGAAGAAGAGAGGAGAAAGAAGAATCCATCAGCAGGAACACCATATCCCTCCTGACGAAGGACTTCAGGTGCTGACAACTCATCGTAACAACTCCCATCACTAACACCACTATGGAACAATTGACCTGAGGACCCAGAGAAGCATGGAGTTACAGTAACACCAGGGAAAGGGATAGACAATTTTAATTGTAGTATTCCTATAATTGTGACTTTTTCTGTATTCCTTGTTTCTCTGTAAAAGTTAGATCTAGACTAACAATGCTTCTTAAATTAGTTTAAGATTTTCACTATGCTAACAATAAACTCTTGGCTTCACTTACGTGTATAAGGTGTGCTTCATCTTTGTTCATGAACAAGACTTTGACAGTAACAGAGGAATTCATCTACCTGAAGGAGGCTGTGAGAAGCTATGCAGCAGCATGCCTGCTCATTAGGTGTAGCAGCCTACTTTGGGTAAAGAATAACTTCATTTGTATTGCTCTAACAGGTTTTGGCTGAAGACAAAGCAGTGGTGTGAAGGCTTTGTGTTTTGGCATTAGTCTCTGAATGATGGAAACAGTCACAGCCTGCTAGTCCCTCTGTTATTTATGGGAAAGTAGTTTCCTAGGTGAATTCTATTGTCAATTCAAAACTTCATGCATTTATTACCAAACCAGTAAGTGGATTTGTATTCTTTCCTTTTCTGGTTTCCCTGGTTTACCTCACAAAAGCACTTTTGAAAGTATGTTCTGTTGTCCAGCTAATGTTCAAGTCATATTTTAGCCACTGTTTTAACTGCATGTTATTGGCAATATTTTTTGGTGCACCATGCTAAAGTTCAGCATCAGCTTATGTTTGGCTAAAAGTGCATAACTTTATCCAAATGAGATTTAGATTGGATTGATGTACTACTTTCCAGACAGTAAGACATATTGTTAGCTAGACAGTACAGATGCAAAGCATATTGCCTCCATGCAGCTTTTGTTTTAATTTTTGCTTTCAACATCATTTAAAACTTCTATATTTTCCACCAGATATGCTGACTCCCTTTAATATGTTTGTTGGTTTTTTTTCTTCTTTTTTTTTTTATTTTCCCTTGGTAATGTACATGAAATAGGGATAAAACAATAGATTTTGTGTCTTTTGAAGGCAAAGCCGAAGGAAGGTTGTGTTGCATGCTCCAGAAGAGACAACTTTCACAGCCCAGAACAGACAGAAGTCTTCTAAACCTACAGCAGTGTTCATGCTATGTCTAGAATTACCACAGTTAGCATTTCCCTTGGTATCATTGCTGTTGTGACTACTGAGAGTTAGAACCGTGCTCATAAATGGCCAGCATGATAATAAGCATTTTGGCATTTAAGCTTTTTTTTTTCTCCTTCCTGTGGGCCAACACCTCTTTGGCCCTTATACAGAGAAGAGAGGACTGCAAACTCTGGTCTGAATGGGAGTCTGTTTCTATCTCGATGTTCTAAAAAGAGGCAGGGAATGAATCTCCCAGCAGTGGGAACTTTGGTGTTGTTGGAGAGGATTGATCATTGGGCTGCGTAAGTACAGCATCTCACAGTGACTAGGGTAGCTGTTCAAGAGGAAATAAACCATGGTGTAAGAGGTGATAAAGCCAAGCCTGTCCAAAGTCTGGGTTGATTTATAGGTTTGAAGGAAGTTTGTATGGGACAAAGAGCATCTTTTAGAATGGTGAACCAAACAGAAAGGAAAAAAGCATGGGGAGCTCAGGGTATAAAATTTAATTACCAAAATTTAGTAAGTATTTTTGTTACCGAAAATGAGAAATTACTTGGCAACAGCATTAAGTACTGTAACTCAAATTGCATTTGGATTAAATTTATCTTTGAAAGCAGTCAAGTTTCAACATGTGGCTCCCTTATGAAACGAGTCTACATTTTATGCTTTTTTTTCCCCTTCAATTTCCAGTCTCAAGCTCTGTAATATACCAAGTTATTTTTAACTATAAAAAGACTTCATTGTTATTATAGTGCTAGAGTATTAAGTGTGAGTATTAGGTAGTATTGTGTGTTTAAAATATGTGCACTAGGTGTCTATATTCATTTGTGCATTTTACTTACTAGTCAGATAGAGCACAGCACTTTTGTCAGTGGATTTGGGGTGACTGCACTACTTACAAGTAGCAAATATACAGTATATATCTCTTTATAGAAAATGTGACTGTTCTGGAGCATAACTTACTATCAAATTTGTTCAGATTAAGATAAATAACAAGACTTCAGAAAATGACCTCAAATTGTTTTTCCAGAGACACATCATGACTTTAGACACCATTATCATGGCCCTATGAGGTTTATGTTATATCCCACTGGGACTTTTCCTTCTCCAGTCAAATAAATGTTTAGTTTCTGGCTGTAGAAAATGTTAAGGAGGAGGCACCCAGCTTGAGCGGCTTTTGTGTTTTATCATGATAAAATTACTTAAAGGAACCAGAGGTCTGAGACTCTGCTACAGGAAACCTGGGGCCAAGCCAGCAAGGAAGACTTGTCTGACTGATAGTGGGGTGAGTAGGGAGTCAAGCGGGGTACCCACTGTTTCCTTAACAAGGATGTGAGGTAAAATATCTGTAAAGCTCAGATATTTTTATGTTTTAAGAAGAGAAAAGCCATGCTGCTGTGTTACTGTCTGATTGATGGATTTTGACTATCTTGAAGTTTTTCATCTGGCTGTTTTAGTGAAAGTGAAGGTATTTGAGAATTGGGAGTCTAACAGTTTTCTGGCAGATTGCTTTGAGATAAAATGTCAACTGTCTGAAGCTATTCAGAGAGTCAAGATAGTCTAAAGAAATCTTAGGTTTTCCTCTATCAAGCAGAGGCCAACTGGAACAGTAGAAAGTGCCCACAACATCCAGCACATTAGATTTACTCTTTATTATAGGCTTTCCTTTCTGCATATGTAATGCAACTTTGTAGTGTGAGACAGGCTCAGAAGCATGTGCTATCTAGCAGTCTTGTGATTTACTCATCTGTTTTCATGAGGAAATTTTGTGCTTCCCATATACTGGGATGATGTGGATATTTGACATGGAATTCTAATGTCCCGTTCTCCATCAATCTGTAGATTAGGTTTTTTTCTCTTTTTAATTTATGACAGAAATAGTTTTATCTTGTATGTTTATGCAGACGGCTAAGAAGATCAAGAGAACACGTATTTTGAACCATTAAGCAGAACAGTTGGATTCTGCAGAACAGGGAGTTTCATAGGGATTTGTCCAATTTTCCTTTCAGTAGGATGACAAATGGTGGCAATGATAGAAATACTGAAACTAGTACAAGTAGTGAAAATGTTCAGATTTAGAAAGTATGCATTCTACATCACCCTGGAGCTTCCTGTTGCACTTTAATAGATGTAGTGTTACACTTGGTAGAGGTTCTAGAAGCACAGCTCCAGGGATTGGAAATGCAACTAAATCTGAGAATTTGTGGAAGGAGAATATTGTTGTACAGGAGCAGCTAAATTAAAGAAGGGGCTTACAGTGGATGAACATGGAAACAAGATCAAGACAGGCTTTATTGTTAAAAAAATCTACAGAAAAGCAGCAGCATTGAGGAGTTGCAAGGAAGGAAAAGTTAACCTATAGGTAAAGAACAGAGGAAGAAATAGCAATATCCGTCAGGAGCTGAAATCCAACAAAGAGTGGTGACCAATCACTACATTGTACAGACAGAAGAACCGGAGGGGGGAATGAACAGTTCAGATCAGTATAGAGTCACAGTGCAGCATCTGTTACTAAAGGGAGTTGGAATGGTTATTATGTGAGATGATCATGAAGAAAGGAATGGTTGTTTTTTAGGGGCAAAAGCACATACAAACCTGCTGCTCAGAGAAGTTCTGATGTGGGTTTGAAAGTAACCATTGATTATTGTTCATTTTGGGACAAATAAAATTTCCCTTGACATGAAGATAGCTACACTTGGTTGAGAAATAGGTGAAGACTCAGCATTTTTTTGGATAGAAGAAATAGCATGGAATCACAATCTAACATCTAGTCCGTTCTCTATGCTGAGGCAGAATAAACTATAATTTGTTGAAAATACACTTGAGGGGAGACAATTTTAGGAGAAGGAATAAAATTACTATAGTTAATGGATAGTAGCAGCACTGGGTGACTATTTCAAGTGAGTCATAAATAACTCTACATCCTGAAGTAGAGTTCAAACAGGGTTGTGTGAGCAGAATATCCAAACATACTTTAGGATAAAGTTTGCTAAGCTTATGGAAGAGAAACCTCTGGGAACTCTTTTTTTTTTAAGCCTTGTCCTAAACCATATTTACTGAATTTTTGTGTATTTTGGGATATCTGAAGCTTAAAAGTCACCAAAATCAGTTCTTCATCGCTTCTGACAGTTTCGCTGGTGGCCACAGAGAAGCATTTTCTTTTTTTGTAGAAGTACAGAATTTGATATAGGAATCCCAGTCTTCTCTCCATTTAGGGTTGGAGAGTGGCAATACTTAAAGGTGTTATGTAGCAGAAGTGCTGGTATTTCTAACTACTTAATTCTCCAAGTGTCTGCTTGGTGCCTGTTGCTTGTGTTTGGAGCTGAAGTCAGGAGAGTCAAGAAGGAATATATTATCACTTCATCAGACTGAGAGGAAGTTTAGGTTCACCTGTAGGATCAAGGGGGGCCCATTTGTGAGGGTCACCTGAGGCATCCATGGCAGTCTGGGAACCAAAGTCTGGTAGTGGTTAGGGCCTTATACACAGTCTGCTAAGGTTAGTGAAGTTTTTCACATGGAGCACTGTGGATGCTTGTAACCTACTTAAGATCCTGGGGCTGTGTGGACTTCTCAGACAACCAAATTCAGTGTAGGTATTTTCTTGGAACATATTTGAACTTCTGAGTGCTCAGCTGATTAAATAAGTTTTGTGTGAGTATAAAGTGTAATGTTGTGTAATTAGACTTTTATTTTCTCATTACTACAGGTTAAATAATATATTTTGTTGTCCATCTTGAAAATCTGCTACAATGGGCCTTGTATGGCTGCAGGGACTGGTGTTACTGATGTGATATTTAGCATTCTAATGGAAGCAAGTCTGCTGGGATTTAGAAGCAAATGGCGATTCTACTGTTAAAAAGTATTGAGATTCAAGGACAAGTGAGCTTTTTTGGTTCCTTTAACTATTTTTTTATCAAAAATATTCAGGGAAGAATTTGGGCTGGTAGTTAATTGTAATTCTTTCTGCTTCATTCAGTAAAAATAATGAAATAAGAGGGAAAGTTGGAATATTGAAGTGAGTAGAAAATGCAATACAAAGAATTCAAGGAGAATCACAGTTGGTTTGATTCCCTCGGAAACAAAGGAGCAGGAACAAAGGAAGCAAAGAAGGCAAACCAAATGTGTCGGTGGTTGCATTCCTTTGTATTATCTATGATCAATTTTGGAATACTGGTTTTCTGTGAAAGAGACATGAAAATAAATCCAGCAAAGAGATGACTGTGATAAGTAGGTGACAATGAGAAGTGCTGATGCTTCCTTATTTTTATTTTGCCACTGACACGACTCTCTAAATTGCTAGTTAAGACCAGCCCTCAGGATTTTATCAACGAAGCCAGTACCCACAAAGCTTAATGAGAACCCAGCAAGCTCAACAAGTTCTGAAATTGAACTGCCTTTAAGACTATACTCTGCAGTTTATCTTTTTTTTTCTCCTGCTTTCAGACATATTCCCAATCAAAACCTGACAAGAGCTGAAAACATGTGATCTCAGGGGTCATCTAGGAGACTGTGTTTGTTTTAACCATTTGAAAGAGTAGTCTTAGATTTGGCATATTACTTTATAATAGAGGATCTGTGTTCTGTCTTTTTGCTACTGATTTTCTGTTCATGTATGTTATAAATCGCTTCACTGCATACTGACAGGGACCCACTTATTCCAGAGAATGCATTTCTCAATGATGCAAAGCAATACTATAGCACAGATAAGGTATTGTCCTTGATTTCCCTAACTGAAATTTCGTGAGGAAATTAGGTCAACAGAATGTAATTACCTACACTGAAACCTCCTAAGGGCACTGGGTAGAGCTGTGCAAATGACTGATTATTTTGATTTGCTTACAGAAGCAAAAAAAATCAGAGGAAAAATTCAGTTTGAATAGAACAAAATGATTTCTTGTTCACCCTGAACTGAAACGTTGGTGCTAAGCTGCTCTTCATAGCTCATTATGAGAATTAAAATAACATTGATTTTATATTTTTTAAACTAAAAATCAGCTCTCAAATTTAACATTGCCATTAACTCCAGCAGCATCTGAAGAGGAAATTCCAGGCTGATCAGAGTAAGCTTTCTGGGTTCACTTCTCTGAGAACACAAAGTCCCTTTTCTACTACACTGGCTTTCTCAGAGTGTTCTTCTGGAGGTGACTAATGCAGCTTCAGTTACTTTTTATCTGTGAGGGAGCTGATCCTTGCCTATTATTCTGGTCAGACAGACTGCCTTCCAGGCTGGGAGCTGAACTGTGCTTTTGTAGCTATTCTGTTCAACATAAAGGCACTGAAGATTCACTATGTTTCATCCACAAAAAAAAAAAAAAGAAAAACAAAACCAAAAACCAAATAAAAATTTAGTCTTGGTTCCTCTTATAAAGGCATGATCAGGAAGTATTTTGTCTTTCAAAAGAGAACTTATTTTTTATGAATACATAATTAGTTAAACCCATGTCATTACAGAATCACAGAATGGGTATGGTTGGAAGAGATCAGTCGAATCACATGGTCCAACCTCCCTGCTCAAGCAGGGTCATCTGAGAGCACTTTGCACAGGAGTTCACCCAGACCGTTCTTGAGTATGTGCAGTGAGGGAGACTTCACAACCTCTCTGGGCAATCTGTTCCAGTGCTCGGTTACTCACACAGTAAAGAAGTTCTTCCTCATATACAGGTGGAATTTCCTGTGCATCAGTTTCTGCCCATTTCTTCTTGTCCTACTGCGGGGTACCACTGAGAAGAGCCTGGAAACATCCTCTGACACCCTCACTTCAGATACTGATAGACATTGATGAGGTCCCCTCTCAGTCATCTCTTCTCGAGGCTGAACAAGCCCAACTCTCTCTAACTCCTTGTTAGAGATGCTTGAGTCCCCTGTCTCCAGTTCCCTAATCTAAGAGAGTTCCTAGTGCCCAACACCAAGGTTTGCAAGGTATGGCCAAACCCACACACCTGTATCTCCTCTGCAGAGAGCCAGGTGCTCCACTGGCTGGCCAGGTGATGCTTGAGTGAAGGTTGGGTCATAACAAGAGCTGGCACAAGGGTCTCCTGATATAAGCAGCTGAACAAGGAATGCAGAATTAGGATTATGGACTTGTCTGAATTTTCTCACATGTTTAAATCTGATTTTTTAGTCAAGTTCTTGACCTTTTCTCCTCAAGTTCCCATTTATAAAAGATGATCACCGCTGTTCTTGTCTTTGATATTACTGGGTGATAAAATACGTCAGAAAGTTGACTGCATATGCTTTCCAGTTGAAGTTGATATCAATATGGAAATTGAACTTGGCTCAGCATGTGCTCTGCTTTTGCACATCATTTTTGAAATGTAGCCATGGCTGGAAATATAAATAACATTTTTTAAAACCCTGTGAAAATGAGCTTAAGAATATGGTACACTTCACATACTTAGTATACCCTGTAGTGCTGTTAATCTATTGCTATAGAAAATGCATTGTAAGATTTTAAGTGAATTCTTGTATTCCAAAAATATTTTTCCAAATTTCTCAGAACCCAAAGATCTCATTGAATTTCCAGTGCCATCTACAGAATAACCAAGAGAGACATTTTAAACTTACTCTTCTCTTCCTACAGGCTGCTTTTCTGGAGACAGTGACCACTTTTTGGCAATTCATCAGCGCAAGAGTGGAAAACCTATGTTTGTTTATCACCATGTGGAGAGTATGGAGAAAAGTCTGGATACAGACAGCTATAAGGATTCCAAACAAAATTTCCGTTCTTCTTCCCACACCAAAATAAGCAAGTTGCACCCTGCAATAATTGTTAAATCAGCCTTCCCCAGGTCTGTTTATGACCCATCCCTCAATCTCTTGGCAATGACCGGTCAAGATTTGGAAGTGGAGAATCTTCCCATTCCTACAACGAATGTGATTATTGTGGTAAGTGACTTTTTCTGGGTTCTGGGGGGGTTTTTTGTGAATAAATATGCCTGTAGATAAATATAGATGGATTGTAATTTTGGGTAGCCTGACTGATCATCTAAATCTAAATAATGACCACTTGTCTTGAGTTTCTTCACTTTGGTGGAATTTGCATTCATATAATCACACTCTGATTAACAGTCTGGTGAACCTGTGCAGAATATATAGCCTCTCTGTAGGTAAAGACCTTACCTTTGCCTCAAATGCCGTTGATCATCTGGTCTTGACTGATGTTTGCACAGTTTTTACTGGATAGGCTTTAAATTATTCTGCATCTATCACAAGAAAATGTACTTCAGGGAACTATTCTACAGAGGCAGTGAGATTTTAAAAGGTTGCCATAAAGGTTTCATTCACTTCTGTTCTTCTGGTAAATCCACCATTATGCTTACATAGCTGTTTGAAAAAAAATTCCTGTTTCTTGCAAAGAATAAGAACTTTGTTTTTGTTGGTGTAAGCCATATGCACTTCTTCTGGGACATATTGATTGGGGACCCTCCTCTGTTAGTTAACTCTGTGTGTGACCTTTCGCATTCTCAAGAAGGTGATGGCAGTGCTCCCTCCTGCAGTGAAGGACAGGTCAGTTTAACTGTATAGTGATGCTGCCCTGCTGCATCCTCACCCTTCATGCCAGTGGGGCAGCCTGCTGTCAGGAGAGCTGTCCTTGGTGGGGTGCATAGTACACTCTGTACGTGTTCTGCATGGACACTGCTTTCCTCACCCCCGTGCGTAGGCAGCTCTTCTTGATTCCTGGAGGGAAGAAGAGCCACTTGTAATGGCTCATGCACTCATTAGAGTGAACTAATAAAGATCAAAGTGAAACCTGTAAATTGCTTGTTTCAGAGGAAGATGAGAGATTAAAAGAGAATGGCCTTTACAAACAAGGAAAAAAGAGCATAGAACACTAGAACATGTTAGCACACCAAGTGTTTCAGAATCCCATATGAGTTCCCTGTATGGTACTCTAGAGATCTGCCCTCATGAATGCACCAAATGCGATAGAGTAGTGACAATGAAAAAATAATCAGGGTAAAAAAAAAAGAAAGTGGTAATTTTATTTGTCCAAGATTAAAGTTTTAATAGTTAAAAAATACTATCAGGGAACAAGGCTCAGAAAGCTGTGCTCTGGACTTGTTGCATCCCATATGAACAAGACCTCCTCATCTGAGTTTAGATGGTTAGCATTGTTAATGGACTACATTCAGCTGTGTGGAAGTGCCCGCATCAGAGCAAAATAAGGTACTGACAGTCTTGCTTTACTGGGGACAGGCCAATTGCAAACAGAGTCCCAATACTGAATGGTGTCAGAGACTGAAAATAGTTTATTCCTCAAACACTGATATAAAAGAAGCTACAGCCACAGAAACCTCCTTGAAGACTCATGGGGTCGATTTGGTAATTTTGGATTGTAAATTGAACTGCTGATTAGATTAAAGGAAACCCATGGTTCAGTCACCTCAGGCTGAGGGAAAGGCATGCATCCACAATAGGCCAAAGCCTCCAGCTGCAATCCCGGCTGAATTTGGGGTGGGGGGGGAGAGCACAGCTCACAGAAGCCAGGTTTACACAGACTCCCCCCAACCGAGGTGAGAGGAGGAGGTTTTGGGTGCATGGTGTAACCTCTGGTGAGAGACAGTAAACACCCATCCTCCGATTACACAAACTGGCCAGCTGTGGAACCCCCAGCCCCACAGGACATCCACGTGAGAGGCTTTGCCCCACAGGACTGCAGTGATGCAGCAGCCCCAGAGACTGCTGTAAGAGGCTGCCCCTTCCCCCAGGGGGACATGCCCGGACATGCCTGCCCAGCCTGAGCATATATACCCACCGGATTCTATGCTTTCTGGGGGGACCTTCACCACCAAGAAGCCCTGCTGGAGAGGATCAACAGAACATTGTTGGGATCCATGGAGTGGTGATATTTTCTTTATTCTGTTCTTGTCACTTTCTTTCTGTCCCCCCTCACCTATTTTCTACTTCTTTCTTTCTCTCTCTCTCATATCTACTATCAATAAAACTCATATTATTGTCACTGGTATATGGTTTTGTTTGCACCTCAATTTGGGCAGAGGAATTTCTAAAGAATTTTAATAATAGTAATAATTGGATCAGAACAAATGGTAATGATCAAGGGGAGGAGATGCCAAGCAGGCTCAATATATCTATGCCTCAAAGCTAGCCTAAGCCAGCAGGGCCAACTCCATAGTGAAGGTACCTGCTCTCTTCTTTCCACTGCAAGCATTATTTCACTTCCGTTCAAGGTGAAGCCTTTCTATTAGTGCAAGGAACTCAGAATATGCATGGCCCTTCTTTTTTTTGTCATTAAATGACACTGTTACCTATGACCTGTTATTTTCATAGGGTTTTGCACAGTTTCGGAGACCTGTGGTCCTCAACTGGTAATGGAAGAATCCTGCAAAATATTCTGGGGCTACCCTGATTTCAGCTGACTGGCTCTGTGCCTGCATTCAAAGCTAAATGAGTCAGATTTTCAATTGGCACATAAAGACACATTAAAAAAAGGTCCATTAAATCTATATTAAGTTCTCATTAAGTGACTTCGGTCCGAGGCTTTGCTACTGCATTTCTAGGATGGAGCTGCTGCTCTGAAGCCTTCTGTTCTGGCTGAGAACCATATGTGCTTTAAAGGGAGGTATAACAGCATGAGCTAATCATGACATGAAAACTGTTTATTGCTTAGGTTCTTCAGCTGTCTTTGGATATGCTGAAGGACAACGGTTTTGGTTTGTTTTTAATGTCATCCTTTCAGGAAAAGCCTTTGGGGAAGTATATGTTTGAAGCCAAAGTGCTGGGAGTCAGACAGTGCATTGGACTAATCCCACCATCAGAAATTTTGAAGGTGTCTTCTTTAAAAGGGCAGCTGTCCCACAACAGGGTGGTTGTCGTCATCCAAGCACAGCCTTGCTCCTTCCAGGTTTCTGTATTTCAACATTCTGTTTCTCCCTCTTGAATGTCACCTGAAGTGGATTGTAGTGTTAATGTAATTACCAAGGGAATCTGGTTTGTTTTGAATTGCATGTGTATTGCTCCCTCTTTGTTTTGAATTAGCATTTAGTGCCTGTTGCTGCTTTCTGGTTTTTAATATATAGGGCAAGCATCAACATTTGTTGTTTTGTCCTGGCTGACCCTTTTTGCTCCAGCCTTTAGCAATGTTGTTGGTTGCTCAACTTGCAAGGGCAGTTGCTGCTGTTAGTGCTTCCTGTAATCCAGTTACATGACTGGTGCACATTGTGATTTAGTATGGAAGCCAGCAACATTTTTTTTTTAAATAAATCAGTGCTCTGTTGGCTCTGCAGAGGAGAGGAAACTGAATTCAATCTAATTTCAGTGACTCAAGGTCCATTTTCTTCATGATCAAGGTGGAAAGGTAGGGTGAATGGATGCCTAATGCAGAACTATTACAAGGTTACATTTTGTGCAAATGACTAAACCATCTGACAAGAAAAATGTTGCCAATGCACAGCAGAGTGCTATGAAGCCAAGAATTCTGCAGGTATTGTGTCAAAAAGTGATGTTTTGTGAGTCTTAACAATAAAGAACACATGTTAAGAAGTAATTTTACTGAAACTGGGGATATTGTAGTGCTTGTTTGCCTGACCGAGGAAGAGGAGGTATTTATTTTCTGGGAGGGGGTTTTATATAATTAAAGGCAATCACATTACCTGATATTAAGTTCCTGTTGTTTGTTTTCATGTATGTGTGTGCATGTGTGCATTCAGTTCATGTTGTTTATTGAAGGAAGTGAGGACAATTCAGAGCTCTTAGAAGCATTTTGACTGTTCTATAAATGCCTTAGTGCGTACCCATATGTTCTGTTTAGCTGTCTCTCTATATGATGTGAGGCCAACTCATCTGCAAATTGCTTGGATAACATACAGAGTTACATAATTTTTTTTTTTAATACTTGAGATTTTTCTATTTGTAAGGTATTATTTTGCATCTCAGAAACCATATACTCATTGAAGGTATTAGTAGTACAGTGAACAAGTTCTCAAAATTTTTATTTGTGTTTATTCCAAGTCTTTCCAATACAGAATGTGAGAACCACCAAGGTCAAGATAGTACATGGAAAGTGGGAATAGAATGTGGATAATCACTTATGATAGAAAATATTGTCTTAACATACTTATTAAAAAACCAAAACACATACAAACATGTATAGAGTTAGGGCTGAACTTGAGAGAAAAGCAGAAGGACTTGGAGTAAAGGTTACAGCTCAGACTAGGTCTAAATTATCACCTCATGGATATGCTGAAGCATCGTCCCTCGTAACCTGATATAGTTTGGTCTGTCCAAAGCCTCTCTCAGGCATGCAAGTGTATTGTATCAAGATTGGACCAAGCTACTCAGATGCTTTTTTCACTTGCATCCTGTGAAGTGTTTCAGAGATGTAAAGGTAATAAACTTGCTCGATATATCACAATTTTCCCTTTCATACCTCACTCTTACTATACACCTTCTTGTATAAAATGAAAATCTGTCTCTTTTTCTGTTCCTTAGAAAGGACACAGCACTGTATCGTAGCCTAAAATTCAACTCATCTCTTAATTTTTGTTTGATTTACGTGAGTGTTACTGAACTGAATTGATTTAATTAGCTTCTTTCAGCTAATGTCAATAGGACATAAGATTCACAGACAGCCACATAGAGCTTCTCTTTGCCTTTTCCATGGCATTTTGTGTAGGGCTGTGTAAGGCTGAATGCCTCAGAGCTATAGCTTTTCCATACCATCACATCTACTTTGTCTCGAACCAATGAACTATTTACTTTGAAGCACTCTGAAGAGCACAAGGACGAACTTCAGGTGCTAGTACTTTGAGAGAGGATTCAGTGGAAGAGTAAAGAGCAACAAAATACGTATCTATAAGTAGATATTCATGTGGGGACTAGGTGTTCAAGCTTCAGTATAGGCAGTGGAAATCTACCCTGCTAATAGTTTATTAAGCTATCTAGTATGTTTCTAAACACCTTCTGGCTTACTAGGGAGTTAATATAGGTCAGAGACCATATCCAATAGGCAGACTAGATGTGATCATCCTGATTTGGAGATTAGTACTGACATGGACCATTTCCACATCAGTTTTCTCACAGCCAGAGAACAGTACCAGATGCATTTAATCTACTAGTATAATGCAGCCTTGCTGTCTGCTTCAGGGTGAGTTCCCTAATTCCAAATGGCTGTAGTGACAAGAATGATATTGATGATAATGGGTGCTTAGGCACCAACTGCACACGGACTGCCTCTCATGCACACACACAGACATGTACATTTAGTGACATCTTAATCTGGAGCTCATCCCAGCTTAAACAACACATTTGATGTTGAAATAATGTGGAAATCCTTTCCAAATCTAGGCACAGTTCAAGTAGGTGGGCTGCTTCTGGGTGGGTTTGGGTAGCTGAAAACCATGTGGCTGTGAAACCACAGCAGAACTACTTTTACACTTATGTCAGATTCATCCCACAAGTACTGCTATATTCTCTTATATAACTTTCCTCATACTACATTCTCAGAAAAGATGCATCTTTTGCTCACTTGCTGACATGGCCTTAGATGTATAAGTTTATTTCTCCCTTGATTCCCCATATCCCGATGTGTCAGGTTTAATTACCAGTATCAAAGCCCAGAATTTATCTATATTATTTGTTCCTAAATTTTACTTCATCATTCCCACACGTATTTTCTGCCGGAAATGTCTATTTTTCTAATTCTTTGTATTCTTTGTGAAGCCATGGCATCCACATGGAATGTCATCTCGAAGTCTCTCTAGGAACACACAGGACATCCACTTGCTTCTTCCTTGAAAAGACCAGCGAAACAACAGGAACCAGACAACAATATACACTTTCTTCTGAGCATTGCAATTCTCTCCACTGACTGGTTTTGTTGGAGGGCCATAAGAAGAACCGTATGAAAAGATTCTGATAAAAAGGTGGAGGCATCCAATGCTTACAATTATTTTCAGTCCAAAAAATATTTTCCCCATAGCTGCCTCTTTTGTGGAGACATTTAATATGGATTTCCTTTCATGAAAATAGAGCAATGTTTGTGGAATTTATTTTTTACTTTTCTTTAAATGAAAAATGCATGTTTCTTCTCACTGGCAATTTGGTAGTACAAGATGCCTTCTTTTTCAAGGCTAAGTCCCAGAGTCTTACTGAATGAGAGGAGTAGGATAGAGAGAGCCCTCTGAGTCACAGCAGCAAGCTGTGTGTGATCTTTCTCTGTGCCAGAAGGTAAATGACCTTCTGAGAATCCCAAGACAAGAAGATGCTCTGATAATGTTTTTTCACTTATAACCTGTTCCAGTTTTCCCCAGCTGTCCACTTGAGCGACTGTTTTTCCAGAGTCTCTTATTATTCTTTTTCCTGATGCTGAATACCACGCCTTGACATAAGATGAAGTCTCTTCCTTTCTTCAAGTTCTCTTTGTTAGGAACTCTTCTATCTCTCAAATACTGTCAGCCTCTGCTGGCTCAGCATCCACCCAGTTAAGTGGCCCAGTAAGGCCATGCTGAACAATCAGTAAAGGTATCTTGAAATTGTTACAGTTTCAGTCTGATAAATATGCATAGAAGTCTGTGAGAAATCTTGATAGCAGAGCATGATCCATTAGACAGAAATTTAGGACTACTTTTAGGAGACCACAGACTAAAAGTCATTTTCTTTGGGGCCTAGCGAAGGGAAGAGGAATGGATAAAACTGGGGATGTTCTTACAAAAGAAGAGGCACAGTTTCTGAAGCAAGTGATTTGATGCTCATACACTGTCTGCCTTGCATCATGTGTTGTGTGATATGTTATCCTACAGGTATTTTGAAAGTTACTCAAACTGGGTTTATCATCCCATTACACCCTGTACAGTAATGTCCCAGTTTTCACTGGGATAGATGTAGACGTATATATACGTAGTTCCATCTGTTTCTAGATGTAATTATGCTATATTGCAATAATAGAAGTGACTAAGGAGCTGCTTTTTGAATACTGTGCCTAATCCTGGGGTCTCAGCCTCGAGTCTGTCAAATTCTGACTCCAAAAAGCGATTTACCTTCTGGTTTGTGGAAAGATCACATGCAGTTTGGTGCTGCGACTCGGAAAGCTCTTTGCATCCTACTCCTCCTGGCTGGTAAGAGTACCTTAAGCTCACTCCCTCTGTAGGCCTTGTGAAGAGATGGTCAAAATACTTTTGAAAGTATATTAAGCTGAAACAATGGGTTGAAAATAAGGCAAAAAATATGAGTGAGAAGACCAAGTAGTCCATAAATGACAGGTCAAACAGTGCTGGGGCAATCAGCCAAGCTAACTATCTATGAAATATAACAAAAAGTCAGATGTCTTGTTTTGTCACTGAACATCTGCTATTGCCGGCCTAAGAGAGGGGTTGGCACTAGGCCAGGCCAAGGAGGCATAAATAGAAAATCATGTCTCTGCAGTGACTTCTCAAAGGAGCTTTCTGAGGAGTAAGATCTTAGAATCTAGTGAGGTATCAACTGTATCCATCTCCATTTCCAGGTCACTTATTTGTCAGATGCTTGGAAAAGCAGAGGACAAGTGCCATGCTGTTAGTGAAATTTTAAGATCTTATTATAAATACAGTGCTGAATTGTTAACAAGCTCTAAATGTTAGTCACACATTTCAAGAGTGGGTTATAGCAGTCAATACATTTAGTGTGATTGTTATAATCACTGTTATGTCTTTTTACACTTTACATTGGGACCCCAAATATCAGGTCTTCACAGAATTTGGCTTCTAGACTCAAGTCCGCCTTCTAATAAGAGATTGATGCTCACCATTACTCCTTAAGTTATTATACTCGACAAAACATATCTGCAGCAAGCCCTGCAAATAGACCTAGTAGCCTGCAGCTCTGTCATTCTGGATTTTGTTTGCACAAAGAAATCTAAAGAGTCTGCATTAGTTGGCCTCATTTGCTTTCTGCTTCCTTCTGTGCACTTCAGCAGGGATAATTGCATGCTGAACCATTATCACGGTATTGTGTTCGCTGTCAGTCTTTGTGGAAAACAGGAACGATTGCATTAGGTTGTAACATGCACTAAAACCTCCTTAGGGTACTTTTATGTCATCTGATTTGCAAAATTTTAAAAGAATGTTAGTGGGATATTCAGCAACCCAGTGCTTTGATAGATTATCTTACTGCTGGCAGCTTTGGAGGTACCTTTGTAACATTCAGTGGGATTTTACACTTGCACAAAAGCTGGTCATATCTTTCATACATTGCCTAGATCCTCATCAGTCAGAGCATTCGTTTTCCTGCATTTTTAGTGAAAGGAAGATGTTTCTTGAAGTCATTTGATTTTCCTCATAAACTGCACCGTTTAAATGAAAACAAGATTTCAGGAACAGGCAGTTATATGTTTTTAAGCTAAAGCCTAAAGTTTCATTGACAGTTAGCATTGTGCAGTTCATCTGTAAAGAAGATATTCCATATTTCTTTCAACTGTGTATTCCTGTTACTGGCCAATCCCAGCTGTAAATTAAATACTTGCATGTAGCAGAACAGAATCTGCTTATATTCTTCCACTCTTCAAATATGTGAGTTTTGTCCTCCAGGAAAAATCTTTATTAATTGATAATTTTAATTTATTTTTAAACAATTCCATTAAATTCAGATACAGTTGCAGCCAAATCAAATATCTTCACTCTTGCTTAAACTGTATACCCAAGTGTGGGACACCTGCCTCAAAGCCTTGTGCTCTAAAGGAGGTAGAGAAGAAAACTGATTTTGAGGTTTTTCTCATTTCATATGATCTAGTCGCTGAGCTAAGGGGTAGAGAGCACCACTTTTCTCATACTCGCAGATGAAATTGTTTGACCCAAACCAGATTGTTTCAACTAACTGAAAATTCAGAGAAGTGTTGTTCTTGGGCTGATCCAGTACAAATTTCTTGCATGTGTTTTGACTTGGTCTCCAAAAGAGAGACTCCCCTCCCCCAAACAAACAACAAAGCCCCTCGACACCCGAGGCCTCCTTGTTTCTTACATGGTTCCATTTTTAACTGATTGAAAAAGGCCTCTATTCTATTTCTGTGCCATGCTGTACTGAATTCCAGAAGAAAATACACAGAGATTTAGACAGTAGTGGAAACTCTTTGGCTTTTTTATGGCAGTGTCCAAACTGCACTTTTGGTGTTTCAGCTTTTTGGTTCATAGGACTCCTCACTGGTTGGAACTGCACTGACTCCATTACCCAGAACAGTACAGAAAGGCTTGTATTTCAGAAGTTCAGGAGGTTGCTCTACCTCTATCAATGTTCCCTTTTCCTCCTACAGGTGAGTGGATATCTATTACTGCCTAAATTTTACTAAGGAAAGGGAAGGTTTCCTGGCATGCAGAGTTACAGATGCCATCACTAGAATTACACGTGCTTTATGCTGAAAATCATAAATAAGCTAGATGGCCCTATTGGGATCATGAGACCCACCAATAGAAAATCAGTGACTACTTCCCACAATAAATCTATGCATTGTGTTGATAATGTTCAGGAATAAAGAATGAAGAAGCACTGCTTCTTAAAAATTCTTTTAGCACCCTCAGAGAACTATCTTTGTGAAAACCCAAGTCCCCTACAGTAACATTTAAAAGGCAGATAAAGGGCGCTCAGATAAAAGACATCAAGACAGCATGTGTTTCCTTATCAGTCAATGTTTTGTTGGATCTGGCAGTTCAGCCTCTGGAATAATCCTTTTGGTTCTTTATGTCTGACTTTGTTGTTAGGAAAAGTGACAGCTTCTATAAAGTTCCTTAATAGATGGTTCATAATGTGTTCCTATGTGTAACCCCTTAAATACTAAGCCTTGTAAAAACTGTTTTTGAAAAATTAAAAAAAATTTATTTTTCTATCATCATGACATTAATATGTGATATTTTAAAACACAGTTTTAAATTTTTGAATCAGCTAAACAATAATTGAGTCAGCCAAACAATATTTGGGAGCAGAAGATGGTCATCTGAACTCTTTAAAATGCTTCCTAGATCTAGCATTACTGCATTTTGGCATCTCTTTAGCAAAAAATAAATATTGGATTCTGAAATTAAATGCACAGGCTCAGATGATACTGGGGTTTAAATGTGATAGCATAGCTCCCAGGTGAATCATGTTTTTTCAGTCACCTCAGTATCAAAATCGTTCATGGGAAGGGGAATAACCCAAGGAAGTAAGCAGAGAGGTACAAATTCTTTGTCTGTCTTTGTTCTTATCTGTGAAAGCATTTAAGTGGTGTTTCACTGCCCTTCCTTTGAAGGTCAGCCATGACTGGCAATTTTTAATGGAGCTAATTCTTACTTGTCTCTGAACCACGATAAACTGGTGGAAAATACTTTTAGTGGATACAGTGCTTTAAACTGAGTATAGGGTAGACACATCATGCAAAGCGTTGGGGGTATATATTAAGACTGCTAAAATAAAAGTGTTTAATAGTGTAGAAAGGTGGTTGGCTGCATATGTTATGTCAATGTTTAGTTAAACATGAATTGTAACAGATTTACATTTCAACCTTTATTAGCTGTTGGAAAATAATAGTGGAATGTCTGCTTTGTACAAATTTGGCTGAGATCACATGTTCTCCTTGGGAATAGTCACTGTGTAATAAACTGTAGCATAGAAATCAATGAAAATATAAATTTAAAATTTTTACATTTACAATATGCTAAATCAAATTTATACGTCACCAATTAAGTTGAATTTAATTTTTTTGCCCATTTTTCTGTTGGTACCTTCAGAATAAGGGGTTATCTTTTTGCTGGTACTAATTGTACCAGTAATCTTGTTTTCTTTTTGAAAACACACTCAGGGAAGTAAGGATCACTTCTTTTATGGTGCTGTGGTGTTCTGGCAACACTTACAGCTTTCTGCTTTGTTTAGCCAAATAGTTGCTGATATGCTTTCTTCATGCAACACATGATGTGTTGTCTAATTAAGAACACAGCTCTGAAGGCTAATCTTACGAGTGGATATGATATTTCAATTTCATGCAGAAAAGTAATTTCATGTTGTAACAGTTTATTTTCAGGTACTGTAACACGTAGTCTTATAGTGGTGCAGTCTTCTGAGCTGACAGGTCTTTAAAACACAAATGTTTTGGGTGAGTGGAAGAATGACCTTAAATACTGCACTCTTAGAGCCTTTGTATTCTTTAGGCAAAGTAAAGCTGAAACAGTGTAGAAATTATATTCCTTGTTTTAAGCTGATGATGAAAAATAAGCATGAAGCAGACATTGTCCCCAAAAACTTTCTCACAGGCTTTCTCTGAAATGGCGTTATAGGATGCCATGGCTCTACATAATTAGTCACAATAAAAGTGTATACAGGCAATAGAAATTAACTTGAAAATTAAAAATACCCCCTTTCTTCCACTATTTTTTGTTAAACTGTAGCCACATTAGTTAAAGACCTCTCACCTTTGTCCATTGGCTACTCTGACATACGCTTAATTTTAAGGCTATCTAGATTGACCCTGGTAGAATCCCTGTTAAAGGAGGGCTGTGGTGGGAGAAGGGAAGTTGGCTAATAGCTGTAGGAACACCCCTCTGGCATGCTGTATACATTTGTGGTTGGAACAAGTGAATACTGACTGGAGTTGGGCAAAGAGGGAAGGATAAACTGCATGTGTAAAAGATCGCACAAATAATGAAATAGCAAGAAACCTCCTGAATGCTGATCAAGACACTAATAAAAAAAAAAACCGAACCAAAACAACAGCAACTGACTCATCTAGAAATAGGTAATAGGGCAATAATTGAATAGATAGATATGTGATTTGAAATCTATAGACTAAATAAAAAATTTGACTGTAGCTTTAATTTTTAAATATACTTCATAAGAATCTGCCTGAAAATGAATATAAACTTTAATGAAATAACTGTAATGTGAGGCTTTTGGTAATGAATGAATTAGAAAACCATATGGATGCATTAAGTAGAATAATTAATGTACCATACACAAAAGTAGGACACCCATAAATCATTTATGATGTCCTTTTCATCAGTTCTTGGCTCTTTGAGTCTTAATTGAAAGCTAGGGTAGCTGGATATTAGAAAAACTAGATTTGCTGGTCAGATAACAGACAACTTTCATTAAAGCATTAATTAATTTTAGAAGGCTGAGGGCCTGATCCATTAAAAATACTTGCAGAACAGTGCTATTTTAGTCATCTTTGGGGTTTTTTTCTATTTTAATTACTCTCTTCCTGTGGCCAATGAAAGTTATTTGTGTTCTACTTTAACTTGCTCAGCAAGGATGATGGAATACTACTGTGTTTATAGAATTAAGTATTGAATTGCCCAAAGAATTCCAAATGCTTCAAATGGCTGTATCGTACAGTTACAAAAGTAAGGTGATCTATTTCTTAGAGTAACTGTCAGGGTACCTGTTTCTTCTTTCAAAGGCAGAGATTCCAAGGACCTTTTTTAGGCAGTTCATCCTATGCCCAGTCCTTCATGTCAGTAGGAACAAGGGAACACGGAAGAAAATACCTTTTTGTGGATTTTTTTTCCACTTTTCTTGTATTTAAACATAGTAATTTAAACTCTCATTTTATCATCTTTAATAGTGATCTAATTCATTACAAAGATGGCCAAAATAAATGTTTTGCATCACTCCTATAAAATGAGACCATTTTATAAATGCTGAAATTAATGTGAGACTTGAGCTATAAGCTTACTCTGCCAAAGAGGTACACCTAGGGCAAAATGATCAGAGTTTTTTTAATAAAATACTTTAGGAAAAATTTTCCCCCAAAAAAATAGATTTACAATATTGGTTCTAAAAATAGATGAGATTCAGTCTGAAAATAGTATTATTCCGTTTGAATAGCATGGTTGTGGTGATAAATATGCTAAAAAAAAGTAGAGATAGGCAGTTTATTTTCAAATGTCATATTTATTTCTGTTCCGGTGTTACGAGTAGAATGTTTTTATATTCAATTTTTCATTATTCAAAGTAAGGGACTAAAGATTGTTGTAGATAATGAAAAAAACTCTTATAATGTAATGTAAAACGATGATATAACGTATTAAGACCATCATAGAATCACAGAATTAACTAGGTTGGAAAAGACCTCTGAGATCATCAAGTCCAACCTATGATGTAACACCACCTTGTCAACCAGACCATGGCACTGAGTGCCACATCCAGTATTTTCTTAAACACTTCCAGGGATGGTGACTCCACCACCTCCCTGGACAGCACATTCCAATGCCCAGTCACCCTTTCTGTGAAGAATTTCTTCCTAATGTCCAGCCTAAACTTCCCCTGGTGTAGCTTAAGACCGTGTCCTCTTGTCCTGTTGCTGGTTGCCTGGGAGAAGAGACCAACCCCCACCTGGCTACAGCCTCCTGTTAGGTGCTTGCAGAGAGTGAGATACATGAAGCAGATGTACTGGGCACAGAGTTAGCTCACATCTTTCAGGGCTTGCTATCCAAGGCATAGCATAAATGCACAGAGCTGGTCATCTCTAACAAAAAAATCCCTTAGAGTTCCAGTGCTGGGCATCAATATCAATGTGGAGTTATGGTACCCCTCTGACTCTGAGCTATTAATGCCTAAGGGCAGCTTTGGTGTCTCCATATTCATGTGCCATTAAACTGAAATCCAAGGACAACTGAACGCTGACCGTAGTTGTAGGCCAGCGAATGTATTTCTAGGCCAGACTTGGGTGTTCCCAACTGTAATTGCCACAGTCAAGCCCTTTCTCTTGTTCTCATGTAATTGATCTTTCTTCTTCTGCAATGCTACCAGTTTATTTGGCTGGCCAGCCAAGTTTGTTCAGTGTTTGTCAATGCTTTTTCTTGGCCCACATCAAAGTCACTTTTGCTTTCTACCATTATCTTTCAGTGGGTTGTAAAACAGGCTTGGCATAAAGCTGCAGGTTGTTCCAGGGGCTAGTCAGAATTTCCTTGTATGCCTTCTTTGACTCATGAGCTGCCAGTTGTCCAGTCCTTATCTGTTATGAGCACAGCCCTATAAATTTTTTTCCTTAAAGGTAAGAGACTTTAAACAAAAAATCCAGTGCTTTTGGCATGCTGCATATTCATATTTTATGATCAATCAGTGAAGAAATTAAATACTTCAGAAATACATATCTGATATTTAAAAGAACTGTTCAATCAATGTGGCCTCATTAATGTCTCATGTTGCCAGTCCCAGTGATCCTAGCCTTTGTCAAACAAAGTTTGGCAAAGGCTGCTAGCTTTTCTTTGTCATAATGTTGTTATAACCCTCCCCATCTAGTGGTCTACTGCTCTTGATCTTTGCACTTTTGGCCATGTTACTAGTATTGTCGTTTCTTCAGTTGTAATAGAAAGGCATTTACTATAATCTTTGGCTCCAGTACATAGCAATTTATTTTCTTGGTTTGTCTACTTAAACATAGACACTGCATCTTTGCTTTCCTAAATTTTATTCTGCCTGGAGGCTGACAGACTCTGCCTCTAGCATTGGCTTTCTTTTTCTTGCCCTTTCTTTTAATTGTGGATTTCTTTCAAAATTACCTTGAGGGTGACGCAATACAAAAATACCTTCACTTTGATATCACATCAGCAGCCAAACAGCTCTCTAACGGCTCATTAGTTATGGAGTGGATCACGCCTTCCTTGTAGCAATTGAGCTGTAGGGGCTACTGCTGAAGAACCACTGAAATGAATGAAATCCTCTGAGTCAAAAAACTCAAGGCAGAGGTTGAAAATTAACTCCCTTTTTAAAGAATTATAAAGTAAAAAAAATTCACTGGGATAAAATGAAACTATTTAAACCTTTTAACTGGGAGGTAAGGAGGAGATGAAAGTCATGTATCACAAAAATCCCAAGGCTCAAGGCATACAGCTACAATGGGCTCTCTGGTTCCAGCACTTCTTTTATCACATCCTGGTAGGAGCTGAGAGTCACAGGGGGGAAATTGGTTAAATCATCCAAGTCAGGTTATTTGGTGTCTTTTATTTAAATTGTAGGATAGAGGTGAGATAGGCTTATGGAGGGGGTATTTTCAGTGCATTTGAGATTGGTCTTGCCTTCAATATATGGGAGTTGCAAGGCCAAGTCTCTTTTAGACACTGAAATGTTTTGCTCTCCTTTCCAGATTAGATTTTATTTAATTAGTTCAGCTGAGTGGAATCTGTAGTGTTGCTGGAAAAAGGTTTGTCTGGAAGTCTAGTCATTCAATTTATCAAGTGGCATAGGAGGACAAACCAATAACTCTTCACCCTGAAGCGTATACAGATCAGGGACCTGAGCTGGGGTGTCCCACGTGCAGTATAAAGCTCTACCACATATCTGTTGCTTATTCTTAAGTAAATCAATCTTCTTCAGGTCTATATGTTGTCCCATAGAGAGATTACCAGCAATATATTATTTCTCAGCAGTATAAAACTAAAAAACTGACAAGAAATTCTGGGCACAGGAGAAGGAAGCTATTCTTAGCTGTTCTTTTGCTAATAGTCTGTACAAAATCAGGAGGCAGTGCATCAGCATGAGTCTCAACACAGATTATCCTGATAAGTTTATACTGAGTTGCTCATACAAGATATAGATAGTAGGGAATTTCTGCACCCTTGCTGGGGAAAAAAATCAAGGAAACACTATAAAGTAAAAATTCAGACGTGTTTTTGTACAGGGAGGCAAGACCACATGCAGTCCATGTGCTTTCTCTGGTAAAGTGGAAAGGCAGAAATTGTTTTTCAATGGCAATACCAGACAAATTACATAAACAGAAAGGAATGAATAAAACTTTAGTGAATTTTGTACACTCTGTCATTCTCTGTCTTTTAAAAATTGAATGTATATTCAGGAGTCATTTAGTTAAAAAACATTGTCAACTAGATAATCATTTCAGCCAAACTTGCATTACATTACTTCTGCATTGTTCATTCTTTCCTGAATGATATTTTCTACTGGGACTTAATACTACTGATGTGAATTGATGTGAAACTTATGAGAATAAGAGTCCTAACTGCTTGATACTGCTTTGTGTTGCCCAGCATAAAACGTGTATTTTTCTCCAGTTAATCAGGCATGTAATGTATTCAAAAGCAGTGGTTCAGAACATTGCTGCATTTTTCATACATCTTTTTTTTTTTCATTCTTTTCTGTTTTAGCCAACCATTTGATGCTTCCCATGCAGTATTCTCTACCCCTTTTTATCCTTCTCTTTCATTCCTGTAATAAATTTTCTGGAGTTCTTGTCCCCAAACTATCTAGTCTGTAGTGCCTACTTAAAATATTTGTTTCACCATCCATTCAGCTCATCCCCAATGATTCTGTTCCTCCATTTACTCTCTCTCTCACTGCTGTGTGCCAGTCATATCTGTTCCTCATCCAACACTTTTCTTGTCTTTTTTTTTTTTTAAACATGTGTTTGAGTTTCAGGCTATGATAGGGCAAATAGCTAATCTTATCCAAAATCTTTCATAATAAATTCAAACTTGGAAAAATGCTTTAAATAGCACATCTTCCTTGGTCATGCCCCCATATGGCCATTGGAAGTGAAGCTCTTCTTTCCTTCTTGGAGTGCCTTATTGCTCTTCTGCACACTTCTGCCTGTGAACTGATCCCTTTTTCTCACACATTCTCATTCTTTTCATGCTCTACTGTTTTACCTTCCATGAGTGTGGCCCCTTTCATCAGGCTGTTACCAGGGTCTTGGCTTGCCTTTGCTTTTTAACCACCTTCTGCTTCTGTCTTTCTTTTCACCTTTTTGCCTGGTCCTTCCTTTAGTCTTGTAGTCTCAAACCACTTTACTGTTTTCTTTTTCCTCTCCATTTTTACATGTATTGTAGACCACACTTCTCTTTGGTTCCCTTGATAGTCTTCCCCTTTGCTGTGAATGCTCCTTTTTGCCCAGAGCTGTTCTGCTGCCAGATCTCTGACAATGTTTTGGATATTGGAAATTTTCTTGAACTGTAATGTGCATCTTCTCACCCTATACTAAGACAATATGGCAGGTGTTCTCAACTCTGATTTTATTTAATTTTTGGTCTGGTGGTGTTTTGGTTTTCTTGTTGATGTGTTTGTTTGTGGTTTTGTAGTTGAGTTTTTTGGTTTTTTTTAATTTATCTTGTTCATTGCAAGTAACTGCTTTGGTTTACTGTGAGTGCACCTATTTTATTATTTGCTTGTGTTAAACTGGGATAAAACAACTATAGAGAATTCCTGCTTTTGGTATAGGGTTGTCTTGCATTTGCAATATTCCATGGACTTCTGGATTCCAGTTGCTGTAGGGATTATTGTGAAGCACTTACACCCAGACCTGGAATTAAATAATGATATAAACGATTTCTGAAAAAATCCTATTTAAACTCATGAGCCAAATATACTTTGAAGTCCAAGATTAAATTTTGTTGGTCTTGACAAAGTGTTACAGAAAAAATATATTTTCACTTTGAAAAGGGTAATGTTTGCCACATAAATTGTGGCTAACTAAAGCTAAATTAATGTTTGCTTGACAACAATAAAAAAGTTATCTCAGTTAACTAAATAATCATTTAAGATTAATTTGTTGTAAGGTGTACATGTCAAAGGTCACTTAGCAACATAAAAAGTATGCAGTATTTCTGAAGTGTAGGCCATTGAATAGGTTGAATTTGTACTCCGTAGAGTTTCGGAGGAAAAATGTCTAGTGAAAATACATCAAATAACAATATTGCCCACCAGATTCCCTGTACTCATAGGTGGTAATGGACAATATTCATTCAACTGTCTAATTGCTTTTATTAAAGGCAATTTACACATAGTGTATGCATTTCTCAAGTCTCTGTTAACCACTGTGTAATAAGATCATGAATGACTGGCAATTTTATTAGCAGTATTTGAGAGTTGTAGTTATGAAAATAATTTACAGGAATTCACTGTGCAGTTTTTACTTGCCATCTCAGTTTTGTGTGCTTTTTCTTCTCTTGGAAAACAGTCTATCTTTATCATGCATTGCATGGTAAAAGTAATAACTATTGATCTCTTATATTTGTCATTTATATAAATTTATACCTTTAAATACATTAGTCATATAAATATTACCAAGCAATATGTTTTCATCTGTCTACCTATCTATCAAAGACTCTAAGTAACTAGAACTGACAAAACTAGTGAGTTGAAGGATTGTGGCTTTTGTGGAGATTTCTTTTAACTTTTGGTAAGTATTGGAGCAGGCTTTGGTCATGGCACCTGTATTCATGCAGTGTGTTTCATTTCTGTCAGCTGCTCCCTTGGCTTGCTCTGCAGCGTGTTCCAGCCAAATGCTTGGCTACCAGCTGTCCGTGCATGTTTAGTGGCTACAGCAGGATTGTGAGGTATCCCTTCAATAGTGGGCCCTTAGGCTGCTGCCCCCAAATTTGTAAATAACCATATACCTGACCATGCCCACAGTGGGACCTGGGCAGGTCTGCTGACGCATGTGCACTTAAGCATCGTGGCAAATTTGAAGACACAACTTGAGTTTTTAGTGATGCCACAGCACGGAAAGGACACCTTGTCCTCTTTCTCCTTGGCATAACTAAGCTGCCAGAAGGGCATCTGAATCCATGCTGGGAGCAAGGCCCTGGCATGACTGAAAGATCCCACCCCAGGCATTCACTCTGTCAAGTCTACATGGGGAGATATCCTTGGAAAGAGAGGCATCAAACATTGGTGGCAGGACCTATATCCAAGTCTTCCTTTCGTTTTCTCTGTTTTAAGTTAACTTAAATTATAGAGATTAAATTTTACAGAATTATTATTTTATAGTTGCAGTTGTGACCCACCAGACGTTTCTGTGTTTGGCAATGTATTACTTGATTAGAATGTTTAATGGTGGTCTTATAACCAATCTTCTCCTTTTCAATTGTAGTTACAGTTTTGCAAGATGCATAGTCTTGAAGATTTCTGCTGAAAATGCATGAATTTATTTATGGGTATTTCTGTCATCTTTTGCTGCTTAAAAAAAAAAAGGTACCTAAGAATTCCTTATTAAAACCAGGTAAATTTTTATTACCTCGTAATAGTGCCTTCTGATAATGATTATAGAGCAAATGATACAGGTTCTTTGTTTTTCAATGTCTTTGTGATTCCTTCTTTTAGTATACACGTGACTTTCCTGATCAGAGAGCAGTTATGTAAATTTTCATACTAAATACATAGATTGATGTTATGATCCAGTTCTTAAAATTATTAGAAATGCCTCTGCCCGAATTAAGGTGCAAATGAGACCATATGCCAAATTCAGTAGCATGGATTTTATTTAACAGTAAATGTGAGAGGGAGAGAAAGAGGGAAAGAGAAAACAGTTGGGGAGACAGAAAGAGAGTGACAGAGATGGATTGAAGAAAATATCACCACTCCATGGGTCCCACCATGTGTCCTGATGATCCTCTTCATCTGGTCTTCTTGGTGGTGAGGATCCGCACTGAAAAACATAGAATCCAATTAATATAAGTTCAGGCCAGGTGGGAATGCCCAGGTACTTCCCCCAGGGGGGTCTTTGATGGATTCTGACACCCCCTCAGCTGCCTCTCGTGTGAATGTCCCATGGATGTGGTCTTCCCAGGGTTGGGGGTTCCACAGCTGGCCCAGTTTGTGTAAGGGAGGATGGGTGTTCAATGCGTCTGACCAGAGGTTACGCCACACAACCAAAACTCTCCTCCTCCCCGCTTTGTTGGGGGCTGGGAGGGAAATCTGTGCAAACCTGGCCTCTGTGGGGTATGGCTTCCCTCACCCCAAACCCAGCCAGGGATGATTTTCTGCTGGGTTTGGCTTTCTTGTGGATGCATTCTTTTCCCTCAGCTTTGTTTACTTCTCACTAGACCTGAGGTGATTGAACAATAGTGTCTCCTTTATCTTATCTAGGCAGCTTAACTCACAATCCAAAGGCATCTTCAGGGAGGGATGGCCTTCAGTGGTTATAGCTTCTTTATACAGTTTTTGCTATAATGGGCAAAACTTCTTCATTAAAATGTTTAAAGCATGAACCATTTCAGTCTCTGACAATTGATTAATCAGTAGGAATTCTGTGTTAAGAAGAGGTCTGCTGTCTGGTGCCTAAGCACTGTAAGCTTTACTAAGTAAAGCCAAATCAGTAGGAGCCAAGGAGGCAGGAAGGTAGTGGGATAGAACAAAATTCTTACCTAATTTGGAGAAAACAAGGCACTTCTGAAAGAAGCAGATATCTTGTCTTGGTGGATGCACCAAGAGTTTGCCTTTCCTAAATTAAGACATCAACTAACACTTCATATTTATTACATGAAAATATATTTATGTATATTTGTGTACATGTATGTCAAGATGGCGTATTGCATGGAAATTTAAGAATTTTCTTTTGACTTCCTGCTTGCAAAGTTTTCTGTTTCTATGAGGCATTATTGTCTCTGATGAACAGCTATCAAACAAAAGAACAATAAAAAATGTTTACTGCAATAGCCCAGTAAAGAAGGCATGAAAGAGTATTCCAAGTCTTAGAAAATGCTACTCCAATTCTCAAATCCATAGACCAATAGACATTTAATTTATTTTTTAAATCCCTTTTTTCCATCCTAGATATATTTATTTTTATTGAAGTATTTTCAATTTGTGATATACTATGATATTAATGTAAAGAAGCTTTCAGGAATAAGGTTTAGTGAAAGTAAAAGCTTTTACATGCATTTTAGCCCAACAGAGTGAGCTAAATTTACTTCAGTCCACTGGGCTAACTATAACTTAATCTTGTTATTTTATTTGCAGTTTCCTGGATTATCTCTAGCTCTTTAATCTCATGAAATACTGTACTTACTAAACTGCTTGCATGTGTTCAGGAAAGGCATTGTCTGAAAAAGAAATAGAGACGATTTCTTGCACAACTTTATTAATTTGAATGTAGGAATGTACATCGCCTTCTGTAAAGGCAGTAATGAGGTCTGATTATGTAAGTACTTGTAATTGTTAAATAGATTTTGTGCTTGAAACAAGAATGAATGGTATAAAATAGGCAAAGGTATAATAACCAAGTTGTGACTTAGACCTATTTTAGCAATATGTTATTAATGCTGCAATAGAATGACTCTTGACTGCTCATTGTATCTTGTGCTTTTAATGACCTAAATTTCAATTTACAGACAATCTAGCACTGATTGGTTCTACAGTGATACTCATGAAATATTACAATACTTGTGCTAAACTTCTAGAAAGTATATTTCATACAATAGGGATAAGTTTTGTTCAGTGATGGCCTTTTTAAAATAAAATTTCTTCCTTAACACTCTTTTTAGAGAAGTTAAAATCTTCTTACTGTGGCTTCTATGAATTTTACTGTTTTTACAGTTTTTACTGACAGTTAAAGTTTTACAGTTTACAGTAAACACTGACAGTAACACCTGTCTATATATATGTGTATATATATATATATATATGTACCTATATCTGCATTTGCTGAACAGTATTTTATGTGCTATTTTAAAGTCAAAACGTGGCTAGAAGAAATGTGAAACAATTCAGCAGCTCTGAAGTATTATCTGTAAGATACCTGTAAAATGGAAAAAAAGATCTTAGACAATATTTGTACTATTACTTCTTTAATACTTTTTTTCATGCTTAGTGTACTTCCATGACTGTATGTTTTTCTCTTTCCTTGGTGTGGATGATGTTTTTCTATTTCCTTGTGTGGGGTGGTGTTTCCTTGGTAGGTGCGTGAAAAATACACGTGTTCCTTGGGCTCACAGTGTTTCTGTTCTAGGTTGTACCCACATCTGCTCTGTGTCTATGGGGATCCATTCAAATGCTTGGGATGCATTTGCTTGTCTCACTGAAGGAAGGGAGCCAAAGGTCCCTGTGGACAAAAGAGGCTATGGACGCTTGCTCAAACTGAACTTGCCTTGGATAAATAGCTGCACAGACATGGCACTGTATTCATTTCTACTTTGGTGAGAAAAGGGTCAAGTTCAGTGTCAGTTTCTGCCTGGAGAGGACTGAGATCTCAGGATGTTGGAAAATGACAGCTACCATCCAGCAGTGAGTGCACTATTGCAGCACAGCAAATGCATGAGGAATGTAGAAAGGCCTGAATGAGTCCTGTTTGGTTATACGTTGTCATCTTGAGTCTTATTAATATGACCATGAGTATGTCATCTTGCAGCTTTCAGATTTCAGTGAGCATGGACAGCTATATTTTTTGTTTTGAATAGCTGTCAGGTTTACATCTGTGGTTCCAGAATGCTTTTCTGATAGTACTTGCTATCAGTCAGTACTTTTCTGATAGTACTTGCTATTAGTCAATGTAACACTGAGCTCTGCCTCAGACCTCCCTGACTGAGATTTCAGACCACTAGAGCTTCTCAGAATGCAAGTATACTTTGCTTCTCATCTTGTCCTTTCTTTCTTCCCATAAGGGCTTATAGCACTCATGACTTCCTTTTTTTGAGGACAAACCTAACTTCTGAGAGATTTTCAGAGAACTAATTTGTTTACATTTGGCTTGACTCCATCAATGACAAACAATATTAAGTCTATTAAATGGTACCCTGTTATTTTAGAACATTTGTGCATAAGTTCTACAAAACAGTGCTTGAAGGTTGTTTACACAATGAAAAAGGCAATTCTCCTAACTTAGCAGATTAGTTATTTCTCTAAGCATTTGGATTGCAGTCCAGGATAGATGTAATATATTCACAAAGGCAAAGATCCAGGAAAAAACTTTCCTTCAGCAGAGCAGCATAAATGAACAAAATGTTCCTCGTTCTTTAATTGCTTTTCTTTCTATGACTTGCCATATCACATAATAACATTAAATAAAACAAAAGTGCATCTGTCTAATCTTATAACACTCATTCAAGCTGAACTCCCACATACTTCAATTTTAACCTCTTCCTTTCAGTTGTGCTCCTCTTGCTGGAATAGCAGAGGTAGAAATACCTGCCACAGAAGTAGTACCAAACAGGGTGGCACATAAGAGAGGAAGAACAGTCATTTACTTGGATAAACATGGTCTTGTCAAAGAGCTTGGGGAGTAGTCTGGGAGAAGAATGATCTTTGGAGAGGGTCGAAGCTCTGCTCTGGAATCTTCTGCCTTTGGAGCAGGCCAGCTTCCTAACACACATTTTTTTCTGACCACAACCACAAATATGCCAAGGTGCACTCATCTTTAAGAAATTACCACACTCTTAGACATTTTACCCAAGCACCTCCATATTTTCAGCCTCTATAAAGAGCATTCTCATGAGCATCTGATTTCTCTCTTTATCACATAGCTCTCTTGGAAACCAGAGCAGCAAATAAGGATATCTATGGTGCATATCATGAAGAACTAGCTGGAACTGAGCCAGATCAGTTATTGGAAACAGTGTGCCATCATCACATAGTAGCCATAACCATTGTAGGCTTCAGGAAGCTGTTTGGGTTTCTCCACATTGCGCCTTAAAATGCCATGACTTAGGAGGTGGCATCTACAGACTCTTGATGCACAGAAGGGACCATGTGGCCATAAAACTCTTTTCTTCTAGTTCCTTAGCCCTAGTGTGAATGGTGCCACCAAATGTCCTCTGAGATGCAAGATCATAAAATAGTTGACAAAATAAGGCCTCTGTCATAAACAATATGTCAAATTTCACACATTATATATATGCTAAGTGGTATATGTTTATTAATAATAATGAACAAGAGTAAAATTCATTCTTAATTCTCTGAAATATATTAACCATTAAAAGATGGAATGAAATTCTGTTCAGGAACTTCTGCATAAAATGAGATGAGGTACTCAGTGGGAGATGTTTTCTTGCTTGTAAATGAAAATGAGTACTTTTAAAATGTGTTTGGTTATAATTTTCTAAAAGAATTACTAATTGTTAGTAACTAAGTAAAAAATACCAAATACTGGTATGATTAAATATTTGCTAGATAAAAACCAGGGAACAGAAGACAGGACTTGCCTCCTTCTGTGCTTAAAGCAGTCGCTAAAATGCAGAGTCACAGTCACATTTGGTTTTTATCTCTTTCCTCAAAAGTCTGGACTTCTAACCTCTGCACTGAACTGGCTTCAATAGGGTAGATGGAGAATGCTGGAGCTCCTAGAGTGACCTCGGGCTTGTTAGACAACACTCATTCTTGGGAAATCTGGTTTGAAGTCTCCTTGTAAAATGGAGAATATTTGACCCATATCTTTTTTACTTTGAATTGCCTCCCTAATCTCCAAATTACTGGAAGGAGGGAATAAGGGCACAATAAGTCTTCTATTGTCTTGGGTATGAAAGCGAGCTAAGTGTAAGCAGAGTTCTGCCCCAGACCTCTGGAATAGGAGTTAGACTGTGTCACTGTCCACTGTGATCTTGGTTTGGTCATCCCCTCCAGCACGGGTTTTGTACATGTCTATGCCTTGGTTGCCCCTCCTTTTTGGTAGGGGATTATTTGATTTTGACACATATCAAGATAGGTGCAAATATACATTCATTATACGCAGGATATCTCCTTAAAGCTGTAACACTGAAAACACAAAAAAATCAGAATACAGGCTTGTTGGTATTATGTCATAGGTAATACACTCACTAGTTTGGAGCTGGCTTTATCTACTGAACATGGATAATTTCTTACTAATCCATCTTTTACAAGAAGCCCCATGGCCTTTATATAATCATAAAGAATCTGACATGGTGTGATAGGGGGATATGTATCTACTAGAAACAAATCTACATTTACTTCTATGACAATGCAAAGAAATCGTTTTAGTGAAACTATCAGTAAAACTGTGAATCAGTCTATAAATATGTTTTGGGTTTTTTTGAGTGAAAGACTTTATTTGCAGATGAGGTGCTGCATGCAGATGTTGCAGGTAAGGCAAAAGCAGTGCAATAAATTACAGGTTTCCATCTATTTTAACAAATTTTTTAGTTCTGCCAATCAAAATTTAAAAGTCAGGATTAATGTGTGGTGCTCAGTGTGAAGCTGTTGAGTGTTGTTCAGCACTGAATTCTACTACAGCAAACAAGGCAGATCAGGGAAGTCAAAGTTTATTTTTTGTAGCCCTTCACAGGCAGGGAAATCCTTCTCCTCATTCTTAGTACCTTGATTTGAGAAAGCTTGCATCATATCCAATATATTTTCTTGGGAAAGAAAAGGCTGTGAGAAAGGGATGATTGGTAGGGCTCTATTTGTGTTATTACAGGTCTTTCAGTGTTTTGCAGAGGTTGGTGATTAACACTGCAGGTAATCATCCTAAACTGGAGAAACTCTGTAAGCCATAGTGGTAGTAAATTGTAACAATCCTCTTGCAAAGGATATTAGCTCTGAAGGTAACAGAGCATGCTTTTAAACTCCTGTACAGCTTTCCTTTTTTCATTTTCAATTTTTTTTCCTACTTAAAGGAAAAAATTTGGGAATGTCTTCCTTGTCTTTTTTTCCAACACTGTTCATATTCTATTGAAAATTATATAAATTAGTTAGATCAAAATTCATTTTTCTTAATTTTCAACACCCCTTCCAGTTTTACAATATCTTATTATTTTTCTCTTTTGCTGTTTTGTTTTTCATTAGAGTTAATTGTACCTGTGCTTTTTTTCATGGTTGTTCTTTATTCACTTTTTTTTTTTCATTTTGCATTCTGTAATTCTTAAAAACTTGATGTGATTTGGATAAGTTAAATAAGCAGTGACAAAAAAATAGCATGCACAAAAAAAATAGGAAAACTGGAAAGGAAATGAAAAGAAATAGCAAAGCTGGAAATAATTTCTTCTAGTCCAGTAGATGGCAAAAAACTTGGATTGGGGATGAAGACTTAGAGGGGAAAAAAGATGTATCATACTTTTTGTTTTCCAAATTGGAGTCAGTGTAGGAATTCCAACTGGAATGATCTCAAGTTTGCCAATGTGTTTGTTGGGTGGGTGTTACTTATAAATTTCATATTAATAACATTCAAATGTTGCTTTCTTTGATAAAAAATAAGACAGTGTTATTTTCCAGTGGGTAGACTTTCAGACACAATATGTCATTCAGTCCTTCTGGGGCTGACAGCTTTTTTCTCCTGGGGATTACAATCATGATTTGAAAAAGTTTAGGAGCTGTTCTCTTTGCAGTGATCTCAGAAGCATCCCAAACTGCCAAGTATCAAGTTGCAGTTCTGAGAGGTTACAAACATCAATGCCAACAGTCTGTTGATCATCGGCTGAATCAGCTGGGCAAAAGGAATTTCCAGGTTTCATTTACACTGTTGTGCATTGTCCTTCATTTAAAATAATGACATTGTATGTAGATGATGCATAGTTCAGAATAAAAATTAAACCTGTGTTAGTAAGAAAATATTCTCATCAGTATCAGTAAACTTTGAAATATTAGACTTTATTATATGAAAGAAAGAAGCATGGTACAAAGAAAACCACTTTAAAGTGTAGCTTATCTTGCTGAGTCTGTTTTGGAGAAACCAGTGAAGTTCTAAGTCTCGCAGCTCTGGAGGTTTCTACCTTTCCCAAGAACTATTAATTGTATCTACCATGCTGTCAACTCTACATCCTTACAGCAACAATATGATGGTGAAGAAGGGCAGTGGGAGGGTGAGGTTTTATAAGTGAAAGGGCAGCATTGTGGAGTTACAAAGACTAGCGTACGACCACTGAGGAATGTGCACTGCCAGACTGTGTACTTTGGTATCGCTCTGCTGGGTGTCTTCATGTGAATGATTTGGGTCAATATCTCTTGAGCAAAAACTTTGTAGTGAAAAGGCAGTTTTGATTTTTTAAAAAATGGATATATTCATGTTTTAGATCAGCAGATGATCTCATTAATATTTTTAATTTTGATGTTGTTGTTAATAGCCTTGTGATCCTATTTCTAATACTCTAATAGAATGGTATGAACTTAAAAGTGGATTAAATTAAAATCTTGTATCTTGTAATCTTGTACTTGTATCTTCCAGAGAAAAGAATTTTCTCAGAAACAGAGGAAGTCACATTATGTTGTTTAACCCCTGACCTTGCCTTGGTAACTGGATAAAAGAATTTGAATCAAAGCTAGTCTCCCCACAGTGTGTTCTCTACTTGAGAGTTTCTCTATATTATAAATTATACCAAATATATTTAACATTTTGAAAGGATGCAGTTTCTCTCTAATTTTACCTGTGCATGTGTGTGTATATGATTTATAGCATAGTCACTTCAAGTTGGAATAGCATAATTAGAAAACGTCAGTATGCCTAAAAAGCATATATCTACCTGCATGCTGGAATAATAAAAGTACAATTTCCAGCATTCTAGGGAAAAGAGTTCATCATTCAAAGCAATTCAGCCAATATTTAATATGTTCTGTCTCTTGTATGCATGCGTACATGTGCGTGGTATCATTCAATGGTATCATCCATTTTGAAACCATTCTCCAAAGCAGTTTCCCATATATGTGGTTTGACAGCAGGTTTTATTCAAAGTAGCACAAAATCTCCCTGCAGAAAATAGCACCTAATTGTCCTGTCCCATGTAGCTCTCCAGATACACATGTATGTATATATAGCTATGCACATCATATATATATAGAGAGAGAGAGTATATGTATGTTTTTATACAGTCAGTAATATATATCATAGCTAGGTATGGTTGCTATGGTAAAAATCTTTAAAATAATAAATAATAAATGATTAATAAACTTAACTTTCATGAAACAAGTCTGTCAAATCAGATTTCAAACTGCCCAATTATTTTAGAGTAGAGAACTTTACAGCCACAATGCTTAATGAGTAGTGATTGTTTTAAAAACCTGTTGCTGTTTATGTGCTTCAAATATACACTGCAGAATTGCACTGAAGTAAAAAAGTGAGTTATTTCTAGGCTGCCCCTTGTTTATCATATTAAATACCATGGTGTATTCTTCCCTGGGTGCACACGTGTAACTCCCATTACCATTACAGCAAGTATCACACAAGCACCAAGGAGATAGAAGAGTTCCCCAAGGGCTTTATGTTATCCTTCATGCATTAAATCATGTGGAGCGGAACAAAATAATCTGAAAATATGAATGCTTTTGAACGCTGAACTGTGTTATCCATGCTGCAGTAATTCCAGAGGACGGCAGCAGCAGCTAGACAAAGCCCCCCTCTCAAAAGCATACAGATATTTTTCTAGCCTTCTGAAAGGCAGTGAGGGACAATAGACTGCTCTGCACTTGTAGATACAGTTGGTAAGTTGCAGAAAAACTGCAAACTATTTGGTGTAATGAAGAAATTCTATAAAACAGGTTTTTTAAAAGTGTTTTCTCATTCGAAAAGGCCTTTTTTTCTGTGCATAGGTAGCATGCAGGTATTGATGACTGAGGTCTCCAAATAGGTCATTAAAGATAAAACTATTAGTATTCTTCAACCTTAAAGCTAGTGGAAGCATGAACTTTTCATTCTGAATAAATCATTATGTCTCTGTAATATTAAGAGTTGTAAGTAATTGCAGGGGGGAAAAGGGGGAATCTACTAAAGCAATGTATTTTACAGAAAAAGCCTTTTATAATAGTAACTTATTATGTCAGAGAGTTTTGACAAAAATTTTGTGTTGCTTTTTGAGCAAAACTAGGACAAAAACATAGCAAAATCTTTTGGCCAGTAGCTAAACTAGCTCTAAATCTACTACTGTTGACATGCAATTTCTATCCTCCAAGATGTGTCAAACTATTCTTCTGTAAGTTCTTTGCAGAAAAATTCAAGAAAACTAAAAATTCTAGTGAAAACCTTTCTTAGAGGCCAATTAATTTCTTTGGATTTTTAAAAGACATTTGTATAAGTATTGCAAATACCTTTATGGAAGACATGCTTGGAACTTTCCTAGCATATTTGAATGAAATTAACAGCCTCGTGAGTAATTTAGTTCTATTAATATATAATCTCCATTGTCATGCCTTTATGTGTTTAAAGTTCATATGTCTGCATGGTTGTGATCATGAACTCTTAGGCAGTAACCATAAGAGTGTCAGCAAATATTTGTTCACTTACTGCTAGTTGTTGTCCTTCTTACCTGTAATAAAGCTAAATAAACAGCTACAGGCAATATATGCTTATCTCATTCGCAGGCAGATGAATCAGAGTGAATAATTATTTGGAAAGTAGGCTCCTTCAGAACACAGAAAACCACCCACCTTGAGTCATCTTAGAAGCTTTACATATATTACAAGAATATTGTCTAGGAAGGCCAGACTGATCCAAATTAGTAGGATGTTAACATTTATTTGTAATGTAAAGAGACAGAGTAAAAGGTCACAGAAAAATTTCATTACTGTAAGTCTGCCAAAGATGTAGCTTCTCCCTGATATGGGACAAACTGTTCTGTAAAAAGCGCATTCACAAATCTCATTTTTATAGGATTTGTTTCATTACTCTCTGAATTCAGTGGGAAATGTCCTGATGGCCCTGGTGGCATACAATTACCATCCTGCAAGGTGTGCTGATCTCTTGCACCTTTGGGATTTTACTTAGCAAATCATCACTCCACTGATGTTTGAGGAGATCATACTCTCATTGGATTGTCTCAGTGCTGGGTTCCAAGGCTGGCATGAGAGGTTACATGTAAGGTGAGGCAGGTACTGTAGGAAAGAAGCTGTGTGGCAGTGCTGGATAGGAAGTAACAGAAGAAAAAAACAACAAAAAACAACATCCAAAAATTGTCACTTCAGGAATGTGAGATTTCTTGTTTGGCTTCTTCACTGAAGATCAGGTGGTAGGAGTTTAGTTGGTTTTGTGTTATTCATTGGTCATTAAAGATCATTTCTTTCTAGTCCTTTTCTATCATCTCCTTCCCATGTTGCATTTCATCTTATGTTTATTATGCTGCCTCATTTTTTTCTCTTTTCTACTCATGTCATAGGGAATGGGGTAGGGGAAAGGTGATAGTGGCTATTTCTAGTAGTATTTCTTCTTGACTTTAGATTTTTTCATGTGACTCATTTATACTGTTTCCCTAATGATTAATACTAAATTTCTAGATTTTCCACTTTACTAAACAGATTGACAGCTGAGAGTAAATGAGTGGAGGTAGTCAGTTCATCCATATCCTCCTTTTCCAAAAGTCATTCACTGAGTCCCTTCTTTCTTCTCTCCAGAAGACCTTTTCTGAGGAAACTTACCTCTTCCTTTGTTGACATCCCAAGAGGACATATTTGAGAAATCCAGTCTTCAGTCTTCCCCATTTACCCCTGTGAAAAAAGCTTCCATTATCATTCCAAATTGTGTCATGATTGGACTGTTTGTTGTTTCCATCAAATGTTGTGTATCATCCTATTAAAAAGTGTTGTCCTGCACCCACCACTGTGTTCTCTTTATACCTTTTTCATAAAAATTTGGTAAGAACCTGTCGGATGAATTACTTCAGTGCTCCCATGTATGTATATATCCTAAAGCTACGTGAAAGCAGACAGTCAAGGATATCACACGAAGAATCATCTTCAAACAGGGGTTTTTCTCGGGTCTTCTTCCCGCTCAGGTCTCCAGTGAGCTGGGGAAAATATTTCTCCAAAATTTTTTAATTTTTTTGAAGCTATAGAAAGGTGCAAGTGTTGTATTACCTGCTAGGAAAAGAAAGCCCAAGTGGGCACATAACACTGTTATTTGAACCTGTCTATTTTAGCAGGAAAAAATGTATTGCATACATTTTAAAAATTGTCTTAGCCTCCCAGCACAAGCTGAGCTGTTCTCACTTGTTACTAAATTTAGCATGACTGCACAGAAACAGAAATGAAAAGAACAAAAAAACCTTGAATCTTCACTTCCATTAATAGTTAATTGTTAACCGAATAATGTCTTACTTACGAGATTATATTGGACAAATATTCTTCTTTATTACATGTGCTGGATATTATTGGACAAAAAGGAAAAAATCCTGTGAAAAAAATATGCAAATAAATGTGGTCCTCTAGGAAATAAAACCTGAGTTTTTTCTTCTTACTATAAAACACTAAAGATGGCCATAAGACTCTGACAAGGGGTACATCTAGGAAAGTAAATAAATGATAATGTTTCATTAAAAAAAAAAGGAGCTCAGATGTTTTTTAAAGGTTTTTTGGTTCTGTATTGGTTGTGTTAATGAAGTTCATTCTCTGTAGATGATATAATGCCACATGCAAATACTTCCTAGATTAGTGAATGACTTGTGGCAGAGCAAGTCTGTGGTGAGAAACTGAATTCACAATGAGATATAAGTCAATATCTCCATTTGACTAGTGCAATCTTACCAGCAGCCTGCAGAGAATGTGGGTGGTAATGAGAAGGGCACAGGTATCAGAGATTAAAGTAAATTAGATAATCTCTACTTGTTAGCAAATTATCAGTTATTCTAGTCTTGCGGACCTGATACTTCAGTGAATAATAGGAACATCACTAATGATACTGTATAAAATGGGAAGTGGAGAAGTCATCAGCTTTTCTGCTCTGGCACATAGTTCATGCTATGCCAGAGAGTGTTGTTAGACAGAAAGAAACCTTCCTTTAAGGGCAGATGCCCATTTCCTGACTTGCTTGTGGCCTTCTGGCTCTTCCAGAACTGACAGCTTCAAAAATCAGAGGATAATACAAATTAACTAGTCTGAACTTGTCTGGAAGTTTCTGGTTAGGCTGCTGTCAGTAATGGGAAAGGTGATCCCATGCAGAAGAAAACATCAGGCACTCAAGCTGTAATTATATCTTGTTTGAAATGATGACAAGCAAAAAAAGACATGTTGATGAGAAACAGAGGTTGTGATTACCCTTCACAACATCTTCCAGCTCCAAGACAGTAGCCTTAAACTGCCTCTCCTTCAACAAATTATTTTATTTATATTATAACAGTTTCTAAGCCTGGTTTCTTCTGAGGCTGTAAAGGATTTAAACCTTTCCAAGGACTTTCTAAATTTGTGTAAGTCAAGAGTTGTAAGGAGACATTTTTAAGACAAGGAACTTTTATCAGTGATCCTTTGCTAGCACTGGAAAGATTATTTCTATGTGAATACTTTATTTCCTAGGGTTCTTCATTAAAATAAATAATACGGATAAGTGTTCTAACACACATTTCCATTGCTAGCAAAGAATAGTTACTTCACCAAGCTATGAAGAACTATGATGAGATGCTGCATAGAGATACTGTTAGATTATTAGAGTGATTATTAGAGTGCCTCTCTGCTTATTCAATAGGGACTGATCTGTTACCTCTTCACCCTTCTTAGTGTTGACGTGACTGGCTGCAACCCAGCTGTCAGAGTGTCTTTCAATTAGCCTTGATTCCTTTACCAAAAAAGGCCTGCAAAACTAATTGGCACAGAGGTGCTTTTGTCTCCCTATTTCAAGGAAAAATACAATTAAGCAGCAGAAAGGGGAGAGGGCAAAGATGTTTCCTACTGTTGTTAAAATATTAGGTGAATCTGGGAGAGTAGGGATCGTCATAACTGGAGATAAGGAGAGGGAATAGTTAAATTTCTCTCTGACAGATGGGGTTTTATGCTTCATAAGACAACCTCAAAAATTTAAAATACCCTCACTTAAGCAGAAAATCAGTGCTATGATACACTCTGGTATAGTGGAAACTGGTTTTGCCAGTGAGTATCTGGCAATAGTATGCTTATTTAATTGTCATGTTAGAAGAATTTTTATATTATCCTTCTTAAATGCAAACATTTAAAAAGATACATGAAGGATTCATGGAAAGATTTTTTTCTGACACTTTTAAATAATTAATTAGTTGGGATAGTTTACTGCTTTGTGTTAGAAAGGGGTTAAAAAAATCTACCATTCTATCGTTTGCCAGTGGTAAGTAAGTGCTAGATGACTGTCCATGCTCATTTTCCAGTCTTGTATTTTCCTATTCAGGACAACAGATAGAACCATTTTTTTATGAACTGCCGCTACCATCTAGTGTCATGAAAAATGCTAAACAGGATTTTTAGTGCATGTACTGAATTAATATTCCTGGCTACTTCAGCATATTTGCTACAGCAGTAGACATAGCCTTTCAATGAAGTATTTGTTGTTACAGATTTCTGATTTTGTGACAAGGAAAGACGGAAATAACCAAAAATAGTTTCAAGGCAGATATTCTGGTTTGCAACTATACCATATGCCCACCACGCACAATATGTCTGATTATTCCAAAAAATGAAGAGTAGATGGTAAAATATGATGAATGAATTACATGGCTATATAGCACTATTGACTTCAGAGAAATTACACTAGTGACAAAACTAGCCCAGTGGCTTAACAGATACATCTATTTTCAGACACCTATTTGTAACTGTTTATCATTTCAGTATGGTTCCGTGTTATATCAATGCAGTTGAGGGGTTCTTTTCTGCTCCTAGAGAGCTTCCAAACTGATTCTGAAACTAATTGAAAAATCACTCCTCTGTTTTTTCCTCTCAGTTTATGAAGAAATTGAGCCCGTCTGGTATATAACTCTTTCATAATAGCATCCTCTGTGGGGTTTTAATTGAATCTTCATTCTAGCAAGATGTTCTGAGTTTCTGCTTGCTCTCTTGTAAGTAAAAATGTCCTTTTATTCTCAGGGACACTGTTTTTATTAAGTCACTGTTAAGGGTATTAAAGAAAAGCCTTTTCCTATTCCTCTAAAATCTATATTTAGATATGATTTTTACGTTATGTATGACACCACTGCACAGATTCTGCCCCATTAGGCTATGTGAGGAAATGTAGCATAATATCATCCACCAGCATCCTGTTACTTATTCCTTAGTTCATGAACCAATAGACTTCAGGAGGCCTATGCAAAAGTGATTTAAATTCTAACATTAGAGCTGTCAATAAACAACCCCACACATTCCCCAAGAAGTAGCCCACAGAAGTGGCAGCAAAGCAGTGCGGGGCACTGAGATGGTCTGTGCTTTAGCATGACTGAAGAACAAGAATTTTCCAGTGTAAATCAGCAAGCTCCCATCAATGGCTCCATGTCTATTTTCACTATCTGAAGATCAGGCCAAATGATCTGAGAAGATTTAATAAGTCATGGAGGAAAGTGTCTTTTTTTTTTTCTTTCTTATCTCATCTTTCAATCTCAGTGTAACCAAAGTGGCAGATAATGTGTGGAAAGCCAGTGGCAAGGCCAGATTCTGCATCACATTATGAAAGCAAGCAGGCAGATCCGGAACTGTACCCTCAGATTTTTTAAGATTCATTTTTCTTCAGTAAGACTAAAATGATCACCACAACATCATCTCTGTTGTTTTCATTTGACATTTCTGTCTGTTTAAGTCATTCTTGTTTTTTATATGGAGAAGTTTAAGAATGTTGTGTAGACTTGTCTCAGAGTTTATGGGACAGCTAGAGAGAAGAATCAGTTTTGGCATCTAAAATACGTGCAGGAATATGGGCATGTTGACTTCAGTGTATTAGTAAGAAAGTAAAAATTTTAGCAGTACTTAATTATATCAATAATGATTATTCAGTTCTAGAAAAGATAAATGTAGCAGTTCATGTTCCCCAAAGAAATAGTAGTGTTTGCAAGGCTCAGGAAGACAACATGAAAGATTTGAAGTTCATTCATGTTTGAGGGGATTGTTCTTGAACTTGTAAATCCAGAAAGTATATTTTTGAAAACAAAGTCAAACGTGATGAAATAATCACAGAAAGTGGTTTTAATGAACAGATGGCTAAGGAAGCCTTGGTTTTTTCACACAGTCACTTTTTAAAGAGACTCTTCTTCAATATCCCCAGAATTTCCCAGGCTAATAATTAAAATGAGCCAGACAATTGAAGATAATAGATAAAGGTAGCATGCAAATATAAAGGGACATTTCTTGCTGAGATAGTAATGTAAGAGTTAAATAACAACACAGAAGTCAATATATTCTATCTTCAGGTTTTATTCAGAGACATTTTATAATTCACCTGAAGGGAGTTTTGAAGTTAGCAGCACTATCTTGAAATGAAGTAGAAATTTTGTAGCAAAATTTAGTTTTTTAATGCAGATCTTTTTTTTTTCTTTTGTGCAAGTTCAGTCCTTGTAATATGAAACTGATTTGTGTTCTAGAATTGAATATATAAATTAGTGCCTGTTTTTCTGGGTTTCTGCATTGGATGTTTTCACTGCCTTACCTTGACAATTTTTTACCCCGTATAAACTAATTGGCAATTTACTAGAATAGCATCTGTAACATTCAAGCCTGGGTAGTATCCTAACCACCAGGCTAGACTGTGTTTCTGTACCATTTACTGAGTGAATGTGCTTTATACAAAATGAAAGTGTTTCTGGAAGAGAAATCAGGATTTCCTTTGCCAAGGGTGCCAGTTGACCCTGTGGGGGTTCCTTCCTCCTGCAGGCCTGGAGATGACAATTAGTTCCCCCAGCCACAAGCGCGGCAGAGTAGCGGACCTTACATCCTGCACTTCCCATAGAGACTTCTGGCTGCTGTGCTCTTTCTGCAGAGGTGGAAACATTGACCAAATCTACTTTTTCATTGTATTTATTTTTTTCTGTATGTGCCCAAACGTGAAATGCCGAGTGGAAAATGTTGGTTAGTAGCATTTGATTTTTTTTTTTTTTGGATCTTCATTTCAGTGAGAAGTCAAAATTTATAGTTTTGCTTCATTGATGTGGTTTTTCAGAGAGATGAAAGCATTGAGTACTTCTGCAGCCCTACAGTCAGCAAGGGCTGGAAAAGAAGTACTGACCTCCAAAGTGTACATCTCTTCCACCTGAGCAGGAAGGATAACTGCTGTCATGGTATCAATAACAGCAGGCATCCATTATTTGGTGGCAGAAAGCAAACTCGGGGGATGTGGCAAACAGTTTGTCATTTGTTACTTGTAATGTGTCAGAAAAGAGGGCAGCTTGCAGGCCTGCTGAGCTCTGTTTTGCAGAACTTAAACATCCTGCCTTTATTGCAGGTCATTATTCACCATGACCATTAGAAAAAGAGAAGGATTCACTGGAAAACCTAGAGGGTGGGTTTGTGAGGACGGGGGTGAGAGAGCATGTGCTTTGCATTTCCTGCCTTCATTACTTGTTCTGTTTCTCCCACTGATAGCTGAATTTCTGTGATAAATGGCAGAATTTTGTATAATTAATGCTGTGTATAGTTTGGAAATCAGTTTGTAATGTACATCCTTTTAGATGAAAAGTACTCACTGTTATCTCTGTGAATCACAGGCTTCTGTCACAGTGAGGCAAAAACTTTTTGCCACAAATCACTTTCCTCCCACACCTTGCAGTTTGATAAAAACAAGGCATCTCAGGAGTTCTATTTAATTTTTATATCATTAAATCGAATCTTTGCCTCTCACTCTTTTAATAATTTTCCTTGGTTTTCTTTTCCTCACTCTGCAGCTGTCATGTTAATTTAAATGGTGGAAGGTCTGTACCACTGCTAAAAAAAGAATGTCTCAACTCTTCTCCCTGTTCAATTAATATTTTATCATTCGATCAACTGCTCAATGTATATAAATTGTTAAAGTAAAATAATGGCACCAATGAACATCATATTTGTTTCTTTGAAAAGGCTTGCTAGTAGTTCAGATATTTATTATATATAGAAAGCCACTCGAAAGATACAACAGTAACTTAAAATAAATATTTTAAAGCCTACTTTGATTGGGAGAAATATTGTAACACATTGACTACATTTGGATTAATGTGGTTAATCACTATGTGCGATTTACAGTGTTTCTCCACATAGTAGTTTTGCACTGCATTTATGTGTGAGTCTCAGGAATGGTCAGGAAGCATAACTTCCAGCTGCCTCGGGATTATATGGGGGTTTTGCAACAAGCTGTGTATCGCACTGCAGACGTGCTTAGGGGCATCCAAGTCCATCAGGTGTAGTCAGATCTTGAACACATTCTCCTGATGTGTTATTGGAACACACCTTGGTTATATGCCTAGGTTTGATTTATTCAGTAATAATAGTGCCTTTTGAAACATTAATTTAGTACAGGAGGTATTAATTACTGGGGTTTTTTTAGGCTTTGCCGGATTTGAATGCTGAAATTAATGTTATTGTGGCTGCCTCTATTTAACCTTACTGATGAAAAGCAGTAAAAAGGACAAGTAACTGTGTTACAGCTAGTAAATTCATTGTCCAGCATCCTACTGCAAACCTGTGTTTGTGTTTTTTCATGAACCAGAAGTCTGTCTTTGTAGCATGTGCAAAGCTGTACTTGGTTGTAAGTTCTCTTCCACTAGCCTAGGCAAGAGATCAGTGGTCTCTCTGCAGAAAAGGGGTTGAATAGACTGTGTGGAGAGGCAACATCACAACTGTACCATCCTACCCCAGCCCACAAGTTCTCTGGACCCCATTTGCCAGAGCCCTTCAGGGCCATATGCCATATTTTTAAACCTTTTTTTCCAAAGCTGCAATGTATCTGTTATTGGCCAGAATCTTTCAGTGGAAACATACATAATGTTCAGCTGGTGTTTGTCCAGGTTAGGAAGGTGGTTACATTTTTAGAACTTAAACTGCTATTTTGCATTCATTGCTTGGGTGAGGGCTTTTGAATAATGAATATTGCTTAATTGTTGCCTCAAATTGGAAGTAAGTTGTTTTCAGACATCAGTTTCTGAAGCTTGTCTCTCTCAAACCTTGTTTTTTTCCCACCAAGATATTGACAGAGGAAAAAAAAGAACATTTGTTATGGAGATTAATTTGTTAGTATATGTTCCATGTACCTTATACAGAGAGACAGCTGAGCAGTAGGAGTTAAGTGATAATAAGTCCACAACAAAGATACGTGCTAATGATGGAGTGCTGTTATCAAACACCATCAAAACAAAAAAAATTTGTTATTACTTTGGCTTATGCGGAGTAAGATAATACACATTTTATCCAGTTCATTTTATGGTTTTTGCAGAGATGTTGATATAGTTGTGAAAAATTTTCTATGCATTTAAAGCACAGGAGTGATTTTCCACAATAATCAAAGCAACATTACCATAATAAAATCCTGTTGCAAAGTCTCCATGTATCATGCTAAGCAAAGTACTCTGCAGCCCTCAGCCTGAATGAATGAAGTAATTTAATGGTCTTATATTTTATTTTATGTCATTTAAACTTTATTTATTTGGTATTGAATGGCTGACAAAACTTTTATCAGGCGCTGATGCTGCAAAGACACTGTGGTGTTGTGGACATAGGGTAGTTGTCATCTTTATCTCTCTGAAATAGTTTGCAGTTATGTGAAAATATGAACAACTAAATTGGACATAAATTATTGTATCCTTTTCTAAGGACTTTGAACATTCAAAGTCAGTGCATGGGTAATTTTCAAATTATTCTAAAGATACAGAAATGTTCTTTTGAAAGAGGTCTCCTGTCATTAGAGGCTGTGAAGGGTGTGGAGGGAAAGGATAGACAACATCAGGCACTACAGCTCTGTTATCATCTCTCAGCCAAGATTTTCCACTCCATTGTGCCATTTGTCAATGTCTGCAATGGCTGCTAATTAAATTCTAACAATGTGGTGTTTGACTTACCAGCTGATTGACTAAAGTGACTGGTTTTTTGGGTATCATGTTGTCATATGTTTTAATTACTCTATTCTTAACTTGATTTGGGGTTGGAGGTTTTTTTTTGTTTTCTATGTGTGAAATGGTTTGGATGCATTTCACATACAGAAAAATAACAGCTGGTGAGGGGGCGAGGAAGAGTAAGATGAAGCTACCAAAGTAAGGGGATAGCTTTTATCATATGTGGAGAATTCTTGTCTTCAAACCACATCCTATATGACTCTTCATCTTTTGTTTAAAAGTTCTGTATGCCCAAATGTGTCCTTTCCAGAAGGAAAAAAAATTGTTTGTGTTCTACCTTGCAATGATAGTAACTCTGCTGCAACAAAGCAGACTTAATCGTAGTGTAATGATTGAATTAGAACAAACATCAGCATAGACAATTGTCTTTAGCATCCTGGGTCTAGGTTCAATTTCGTATTTCATGAGCTATAAAGGGAAAGGACTTTGGTCAGAAATGATCAAGCAGAAAAACTCTGAAACCATGTATTTGCATGGCATCTTCATGGCACTGCCGTAAAGAAATACTGGGCAGGTGAGAAGGCACCCAGAAACACTGGGTAAACTTTAAATCATATTTACTGTCAGACACTTATCTGAATCTGACAGCTTCTGCAAGACTGCTTTAATCTCTAGCAAGTTCTAAGGGGAAAAACAGCAGGCTTTTTTAATAACAATACCTAAGGAGGTAGCCTTCCTGCAGCTTCTATATGCTCTCCTGCTATTCCTAATGAATGAAACAAGTTTTAGGGTCGAAACTCGTACTGCAGAAGCTGCTGGGGGCACTGAGTTCAGTAACTGCAAACTCACACATAATTTGCGTACTACCTCCCTGTCCTGCCACTGGGCAGTGCTGAGAGGAGCCTCGAGCTGTCTCCTCTGCTCCCTCCCATCAGGTATTTATGCACCTGTACCTTCTCTCCTCTAGCCTAAGCAATCCCACATCAGGTTCCAGCAACTGCTTTGGAGCCGTTGTCTTCACAGTGGTGAAGTAATGTTTACTTTGGTGCTTGTATGAGCAGCAGTGGGTCCCTGATCACAGGTCTCCATCTATTTGAAGTTCGTTGGGAATACCGATCACTTTCATTCACCATCATAGTCTTCCTAGTTCAGCAGAAGCCTAGAGCTTTTGCCTGAATCAAACCTCTGCCACTGCCAAAGGCATCTGCACTTCTTCCCCAGATCTGAATTATTTCAGGCTCAACAGAAACCCAGAGCAATTGGTGATTTACAGTGTCTAGCCTCTATAGGGTGTAAGGGCAAGAACTAAACAGACAAACCTAGTTTTCTTCATTGATAACATAGAAGGCAGTACAGTCCTGTAGGCATAGACCTGGTTCCCAGGCTTCCTATGTTATATGACTAGAGGATTGAAAGGAGAGCTTTTTCTGGCATGGATACTAACTTCAGTATTCAGGGTTATGCACTTACGGACTATGCCTAAAAGGTCTGGAACTGTAAAGAGCTCATTAGTTGCAAACAGGTGTAACAGGACCCAAAGTAAAACAGAGACGTTGAAACCCCGAGTAACCATTGAACACTTTACCTTCTTCAGTGTACATCTGTGTAGAGTAGCAGAAAGTACATGGTACTCCCAGGGCCAAACTCACTTCAATGCACACTCTGCATCTTTACATTGTTCTGTAGGAAAACACGTTATGAGATTTCTGTAGAGGAGAACAATTTTTATGAAACCATTATATCCTGGATCCACTAATAGTAGACAGAAGTAGGAATTATCATTTAATGTGAAGACTATTAAGCTTATCCAGCAGAGAAACAGCATAAAAAATGTTTTGGTTACATTATTTTTATATTTTAAAATCATTTATCCTTGGCATGTAATTTAAAAAATAGGGTTTAATGGCTGTTGCTAATTGCCTGTACATTCTGGGATCAGTATATGTAGTGTTCAAAATTGATGTTACTAATTAAATAACAGAAACAGAAACCAAGACTTAATTGCAGTCTGTGCAGGTTGCCCCTCAGGTATTTTGTGTCACTGTGTAAGTCCCAGCTCATTAGCAGAAACAAAGTCAATAAGTGTTTACAGAACTGGAAGCAGCTGGAGAATTACAAAATCGTTACATCCCATAGAAGCTGCGTGCATGTGAATGTGTGTGGTCGTGGTCATGGTCCTGCTCCTGATCACCAACATGTGCGAGACATTAATGGATTGAAAAGTGGTAGAAAATGACAGCATGCATCTAATTCTTTCTGTTGATTACCAAGATAAAACATATATTAACTGAATTTTATTACCTCCTTAATGTGGCTGTACATCATTCAGTCAGTTTAAAGGTTAAATAGGGATTGTATTCACATAACCCCTCCCTGTTTTCCTCAAGTTCCTGTTCATCTGTTTATCAGATATGAACCCTGACTCACTTTATGAATCACTCCTTTAAAAAACATATTTCTTTGCAGGTGAACTACATATGCTGTTCCAAAATTTTTATTGTCTTGGGTTTAGTCATATTAAGAACATGATGTTCAGGTGAACTTCGCCTGAATCACCCAGTGTGTCTGATCTACCTAATTATCCCATGATCCCTCATTCTGAGTTATCTCCAATCTTCTGCATTATCTTCACATTTCTGTATGACTTTGTGTGACTCAACAGACCTCTAATAAGCATGTTGACTGGCACAAAATTGCTACAAGCAGTTTTCTGAAAGAGGTCATCTGTTCCAGCATATTTGCCAGTTTGCCCTTCTATTTGCTCTTTCAACATCCAGTATGATTACTTCTGGAATAAAATATATACATCAAATTACTATCACCCATAATTTCTTATCCCTGAAAAGATACCTAGAATCTCCTTCTTTCTTTTCTCTAGGATTATTAATACTTTGCCATCTCAGTGTGTGTTCCTGTAAATATTTAAACAAAAACAGCTTACATATTCTTAAGTCTGCTGGCCCTAGATACCCATTGATAGATTTTCTTCCTTTAGGCATTGCCAGCCATTCATGTAGCCTTCTTTCATTTTAATGTAGACTTTACAGGACATCATGTAGACTTTAGAGTATTTATATGGTTATCTAAAGCAGTAAGAATAATCCTTCTTCACAGCAGCATAATTTCTATTATTCTATTTCTAGTCTTTTCACAAGCTTCGCAGTTTTCTGCATGAGGAAGCACTTTGGGTTTTCATGAATGGGAGATATCCAGGTGTCAGCACTCTCTGGATTTGAAAGGAGGGCAACAGGCTTCCTGGAGGGCTGGACTGTATTTGTAGCTCACAGAATATTTCTCTGTGTCCCCTAAAGGTTTTTTTTTTTTGTCATTTGTGGCCATACTCAGTGGAACCTTTTACAAGGTGGAGCTCTCATGGGCAGGCTGTCTTTTCCAGATCTGCAGAATATGTAAGACAAGAGCCTTAGGCTGGGGTAGCACTGCCACTGCCATGGTCACTGTTGTCAGAATTCCAAGCAGCCTGCAAATGGGTTTGCACTGCAGAGAGAAGTGCAGCCCCAGCTTGAGGTCATATTCATTATAAGGCTCTTTAGGAAATGCTGATTTACAACCTTCTTATAGTGAGAACATGTCCAAAAAAACCTGAATTAAAGGCACTACAAAAGTGCAAATATCACTATGGTGTGAAATGTTGTCTTTCGTCAAGTTTACTTAATGGAATTTGAATATTTGACTGTAAAATTCCCATGGGAGATGGAAACTGATTGATAATATTAAGTGTGTATTCCCAATTCTCTTTCTGCTTTTCCAAGTTTCTAAGGCAGTCTGTTACTGCTTCTTAGAAACAGCTCTCATAGCATACCTGCCCATTATTTCATCCTCGAAACAAGAATGGCACTGCTGCTTCTCTTTACAACCAGATGTAATACTTCTTCGGTCTAAAATAAACCACTACATCCTCTACTAACAATTAAATCTCTACATGTGTTCAATTGTACTTGAAGTTTGAATACACAGGTGTGCATAAAATACCTTAAGGATATGACCTTAAAAGCTCTCATATATCCAAAGACTCATCTTCCTTAAGGACATCAGCTGTCAACTAGCAGCTTCTTTCTTGCATGAAAGATTTGTGAAAAACATCCTTAAATAACAAAAACTGTCAGTTTTCTTATGTAGCTGTCAATTCTACTTTCTTTTACTAAACGGTCTTAAAAATATTAAAATTAAAAGGTTTGAGTCACTGAATGAAGATTTGGATTTTTTACTTACATAAATGGCAGAATGGCTGTTCAAGTTAAAGGTTAAATGTATTTGGACTCCTACAAAATGGAAACATACTATTATTTATTCATTGAATTTTGAAAAATATTTTTGACAATGTATTTTTTCTCATTTGTGAGCTGCTCTATGATCTATATAATCTCTATATGAATTGCTAGTGCAGAAGACAGAGAAGACACAGAATACAGAGTTTAAATGAAATTTTAAAACTTCACAGTTAGGTGCAAAGTTAGACCTTAGAATCTCTAATTATAGTCTAATTTTGAAAGACTCATGAATCATAGATATGTTTTCAAATTATATTAGGTAAAAAAAGACACCAGCTGACATGATGAAGTTCCCATCTCATTCAGGTTATGCAGATAATTTAAATGCATGTCTTGTGTTTTGTATATTAGCTATATAATATATTATGATGTCAATTAACTGCAAAAGTAGTTCTTAATAAAATAGAAGAATCTTTAATGGTGTATAATACATGCTACAAACAGAAAAGAACACACATGGTTAAATACAAAATAACAGCTCTGGGGCCCCCAGCACAGGAAGGACACCAACCTGCTGGAATGAGTCCAGCAGAGAGCCACCAAATTGATAAGAGGGATGGAACATCTCACCTGTGAGGCAAGGCTGAGAGAATTGGGATTGTTCAGCCTGAAAAAGAGAAGGTTTCGGAGTGACCCTCCAGTACCTGAAGGGAGCCCACAAAAAGGATGGAGAGAAACCTTTTACAAGGGCATGTAGTGACAGGATAAGGGGGAATGGCTTCAAGCTGAAAGACAGTAGCTTTAAATTAGATATCAAAAATAAAAACTCTTTTCTGTGAGGCACAGAAACAGGTTGCCCAGAGAAATTGTGGATGCCCCATCCTTGGAAATGTTCAAGGAGAGGTTGGATGGGACTCTGAGCAACCTGGTCTAGTGGAAAGTGTCCTTGCCTGTGGCAGGGGGGTTGGAACTAGGTGGTTGATTCTGTGTTAATTGATTCTGTGATCCCTTCCAACCCAAGCCAATTCTATGATTCTATGGCTCAATGAACTCAGGAGGTAATACATGGAAAGAACTTAGATTTAGTTGTATTTGTAAATTATATATAGGAAGTCTTCTGTTTCTGTACTTTAAAATTTGTGTAAATCTTAATATTTTTAACCTTTGTTAGGGTTAGAACACTAACATTTTCTGAAATAAAATATAAAGCATAACTCCAAAAACTCAGAAAAAGAGATAGTGAGGTATGTTGGCCAGAATTCTGTGTTGGGTGTCCAAATCTTTTTACTTACGGCATTGACATTACATATGTTTTGATGTTTCTAAGATAAGCAGCACTTGGTCTTGGTGTACTTCTGGTTATTCAGACCTAATGAATATTCATAGTCCACTGTTAGAAGAACTATGAAAAGAACTACATGTCCACAAGAAAAGAACTATAAATGTAAACTGAGAATTACTATTTTTTGCTAAAGTTTTCCTTCTCCTTGCATTCTTGCTCTCTCTGTCACCCAGCATGACATAAACCTTCACTGTGTGTTTGAAATTGTTCAGAAAAATAGAAGCAACCCTTCCTTTAACAGAGGAGACAGAAACATCCTGGACCGTGTTGTACCTGCCTGACAAAAAAGACCCAATCCAAGAACTGCAATGTATGCAGTAGTAAAGGAAGAAATGAAATTGCTGTATAGATGACCAAGAGATGATTCTACAAATAACAATTCTGTCTGTAAGAAATCCATGTTGTTGGTTAGGTCAATGCAGCATTGAAGAAATACATTCCAAGGAATTCACCAGGAGCTGCATCAGTCCTCATGGGGCTAGTGAGCTCTTGCTGAACACAGGTCCTACTCTTTGCCTTACTTGCATAGCATAATTCCATGTACCTGTTTACACAGATCTCTAATGATGATTAAAGTGTCCCTTTTGTACAGCCTGGTTCTAGCAGGACACAGGAAGAACTGCTGCTCTTATGTGGTGTTGTCCCAGGTAAGCACACCTCAGAATGCCTGGGGTGCCTTGGGTACCCTGTAGGAATAGCTGGCAGTGCATGAATGGGGCTTGCTTTCCTTTCGGCTGACTTATAAGCACCCCTGATAAAAGCAGATGACAATAAGATGCCTGAAGTCGTGTACATGACTGGGACCCTCATAGCAGAGGCTGATCAGTTCTCAGAAAATTGAAAGATACCAAAAAGCTATGAGAGACAGACACAGGTCTGTTACCTATGATGAGCTGTGTTGATAAGAAGATGAAGTGGCTGGTGTGTAGACCAACAGAGACAAATTTTACTGAGTAGAATTTATCTAACATGGCAAATATAAAGCATATGCTCATGGAGTTGTACAAAGAATTTTCCATCATATATTCCTGTATCCTGTGACAAGAGCGAGATGAAAAATTGATGGCAAAGGGGTCTCAGCTATGGCAGACAGCTTCACTGATTTTATTTCTTGTTTCTTGCAATACCAATTTGTGAAAAAAATGACAGTGGAAAAAAATTAAACATTTTGAAAACTGTTTTCCCACAACAACAGAGAATATTTAAGAAAGTTTATCTTCCTCTTACTGTTTCCTTTGCTTAAAACACAGAGATTTCTTTATAAAATGGTAATTTTCATTATTTTTTGTTGTTTTACTTTTCTCTTTCTCCTTCAGTCATTTAATCAGGCAATTTCTGGTAGTTTTTCTGGGAATTTTATATTTAGTGGGGAAAAGATCATAAAAATGAGGAGCTGGATTAGCTATTTAGTTAATGTTTTGTGTCTTTGTTCATCCCAGCACGCAGTTATTCCTTTGATGGTCCATTATTTTTGTTCAACATTGTTTTGGGTAGTTAAATGAATGTTCCTCCACTACTACAGACACAAGATAATGATGAGGCTGGTGAGGCAGGTTTGTTGGTTTTAGTTCTAACTCAAAGAAAAGGCAAAAGAGGGATTAGTTAGCAGACTGAGGTTGAGCCCTGCCAGCCCTAATGACGCTGGCAATCAGATACCCCATTTACAGTGACCTACCACATTTTTCATTGAGGTAACGTGATACCCTGCTGCTTTGTAGTGTAATGATGGTTTCTGGATATAGGGCAATTTGCTGTATTCAAAGCCATGACAGCAAAATTATGGTAGAGATGGGGCTGAGTCCTTTGCTGTATGTACACCTCTGGTACTCTGTCTTGCCATCCTGTTGGGTGGTGTAGTTGGACTACACCCTCATATTGAGTTGTATGATAAGGGCTCTGCTGCACAGGGCTGACAAGAGAGGGGATGAATGGATATAATATATACATTTAGACTGCTGCACAACACTGTGATATCTCTGTCTTCTGGAGGAGTAAAAGATAGGACATGAAAGCTGTCCAAAATACATGATTTGCCAGCAGGGTGTGAAGAGAAGATAAAACACAGCAGGGAAGTGGGAAGTGAGGATAGTGCAGGAAATAAAGCTCTTTAAAGCTCTCCAGTAAATTCACATCTTCATCTTTGAAAATGCAGTGCACGTTTAACGCAACATGGATTGGATCCATTGAGTTTGCTCCTGTGCGCTGACCAGAGGCCACGCAGGCCTGGCACATCTGTGTTCTGCTCTGTGCAGCCATGTCTCTCTGGAAGTCATGAGTTTCAGTGGGATAAGATCCATGAATTTTCTTCCCAGAAACCTTTGCTGATTAGGACCATGTGCAAAATGGATTTCTGTCTTATCATGACAAATGGGAACAAGATCTTTAAATGATAGATCATTGAGATATTTTCTTCAAAATAAGCTAAAGATTACTTGCTCCAATTAGGCATTATGTATAAAAGATAGACAACAATAACCATAGTCTCCAATGACATTCCTGTCTTTCTCTGCATGATACTATGAAAAAAAGTGTAACATGAATATACAAATTTAAATAATGCTCTTCCACTTTTCCTGAGGATTTGTAGCTTTTTGTTTCATTTTGGTTTTGCATTTAACTTCTGAACTTGTTGAAGTAACACACATCTGGTAGGTTAGGCCGTAAATTTTATCTGTATACCAGAAAGAAAAGAGACAAGAAAGAAAAGAAAGACTTCCAAATCTAACTGCTATTTCTCACTGAAAGAATTACGAATTGTTTTGCTTTTGTGTATGTGTGAGAATGAGAGGACTATATGCAAATACTTTTCAATGTTCTCTTTTAAGTGTGATCAATTCTAGGAATAAAAGGAAAAAAATGCATTTTTCTCATTCTAAACATCTGAGTTTGGCTGTGTTGCCTGTTTAAAAAAAAATGAACACAGATTGGTCTTCTGATCTGAATATAAAGGACAGAAATTAAAGATCCATGAATTAGGCCCTGTCTCCCTGTCATTTTAGAGATGTAATATTCAATAGTACAGGGCAGCACAGCTTCTTCATCTTTGACTTCATTTCTTCATTTTGACCTCACAAGTGGAGTCCCCTCTAAAGAAAAGTCCACCAAATTAGCCTGAAAGCCATTTTAGAAAACTTTAATAGTTGAGTCAGAAATCTTGTCCTGTACATTTGGGTCACAGTGTATGGATAGTATTATCAAAGCCAGAAACTTGCTAGTCAAAAATACAATATTATTATTAACATTAACAGGAATTGTTGAGGAAAAACTCTCCTTCAATATTTGAAGATTTGGTGTTAGTGTTTTCTTTTCACCTGTGCCTCCTCTCTTTAGTACTAGACAGAAGAGGAAAATCCAGCTGATCATGAGAAAGGGAATTTGTACCTAAAAGATTCTGAAATACATTCAGTATTAGCATCTTCAGAAGGTCAAAGAACCCGAGACAGTTGCCAAAATCATGAGATTGTCTTTTCACCTGCTTTCTTGTTTCTGAACTTATAGTAATAGTTTTGCTAAAACTTGGGACAAAGTGATATGTTCAGTCACATGATTCCATGATAGAATAAAACCCAAAATAATGCAGGTTTTATCTAAGAAAAAATTGCAGGTCCCCAAGGGTTTTGCTTCATTTGGCTTAACTTCCTTTAAAGTGCAAAATGGTAAAAGGAACGTAAGGCCGGAATTACAAGGTTGTCTTTTATTGTCTATCCTTGGTTCATGTTGATTTGGAGTGCTCAAGTAGGTAGGGTAAAGTCAGTAATATGAATTTTATTCCAATAATTTTTGATTATGGTGATGATAATGTCTATAAACAGACTTCTTAGGGCTAAAAGACTGAAGGCAGATAAGGATCCAAAACATACTGATGAATTGCATCATGTTAAACAGCCCTTGTTATTGGGCATTTGTTCCCTGAAAATGGGATTCTGATCTCTCAAGAGTTGAAGGCTAAGAATCGCTTCTTACTATCAAAGTCTTAGCTGTGTTGGACCATTAATCCAGACTGCCCTGGGACACGAGCCTTATTCAGGAATCTCACAAGAACAGCCATTCATGTAAATACGTCAATTCCAGTTGAGTCAAATGTATTTTAAGAATTTTTTCTTTTTTCTCCAGATGTATTTCAAATTTTCTTCTTCCTGTGCCCAGGAGCTGCAGAGAACTATGATTATGACAAAAAAGGGAAAGTGTTTGCCTCTTTTTATAACATTCCCATTATGTCTGAGTTCGGGTAGATTTTGTTCATCTAAAACTAGCAATAAAAATTGTCTCTGAAAATAAATGCATGAGAAAGCTAGGACGTCAGCAGTACTGAAATCTAACTTTGATTTTTAAAGCAGAGAGCAAGATTACAAGCAAGAGTAAGTCAGTGGGAGTCTTTTGGCCACATTAGTTCCTGAAAGATATGGAAGTTGCTGTTTGTCTTATGTTTCTACTTCTGTTTATCATTAGTTTGTAAGCTTATATATATGTTTATACCTATGTCTGCTACAAACTAAATTTAAAATTCTGAAGATAAAAAAGAAAAGGATGATTTTGGCATGGGGTTTTATGTCTGTGATTTTTTCTAGAAGGAATTTTCATTGTCCTTTGTATTAAGGACCATTTTACAAAACTGTAATGGGAATTCAAACTTCAGTAACTAAAAATCGTTTACAAAAAAAAATAGCTGAAATGAGGGTTTTACAAAAAGAGCAAGAAGAAACAATACTGGCTTTCTGGCATTTAGAACTTTACACTGGCTCTACCTAGAGATTTAATAATTGGACAGAATTAATAGCTGAAATGGGGATTTTACAAAAAGAGCAGAAGAAACAATATTGACTTTCTGGCATTTAGAACTTTACATTGGCTTTACCTAGGAGTTTAATAATTGGACAGAAAAAACCAAATGTATTCTAAAGTGCTGTGCTGAACAGGCTCAAAAAGATCTGTTTGCTCTGAGGATTACAGCTGGCTTTGGGATGATGAAATAGGATGTGACTGGTACAATCATGCTGTGCATAAAAGTTGTACTGGACATAATAGCACTGTGAATTTCTTTTGCAATGCAGGGAATAAATTTTTTGCCAATATTGAATGAGGACAGATAGGAAAAGTTAATGGAACTCATTATACATGCCTCTCAAAGAACAAAAAGGTTGAAATAGTGTTCAGCTGAGCTCTCCCAGCTCTCCTTGAGTTTCCAAATCTCTGCATTGTCTTGTGCTTTTCCATCATCTCATCCTTTGCAACTGTCTGCCATAAGGGAAGAGGGCAGGGAGAGGTGGATGGATGCAGGAAAAAGCCTAGAAAACTATCAGAGCTTTGAAATAAACTTCAGCTGTTAATTTAAGAAAACTGAAATACTTTGTGATTAAGAAAATCCCAGTCCTTGAAGAAATGCAGCTCAAAATTTAAAAAAAAAAGTCAGGAAGTAACTTTTGGGGGCAACATTAAAATTATCTGTGAAAAAAGCTGAAAAGCTCTATTCTGTGTATATAACCTCCATCTTAGTAAGGCCAGAGGCACAGCCATTTCAGCCTCTCATCCATACTAGTAATCAATTGCAAGTGCACCCAGTTTAATATTTTTTAAAATAGTTGTAGTATCATTGCGACTGATTTTTATAAAAAGGAATAATATACTTACATACACAGGAGAGAATTGTTTCCTTCCATCACTAGGTGCTTAAGTTTCTCAAGGTGGTGAAGTACAAAGATCCTTCTGTCCCAAAGAAGCTCTAGAAAACCAGCCATGAAGAACAAGAGAATTACTGTAGCCTCCTGCTCCTCTCCTTTCTCCTTCCAGAGGGCTCCTACAGTACAGAGACCTGCTGGTATTGGTATTATTTAATGATGAGGCTGCATCAAACTTGTGTCCCATGGACAGTAGATAACTTTTCCTTCTCCTGTCCTACAGCCCCTTAACAATGATAAGCATGCATCCCATGGGCATTTAGGATATGGGATTCTGCAACCCTCTTACTCAGGAAAGGTCCTATTAACTTTATTGGGGTCTGAATAAGGTTACTCCCCTACTGATGTGTAGAGGCTGTGGGATGCTAGTTTCTTAAAATCTACAGTGTTTGGAACCTGTACATACTTTCTGACTTCCAAACACATAATTAATGATTGATGCATTAATGATACGACAGGAAAGAGGTAAAGGGAACTAAGTACAATGAGCATTGTGAGGACAGTGTAACACAGGGTTTCAGACTGTCACCCCACTAACTACCTCACATTGTGGTACAGGAATGACCCACACAACTCAGAAGCCAGGAGAATGAAATAACCTACCTTCTGAGATTTCCTGTGGAATAAAGAAGACTGCTCTGTGTCTTCTCATTAGATATGATCAGTAAATCCACATTACCTTGTGACACCACACTGAAAGAGCTGGCTCTTATCTTTGCTTAGAGACTGCAAGCCCAGAGGTTAATGCAAAACATAAGACTGATAGAAATCAAAGTGCACCTCTTGAAGACAGGCATTAACAAGCCTTATCCTTAATAGGCTGAATTTCATTCTCATACACTTCAATCATCAATGAAGGTCATAGAATCTTCCTATAGCTGACTGACTCATTGCCCAAGTGTGTGGAAGCTCAGTGAGAGAGTCGAGGGAATCGTGGCCAAGAGCCAGACCTCACAGATGGAACGTTTCTCACTCTTGTGTTGATGCTTCCTACAGAATTGATCAAATCAGCCCCAAATCAGCTGATCTCATTTGAGAAATTAGTTCTTCTTCCTGGAAAAAGAAGTGTAAATCTGTCACACAGCTGAAGTAGTCAAATCACCCACCCACCTCCAGGGCAGTTTTGCCAGTCTGAGCAGTGGATGCCAGTGGAGTGCCCTGGCATCACCTTAACACCTGGTATAGCATCTTCAACCTCTGCGATGCAGCAGTCTCTGGGATCGTCTTCAGCTGGTACCTACCTACCTGTGCAAATAGGACTTGAATGAAGCCCCATGTCTAGCCCAGGATGATGGGCAGCACTCAAACCTTGCAACAGCAGACTGAGAACATTCTTCTGTTGTTGCACTAGGGTTCATCTTAGTTTCTGATAGTTAGAGGTGTGATAGTCAACTGTATGACAAGGCTTGTACTATGTCTTCTGTAAAGTTCCCAGAGACATTAGTGACTTTGAACATCCATCTAAGAATCCAGCCCTATTCCTAACTCATGTTCAGTCTTTGGTCTCTACAACTTCCTGTGGTATAAGTCTGTGGATTAAGTGCAGTGTGGGAAAGACAGCTTCATTTTATAAATTTTCACTCTCTCATATTTTAATGAACATTCACTTGAAAATCACTTTGAGAGGAGACCGTACAGCTATCTGGACTAATTGGATTAACCCTATATTTCTCATCAGTGCTCCTTCTGTCTTTGATTTATTTCAGAGAGCTCATAACATGCGTAAATATTTAAATGTATATGCTTTCATGAAAAATTGATCAAGAGCCAAAATTGCTATTTAATACTGTGTTAGAAATGCATAATTCCAGGAAATATTATGCTTACTTTAAACAAAGATTTTTCATAGCAGATGTGGGTTGGGTTTTTCCCTAGCAAAAATGTGAGTGAAATTCTACATTGTCACATCTTGAAAAGCAACATACAAATATACCAAACTTCCCTGGACTAATCAGGACTGAAGCAATCAAAGTAACCTATTCCTATCACTTTTTCCTGATATTTGTATAAAACCAACTTAGAGCTCTATTTTCTCATCACTCAAATACTATTTGGACAAGCATTTATATTTTTGCAGTCTACATGTGAAATTTGGGATCATTTGGCAGATTTGCATATTCTGCAGCCTCAGTGTCTCCTCATTAGGAAATGGATGATTTAAATAGAAGCATGTTCCAGGTCAAGAGTGTTTCTCAATGCTTTTTACTGGATCTTATAAACTCAAATGTATGCCTGTAATTTTTCTATAATTTCTGTCGATTTTCACTACACTTTATTCAGTAATTGCTCCCTGACATTGGAAGTATTTAAATGTCCCAAGATCAATATTTCTAGTCATCTTGTGTTTTAGCACAAATATATTATGTGTGAAAGTTTGAGTAGGTCACTGCAGACAACTGCTGCTATACAGAAACATTAAGCTACTTTAATTAATCACTAAGAATAATTGATTTTATACTCATGAGGATTTTATCTTAGTTTACAGACATAATTCAAAGTTTTATGTGGACCTCATAAAAGGGCAGGTCTTTCCTCTTGGAGAAAATCATGTGGTAGTGGGAGAGGTAAATGGGAGAGGAGTGAATGCACCTCAGATACCAGTTTGGCTTCGGGCAAAGTCCCTTTGGAGTGGCACTTGGCAAAATGCATTGTTGTAGTTGCATAATGCTGGCTAGGGATATGCTGCCTCCCATGTGCTTCATGGACTACGTGAGGCACTAAACTGCTGTGACATATGACTCACATAATTTTAGAAAGCCAAAATGTTCTGTGCATGTGTATCAGGCACCTGAGCCAGCCAAAAGGGCTAACCTGATGCCCAGTGCAGCTGCAATCTCAAATACTGAACAGTGACAGGAAGGAAAATCTAATGTGTTTAGAGGGGGGAAAGGAAAGAAAATGCAGGTATTTTCACAATTTTTTGTCATATTTGCTGTAGTCCTGCACCAAAACTGTGCAAATACATCTGCAACATTTTCAACTTCCCTTCTGATGAATACATTCCTATTATCATTGTACAGCTGAGGCTGTGATGAGAGTGACAGTATGAAACACTGTGACACTAATGAACTGTAGACACTCACTGTGCAGGCAGCAGATCATGGTGCTCAGACAGAGGAACCCATAGCTTGGCCATAGTGCACTATATGCTTTAGTGCAGAAAACCCTCCCATTTTATAGCATTTTTGTTGATTTTTAAAAAACATATAAAAATAACTGGAGCACAGGCAGGTAAGACAATTCTTTTCTGAGCTTTCTGTTTTGTTTGGCTTAACTAAATAAGGGTGTTGTTTTGCTTTTTTTTTGTTTTAGCACAAAATAGAACTCACTACCCAGTGGCCCTTAAATGTAAAATTCCTAGCATGTATAATTTTTCTATTTCTTTTTCGTCTTTTTTCATAAAAGTATTGTTAAGATGTATACTTTCACCTTTAATCTTCTTTATCCTTGATTATTTTTGTTCTGTATAATCAGTTTAGCTGGAGGTTTGAGAAAACATCTGTGGTGGTAGGATCGGAAGGAGCAACAATGCATAAAAATGGAATTGTATATTTGAAGCTGATTGCAGAAATTATATAATTGATGATAAGGAAAATGTAAGAAGGAGATGCTTCTCTGAATTTTTCTTGAGAAGCAAAACTTGACCTGGCAAATTATGGTGTATTGTAATATCCTAAAAATGTTATTTCAGACTCTGTGTTACACATTCCCTTTCATGTTAGGGATTTTTTGTCACTTTAGAATGAAGATCTTTATTAAAAAGCCCCTGTAAGATGTCAGTTGTGAAAGACCTTTGGTGGGTTTCTGTGCTGAGTTTCCCTTTCTGGAACTCTGTTTTCCCAAGTTTTCCGTTACACAGGCAGAAAACTCATTCACTTCAAACTACCTTTTTTACTTGGATCAGAGAAACCTAGAAACTGTCGCTACAGTTGCAATATCCAGGTCGGTAATTGCTCAGGAAAATGAGCCATCCAAGGTGTTCGCCTCTGGGCTCAACAAGTCGCTATTGCCAACAGAGGCAGCGGACCCAAAATTATAACCTCCGTGGGGAGGTGGTTGCAATCCATGATAAACACTGCAGATGAGCAAAGGTAAAGGATTAATGCTGTCTTGCTGGGAGGCTTCAGCCCTTTCTTTTCCAAAGCAAAAGGAGCAGCTAGAGGAACCTAGGAAGACATAACTTGCGTATCTATGTAAATGCTTTGTTTTATTTATTTAGATGGATTACTTTACTGGGGTTAATTTAACTTTTTTTTGCAGGTGGTATTAGAACTCATAAGGATTTCATTTTTGTAATTATAACCTGTAAATGGCTGGTCAGGTTTCCATTGTAGGAGTGATTCTCTTAATAATGACACTTTATATTGTTTGTCAAGGTATTGTTGCATTTGTACTTCATCCATAAGCAGTTTTCTATCCTAATCTCTTACCTTTGTGGACTGTAGTCAAAAAAGTATCTAGGTATGCCATCAGAATGGCACAATAATATTGAAATAATTAAATTTTAATAAGGTTTTGAAAATGTTCTGATAGAAACGCTTAAGACTTTTTTTTCCTTTCTTTTTTCTATATTCTTTCTTTTCTTTTTCTTTTCCTTTTTTTTTCTCCCTCTCACTAACTTTTTTCAACAAAAATGGTCATACTTAAGAATTTGCAGAAAGGCAATTTTACACCAGACTCTCAGGTCAGACTTAAATTTCAGTCACCTTCAGGAGGCATATGCCAGAATCGAGAGTATAATGCCCCCAAGTATTGCCTTCATCCCAGCCCAGTCTGATAATGTTGTTGTAATTGAGGAGACCCGTTGCCTGTGCTGAATAGACATAAATTAGCTGTGATCTTGTCAGAAGGAACTTGGGAAAAGACTGTAATCTTGCCTTGTTCCTATCATTTACCATAAGCACACAGAGTTGGCCACAGTATAATGAACTTGATACACGTCCAATCTAGTCGACTTCTGCTTTATACTTTTATGAATACAGTACCGAAAAAGGAAAACAGAGAGCACAGAGCACATTTCTGTTGTTCTCCTCACTCTAAAGCAGGTGCTCTTGGGATCACATCAAGCATTTATGTAAATTACCTTTCACTGATTGAGTTAGAAATTCCATTCCTAAAGTGACAGATTTTTGATTGCTTACTTTCCTTTTGACAGGAAGAGTCAAATGCACTCCCTTGTGCTATCTGATGTAGAAAAAGGTGACCTGTAATACCCTTACTTAATTTTTGCTATAATTGCCAAGGAACTAAGATTGACACTGACAGCAGAAAAGGAGAAGCAGATCCCTTCAATGGACAGAAAAACAAGGTTCTTATCATAAATGTGAGATGCTTCTTCCTCAAATATTTCTTGGGTTTTTTTGGGATGAAAAGTTACCAAAAAAAAACCAAAACCAAAAATAAAAAACCAACCCCAAAATTAAAAAAATCTTTATAGCTGCACAAGATGCATCCTGAGATAAGGCTTAAGGGCACATTTCTTCCCTTCTACTTCGGAAGTTTTCTGAAAGAGTCCCTGTAATCTCTGGCTGCAAGGCCAGGTGAGATTTTTGAGCAGGCTGATGCCAGACTTACAGAGTGCTGCGGTCTTCAGGCTTTTGTCAGGACCACAAAGCACCGTGGAGCTGTTACAGAGACACACACACACTGCAGCCTTGGATGAATATTTGTTAAAGGACACAGTGGACCGAATTCAGACATGGTAGGCAGAAATGTGACTCTCTTGAAGATAATGGAGTTTCACCACATTTTACTGTCCCTGGATATGATGAACCACAATCCCAGCGTACTAAATCTGTGAGAATTTATTACCTCCTTATAGGCTCTTTAAGATCTTCTATTTCCTCTGGAGCTAAATATTTTTCTGGCTGTTTCATTTCCGTGTCTTTATCAGTGAGGTCTTAACACACTATTTAACAATATCTCTATTAATGTGTTATGATACCTGGCTCAAGTATGTTTAAATGAATGTATTTTGATTTTATGCCTGCTAAGTTTGCTCAGCAACAACAGTTATTATTATCCCCATAACTCAGGGTCACCACCTTAGACACTCTTTATGCTATCCTAATGGATCTCTAGGGACCCTCATGATAGTCTTTCTATTTCAGCAGCAACTCCCTTTCTCGTCAACTCAAGATCTTCAGACCAGGCTGTCTCAGTGTAGTGACAGCTTCAAAGCTCCAAACCAGTTCCTGTCAGGTGTTCCATGAGTCAATCTGGGGTACAGAAGACAAAGTCCTCACATCTGTTAGACCTCCATATGTCCCCTCTCAAGACATCTCTCTTATTTCAGTGATGATAGGGTTGGAGCAGTTTTGTAACCACTGAGGATGTCTAATTCAAGAAGAAGCATAGAGAAGATTTTGCATTTTGAAAATGCCAGGGTAGAAAGGGTATTTTAAATGGAAGAATCTTATAATACTTCTGGTTGCAGTAAAGCTCAGCTGTGTGGTAAGAGCAGATATCATGCATCAAGACCCGACAGTCCCAGTAGCGTAAAAAAAATGAGAAAAAGGGAGGAAAAGAAAGAAAAACACTCAGTACTGACAGAAAAATCAAATTGATAGTGGACAAGGAAAGCAAATATTTTATGGTTTTACATTATAGCTTAGAAATACTGATAAAGAACAACAGTCCAAATGTGTGATGTTGTTTTTCTTTGAGAAAAATGTTTCCTTTCTTTCTGAACTATAACTATATTCCCAATGTGATATACAGCTCTGGTTAGGAAGGAAGAATACTTGCTTGGTTCCTCAGAACAGCAAGCTGGCCTATGGCTCTAAATAGGAAGTTTAAAAAAAAACAACCAAATTTTCATTCCAAGTCAACTGGCTCAGGCAGAACTTAGTAACTTCCTAAGTCAGAATGATACAGAGGGGTTTAGGATTTAAGGGTTAATTGCTTATTGTAGGCATTACTGGTTTTGCTAAATTTTGCAGCTGCTTGTTAGACAATGTATATTGTTTGCTAGATACTTATTATGCTTGCCAAGCAGAAGGGGGAGGATGTAGGGCCATTGATAAGGGGTAGAGACCATGACTACAGGTCCTGGTTTTGGATCCTGGAACCAGCTTGAACCAGCCCTGGAGTTTGGATTTGGACCAGGAACTTAGAGAGCATGTGCAAGGAAGCAGGGTAAAAATTTCAAGCCTGAGGAAGAGGTTTACTTCATCCCAGAGACCCCAGCCCATGACCACCAGGCGGCAGTGCACAGGCACATTAAAGTGCTAATGACTTTTAAGCTAATTATAATATGAAGCGGGGACAGATAATGAATATGTATAGGCATATTGTGTAATTTAATGCATATGTAACTTGTAACTCGATAAATAGCAAGCTGAGCATTGCTGGGGTATGCACGTCTTTGGAGGACGACCTCCCATGCGTCTGGCATCGTAATTGATCCACTAAAAGCATACCTACTTTACAACCTTAATTAGTTGTGGAGTCTCTCCGTGCATCAAGAGGTTGCCAGAAGCATTGGAATCCTTCTGTGGCCATCTGACATAGTCATCTTTCCTCTCTTCTCCGCCACATATTGTCTGCAAAAGGCATATGAAAGCAAAGAAGCAGTACTTCCACATGGAAGTACTGTCTACTAGGTATCATGTGAAGACCCAATACCTGGGTCTTCTTGGACACAGAAGATTTGAACCTAAATTATTTTTTGGGTAAAATTCCACTGACTTCACAAAAAAGATCTGAACTTGAGGAAACTTCTAAATTTCACTATAATTCTAACACAGGGAAAGAAAATGCTTCAGTGCTATAGTTTGTCTCATCCTGTGACTCACACCAGGAAGCTTTAGGAAATTCAAGCATGGGGAATGTATCCAGAATGTTTCATTTTTGATCTCAGAAACTGCTAATCAAAATTAAAATTGTATGATTTCACTATGTCTGGCTCATTCTTCACCTTCAGGGAGATATTCTAAGACAATATTCCAAAAGAATCTTCATTGTGCAAACTCAACATCTTATTCTTTAAGGATGCACTGATGTTTAATGCTTAACTTTAATTTCTAAGGTAGTAATTGTGTTATCTTTAACACTGTGACCTGTCCAAGGAATTACGCCAAAACATCTGGAACCCTTTCTGAGTGTACTTGGGTAAAGGTGGTACTTTGCTAATGAATAGCATGTAAGGTACTTAAATTTGTGTTTGGACTTAGTACATATTGTGATGCACATAGATTACACAGATTATTGTTACAGGAAAAAAACCCAACAACAATTAGTGAAAAGCCCCAGAGATCAGTCATCTTGAGAACTAAATGTCTTGAGCAAGGAGTTCATTTGAACTGATTTTGTTTTTCAGACTCTGCAAATGGATGTAAACAAGCTGAATATCACATTGCTTCGGATATTTCGCCAAGGAGTGGCAGCAGCACTGGGACTGTTACCTCAGCAAGTTCATATCAACAGACTCATTGTAAGTACCAAAAGACTCTGTGTATTAAAGTGTACCTGTTTACTTAAATTCTCTTGAATTTATTTTCCTGTCACTATGGAATAGTGCAATTAAACAAGACAAAAAATACTTCTTATTCCATTTTTTCAACTGCACTACAGAAAAATAGATCCCCATTACAAAATTATTTAAATTTTCTTTTGAAAAGACACCATTCTCAGCTAAGCCAGATAAATCTTCTTTTTGTCCTATTCATAAGCAGATTGCTTATCCCTTAGTTTTCATTCCAATGCAGTTCTTTTTCATGTTCACACCTTATCCATGTTTCGTTTCTCAAAGGTTGAATATTGCTCAAAAAATACATGTGATTCTTCCTTTCAAAGGCATCTTCACAATTTATCCTCAGACTTTCCATTAGTAAATTAAATGTCATCTCACAATATTAATATTCATGCTTTGTTGTTCTGCTATAATAATCTGTCCTCAGAAATGATCTTGTAGACTACGGTATCCTATTGGCAAAAGATGGCAATAAATTTGCTTCTAGCAAAAAAGACTTTTTTTACTCAACTGTCGTTGTATGGTTTTCTGTGTATGCACACTTAACACTGTTGTCTTTTTATGACAGTTTTACCATGAAGCAAGAAAACCCAACATCATGTGTATAATGCTAGCCTTCAATTCACTTTGCAGGAGAAGATGAGTTTTTTTATTCTGCAAGCAGGCTGAATATTAGGGAAGAAAACTGACAGGTTCAGCATAAAAGTATTTTCTTCCTTGAAAGGTTGATAGGATTGTATACATCAAAAAGGATTATAAAACTCCTTCAAGTAATGTCTCTGTGAGAAAGGATCTCACAAAAAATACAGCTAGAAAGATCAATAGGAATGCATTGCAGCCCTTCTCATGTTCTTCAGGGATCTCACTCATTCATGACAAGTGATGCTAAATTTCCTTTGTCCCCTGCATTGACTAGAAGGAAAGGTTTAAAGACACATTCAGAGAAAAGCACAGTTAAATGAGAAATATTTTGGAGTCTGATGTGTATTTCAACATACTGAATCACCTAGTAGTTTTCTTACTATGCTCTGTAGAAATTATGTAAATAAACAGAAGAAATATGCCGTTTACTTTCCTACTGGCTCCATTGCTTTTTGCTTTCTCCTCTCATTTGTGATTTAAGGGAAGAGGTAATGTCATTTTGCACCTGCATATAGCCCAGAATACAGTAAGTTGTATTATTTAATTAGTCTTCTCAACACCTGTAAAGGTTCTTCTATGAGTTAATATTTCAGCGATATAAGAAAGCAAGCAAACTGTTCCCGTATTTGCTCTAAAAATCCCACACAGTCAAAATTCACAAGGAAGACAAATCTTAGGAGGCATTATTCCCACTTTTCATGCTTCTAACATGAGACAGTTCCTCTCATGCAGAGTGCTGGCAAGCAAGCAGAGCACATCAAAATTCATCGTGCCTGTGTAGTCTAAACTACCCATCTAGGCTCCCTGTAAAAGCAGTATAGAGGATGGTAACTGCAGGAGAAGAGGCATTGAGATCCGTCCTGACTATATTAGGATGGATTATAGAATTCTCTGGAGATGCCAGTCTCTCTCTGCTGACTTTTGGAGGTGGACAACTGAAGTGAGGTAAGGTGATTCATTCCCAAGTGAGAAGCTCTCAGAAGTGATCAGGAGTCTGGAAGCCAGGATATGGATGGGCACAGGGAGAGCAGAGAGTCTGCTAACCTATTACATATAACAACACATAGTGTGCCAGGAAATATTAACTCGGTATTTCCAGTGTCTCCTTAACCTTTCCAGTACATCCTTCTCCCATAAAGGTCATCTAATGGGCAGAGAAGCTCATAAACAGAGGAGGCACAAAACACTGGGAATGCTGCATACCCACCAAGCTTTGCCTGGTGCCTGTGATCTTCACCCAGCAGCAGTCACCTACCCATGTCAGAGACTGAGTACAACTACAGCCTTAAATCTGTTTCTTCAGCTCCCACCAGTAGCCAGTGTCCTTACCATTCTTATTGAGTAGATGGACCAGCAGCACATGTAAGACCACAGAGGACAGATTTAGGGCAAACACATTTGCAAGAGTCCCTTTCTTCATATTTTGAATGCAAGGAGTATTTTATGAAAAGAGTATTTTATGCAAAGGTATTTTAAGAAAGGCAAAAGATGTCTTTTTCTTCACTTCAGTAGAGATAATGATGCACATTCAAGGTGATGGGAAGGAGGCAGGGGAAATCAGGATTATCCCAATTTGAACTGATCTCTCCCATCCCATAATGATGAAGAGCAAATAACCAGACTGGTGAGGTTCTTGCCTGCGCAGGCAGCAATGCAGGGAGCAGCTCTATGCGTACCTCATGTGTGGGGAATCCCCCAGGTCTGGACTCTTTCCCAAAGTATCAGCTACGCTGGCCATAGCCCTGGGGAGCCAAGGTTCCCACAACCTGTTTGGGTATCAGAGCTGTCTGGAGCACTGGTCTCAGGTGCTGTTTGAGTCTATCACAACAGAGAAACTCTCTTTCCTTTTGCTACCTTGAAACAGAGTGAGCATCACTGACATTTCTAATATAGAACCTCTTAGGCTGCCAGGTCTGCGTCAAAGACACCAGGGCAAGAATTAATAGATAGGAGAATGGACATTCTTAGGTTACCCATTAAGTGTTAACAAAACTTCTCTGGTCCTTTAATTTTGTTGTACCATATTAAGTTGCACTGCAGTCAACTAAAAGGACTTTATTGTGGTATGCGTCTGCAATGTGTTGACAAGGGGCTAGAAGGTAATGTCCGAACATCACAGCATTATGCTAAGCATTCCTATATCAGCTCAGCTCAGATGAGCTGTCTACTAAAATCCCTGCTGGCGCATTGCCATTGACCCCATTCCATGGCTCCTCCCATCACTATGTTACATTGATTGTTTAATGACTCTAGACTCAGAAAACTCTACCTTGTCAATAGTGATTGAAACAAAGCGCATATGCCCATGTATAGGATTTGCATTTTCTTCCACAGTCTGCTAGGATTTGCAGAGACAGGGAAAAGGTATGCTCTCCTCATAGAGCAGGTTGCAACCTTTATATTCCATGCTTTTGTATTTGGAATTATAATTGCAATCTACAGACAGCAGAGATTATCTAATGTCAGACCCCTCCTATGATTTTGCTGCTTTTTTTTTGTTTTCCCTAGGGGAAGAAGAACTGTGTAGAACTGTTTGTGTCTCCACTGAACAGGAAGCCAGGAATTTCTGAGGCGCTCCCATCTGAAGAAGTGCTGCGTTCCCTTAATATCAACATTTTGCATCAGAGTTTATCCCAGTTTGGAATAACAGAGGTCTCCCCTGAGGTTGGTTATCAGTTTTCTAACCTGTATTATTTTGATACAGATTAGGTACTTACATCCTTGGTAGTTTTCTGGCTGAGGTTCTCAAGCATGAGGCAGAAAATATGTAGGCTATGATAGCATCACTACTATAAGGCAATTATCATAGAATCCTAGAATAGCCTGGCTTGGAAAGGACTTGAAAGATCATCTAGTTCCAACCCCTATGTCATGGGCTGGTGCACCTTCCACTAGACCAGATCCATCCAACTAGCCCTGTTAAATTACTTTAGTAGTGCTTTATTAGGCTATTTACTCTTTAACATCCAGGTCCTCCTCACACATTGAAATCAGAGTTTAGATCCTAAGCATGCACCAATTGCATTAAAGGAAGTGGACATAAGGAATTCCAGTCTGTTAATGGGGGTAGGAAGGTATAACAATTTCCGTAGAGAGATAAATGGAATGCAGATCTTAGGTGTCACCATTACTACCCATGTAACTTGTGTCTGACATGATTTTGAAAAACTGAATCTGTACATTACACCCATGCTTCTTTCTATTTTCAGGATTGCTGAGAGATTTATTTTCTTTACCTGCTCCAAAAAGAGGGCAAAAATAAAACTTGTAGCTATTATTTGTATGACTTCATCCATTTTTTGGGAAAAAAAATCCATTTCAAAGCAGAGACTGCATTGTCAAAATTCAGATTCTTGAGTTTTAGCTGTTCTAATACAAAACAAAGCAAAGCAAAGCGGTGGTTTCCAAATGTCAAATCAAGTCTTTATATCACCCATCAGCAACTTGAGCTAAGCTCCCTTTAGGTCAGAATTTCCTTTGTATCTGAAGTACATGAGTCTGATGGTTGGGATAGATGCAATTATCTATTCCTAGTACTTCAGTTACAAATAACACTTCAGGTAGACATGGGGCAAGAACTTATATGAATAATAGATGAATGGAGAAATGTCATCAAGCTATGAAGAGATGCTGGAAAAAAACCAAGCACTGAACTCAAGAGCTCATCTTGTGTTAGATACATTTCAATAATCTGGAGTGTTCAGATATTTGTATTTTCTTTCTGAAAAAAAGTGTAGATAATCATTTAGAAAAGGATTATTAGAATGAAAGTTGTGCATTCTAATGTAACTGTAACTCCTGTAATTCCTTCTAATACTGTTGGAGACACAAGAGATTATTTTAACATTTCAATTGGTAACAGATTATACAGCTAAGGCACTGATCCTGAAAAATAATGCAGCTTTACACTAATAGGTATTCCTTTTGGATCTCCATAAATGGTTTGCATATGTAAGACTACACAGAAAACAACATCTAAAAGACAGCAACATACAATCTTTACTTATTTTTCCTCAACTTGCTTTAAGAACAAATTGTTCCAAACAAAGTAAAAGCAAACTTAAACAAAACAGGCAAACCTTTGAAGGAAGGTATAGTTATACAAAGCCTTATATAGCTTTGACACATTATTGTACCCATTGTGTGTGCGTACTCCTGAGCTATCAGTACTAATTAAATCATGAGCTAATAAATTGTACACTCTTCTACCAAAAGTATGAATGCTTCACAACCAGTATTGTATGTGCACTATTACTGTATCTGTGCACAAAGGAAGCATTACTCTCATCTTTCTAGGTGGGTGGCTGACACAGAGGTGTTAGAGCTGGAATTTTTCTCCTTTTTCAGCTATATTTCAGTAAGAGCTGCCTAAGGCTTGAAAGTCTGCTGGCTCTCTCTCTACGGTAAACAAAAAGAGACATGTTTGACAGGTAGTTCATCCCTTCTTTGAGACACCTCTCCTGAGATGGCTTGGTTGACTCTTTTTAACAAGGTTTAGTGTAAACTAGACCCCCAGAGGGTTGATGCTGAGGGAGATTAGTCTGTCCAAAGAAATTTTACCAGGATTGTGTAGGAAAACCCACATGGAAAACTGCTCTGCTCAAAGTCTGAGCCCATATTATACCATAAACAGCAAAAGTCTCAGTGGATGTCAGTACCTGGAGCTACATTTCCATTCATTACAGAAATAATTTGCTTGTTCACATTGTCTGATGCATTGATCACTGGTTGATCTATTTTCAAGTAAATTGCCTGTCTCAAAATTATATCCCAGTTTCTTATTCTGCAGTAGCTGAAAGAGCAGTTTCCCTATATGTCTTTGCTGTAGGAACACGAGAGCACTTTACTGCTTGGTGTAGAATGAGATATGTATTGGTGGGAACATGTAAATTTAAAGGAGTCCTTGCCATTTCAGGGGTCCAGGACAATGTCTATACCTTTCATATCTCCTTGCTTTTCCAATGGCTTATTGCAGTTGTAGCATTTGCTCTTTTATTATGGTCTAAAGTTTGTGTCTGAAGTGGGATTTCGGATTGAGTTCTGCTCCATGGGATGTACAACAGTCAGGAGCAGGCTTCTCCAGAACAAAGTACCAAACTGGTGCTTGATGGTAGGACTAAATTCAATGACTTAGGCAGGCTGTGTTATTATGATGTGGGAATCCTGGTTTCCTAATGTCTTTAAATTGTGCTTGGATTAAAAATAAAATACTACTGGATTTCAGAATTTACTAGAAGAGAACTTGAAGTGATTTTGAATGACAAAAGTAACTGAAGTTACAGTAAATAAAATAAGGGTTACTATGTTTTGAGAGCTAAGCTAACTGCCAGCTGGAGATGTGTCTCTGAAGGAGAAATTTCCAGAGTCCATACCAAAATTCTGCAATCCCAAAATGTACCATTAGAGCCTCCTTGCACAAAGAGGTTGCCTTTGAAGTGTGTGATATTAACATACTAGAGAAGAAATCAAAGAAAGCAATCATGCACTTAAATTATATAGAAACTCTTAAGTCGCTGTAAGGACAAGTAATAAAAACCCAGTATCTTAGAAATTACAACAGCCTGGGCTGACAGAGGCCCCTGGGAACAAAGCAGAGCACAAGGACATGCTCCTGTGATCAGGCAAGGCGGGTGTAGTGTAACACCTGCACAGCTGCACCCAGAGCACCCAACAGGAACAGGAGCACTGCAGGCTGCTAGTGTGGGTGTGGAATCAGAGCACTTCATCACACATGTGCCTAAGGTAGAGCCTTTGGGGAGACTTTGTCATGGAAGACATGGTTAAGTGGCTATTATCCAGTGTCCTGTGAGCCTGAGAGGTCACACACATTCCTACATGTTTTCACTGGGGGTGGAAGTGATTTCTTGGCAGCCTTTCCTAATGTGCCTTAGCTAACATAGTTAAAATAGCAGAAAAAACAAAGCTATTCAATGTGAACTTCCATGAACCCTTTTTGATCTTGAGTTCTACCCCTAGCTCCCTGTAAGCTTTCCTCTGAGCTCAGAACTACAGCTTGCTGTGCTCTCATTAGTGTTCCAGCCCAAGGGACTAATTGGGGTTAACTGACCCAATTTGCAAATTCATCTATTTTCCACCGAAAATTTACCTTTTCTGGCAGGTCCTGATACTGCAGCAGGATCTTGCAGTCACAGATTTTACAGTGACTACTTCAGATCAATGTCTCTCTTGTTATTATCGAAAGCTGGCTGCTCATTTTACTTGCTTGTAGAAATACATCACTACTTTTCCATAATAAAACCAGAAAAGCCAGAGTGGATTTTTAGTGTCTTTAAAAAAGAAAAAAGTTTATAAAAACTGTTTAGAAAAACCACATTTTTTCCAGTTCAGAGCAAAGCAGATACCCTTGTGTGCAGGCACTCTTCCGTAAGGTTAGTGATTGAATGGCATTGTAAGAATACATTTGATTCTTCTGCACCTTGAATTATTCTGAATTTAAACAGTTTAAATTAACCTGGCTCGTTCTGCCTGAAAAACTCGCCTGATTGGAGGCTCCTCAGGGAATGGAAATACTAGGAAATGATGCCTTCCTCCCTGTTTGCTCTAGACCTGATGCTGCTTGAGATACTGGAATTCCCTTGCCACTCCATCTGCTCTGATATTACCCCACCTTATGAGCTGCAGATTTTTGTAAATTAGTCTGAGTATATCCTCCAGCCTGTTCCTCAAAAACTATCTGAAAGACAAGAATCCTCTCGGTTTTGCCTTGCATTTGGCCATCCTATTAGCTTTTTTCCTGGGCATCAGCAATTTGTAGTGAACGTGGCAGTTGCTATCCCTCTTATCAGTTTTCCCAGACAAAGGAACAAAGTTCTGAATGAGCAGCACTGACGTTTCAAAAAGCAATTCCTTATCGTGAGTGTGAGATGACTCAGTTACTGGAGGTCACAGCTTCTTCTGTCATTAGGAAGCAGCCTAAGCAAGCATTTTGCTCTCCACCAATTAGATCCGGGAGAGAGATTTCCTTGAGTAGGTGAAGGTACTACTACAGTGTTTCAAAATGGTGTGTCAAGTAAATTTAAGTTGTGGTATACATTTTTTACCCTTTTTACAGCATTTTAAAATATTATTTAGATATTATTGTTAGAAAGACAAATCAGGCAAAGACGTATCTTGAACACACATAGCACTAGACAGACAACATAGAGATTTGTTCTCTTAAAGTCTTCTTTTACTGTCTTCATTCTATTATGTGTATGAACTCTGTTATAAAATATTTTAAAAGTTTTGTGACATTAATGAATTAAAGTTTATTTAAGTCTCTCATCCACTGTGACTAAAAATCCTATTACTCTTCATTTACTTTTTAGTGTATTTGTCCTTTCAGTGAAGAGGTATTAAACCACCCCATTTACTCACTTACAAAAGGTCAGCGCGGCCAATTCTCCTTTAGCTCCTGCTTTTTATCTAAATTTCCTCCTGAGAGATATGAAACACCGGAAAGCCATCAGGTAACCCACTCAGGGTCAAACACTGAGTTTATAGCTAACAGGCCACAGCTGCAGCTGCTGCTGTCACCATGGGATTCCCACGGACCTCAAGAGGAGCAGTCTTGGATGTGGAGCAGCTGCAGGTTTGGGCTTTGACCCAAGTGCTGTGCCATGAGCACAGCAGAATGACCTTGCTGTGCTGAGGTAGCAGATTGCACAGAGAGCTGTACCCCACAACAGTGGCAGCAGTGTTGAAATATGTCTAGGAACAATTTTTGCAGGAATATTTGGCAAGATTTCCAGCTTCTCTTTGAAAGTCCTGGGTTTTAAGTTACTCATTAAACATCAAACTGACACTTTATAAGCCTTTTTCAGCTGTCAATACCTGCAATATTTTAAAGCCGAGACCATGAAACACTGCATGATTACACACACACACAAATATACCAATTTTACAAGATTGGTTTCTGTAGTTGTGCTGAAGGATTTCCATTCTGGTCCCCAGGACTATTACTTCCAAAGAAAACTCTTCTTTATTATGCTTTCATTTCTAAAGATGTCAACTCCCAGTTACACACATGCATTTATTTACGCAAGCAAGTCTCTGTAAATTAGCCATGCTACCAAATTCCTCTCTAAACGTTTGCATTTTGCGGCAGTTGTGTCTGTGAATTGTCTTGCATTGTCCTGCCTCTTTTCAAAACAAGCAGGACACTATCCTGTGCTGAAAGGTGGACCATGAAAACTATATTGGGATCCAGCACCCAGCAGATTTTTTTGTCAGCTTGTTCTCTTCCTCAAGCCGCAATCTCCCACTCCTCAGGAAGCTTTTCCACATTAATTTATCATCATCTGGACATTCTGTGTTTGGGAGACTGAAGAGGCTTGGTTTTGGGAGGCTTTGCCTTTTTGGAAGACAAAGTTGATACATTAGGTGTGCAAAAGAGCAGGCTAATGGGTGGCTAAGCAGATGCTGGGGTATGATGTACCCATGTAAAGTGTTAGAGGCTCCCTGCAGTTTTACAGGCCCACTGAGCAGCCACTCATCTTTGTGTAGAGGAACTCCTCCCTCTGTGATAAACTGCCAGTCCTCTTACACAACATCCCCAGAGAGGAAAAAAAGCCACATTGGGATGGGAAGACAACTTTGTAGTTAAACAAGAGGATTATTTGAAACCATTAGGGAATTTCAGTGAGAGGGAAACACGAAGACCTTGACCATTTACAACGGAAACCAGAATTTTAGAAAGTTGGTTTGACTCAGTCTGAGAACTCTGCTGAAAATACACAATTAAGAAAAAAGCAAGTAGCTGAAAATTGGAAGGGCAGAACTGTGCCCAGAAACTGACTACTGAACTGTGGTCCCAGGAACTTCAGACCACATCCTTTATTCTAAATAATATATTGCAGTTAGACCGAGGGTACATGTACTTTGTTTCTGCTATGAAATCTCTATTTGAAAACATAGTGAAATTCTGGTAATTTAATAGTCCAGCCAAGTCCCAATGCTGCAATAAAGACAAAAATAAATGCCTTTACAATCATTATTATTTCATAATCCCCAGGAGTTCTCCAGGAGTTCTGGAAATTTTAGTGTGCACAGCTGTTTCAGAAATGTTCTATCAGCAGGAAGCCAAAGATAATGAGATTAAGCATAATCAGAATTATAGATAGATAATGAAATTATTTTCAGCAAAATCAATATTTTTTACATATGTGTGTGTGTAATCTAGAGGTGACAGTGTGAGGGCTTCCTGGCTCATGAAGGCAAACCTGCCCTTTGCTCCGTGTCAGGTGTAAACAGTGGGAAGGCTGGTGTGTGGGTGCCGGGCCTGGAGATAAGCACTGGGAAGAAAGAGGCAGGGCGAGTCTCCCAAAGCCCACGTGGGAGCACAGCCCTTTGACCTGACGAGCCAGGTGGTTTTCAAGAAAGGTGCTGGCTCTTGTTTGCTTTACCTTCAAGCAGCCTGTGAGGGCTGGTGGAGGATTCTCTCGGCAGCCACGGTGGCCGTAGATACCCGCGCAGCACTGGGAGTGTGGGGTGGCCCTGCTCCACGGACTGGGCGTGGGCACGGGGTGCCAAAAGCAGCGTTCAAAGTCATGCCATGTGCTGTGGAATTTCAACGCTGATAAAGCTGAGGAGAGTGATTAATGCCCAATGAGAGCCATTTAATCTGCACATGCCACTTTATAACTTCTTTTCTCTTTCTCTTTCTGTTTCATTGCTTAAAAAAGAAAAATGTTTTGCAAGGCCAGCATGAAGCAGACAAAATCTGGAGCAAAGAAGGATTTTATGCAGTTGTCATATTTCTCAGCATCTTTGTCATTCTAGTGACTTGTTTAATGGTAAGTTTCCCTTTTACCTTTATTTTGTATTTTATTTCATGCTTTTCTTAGCCTGAAAGATAGGGTCACACATTCTTTACATGACAGGTGTTTTCTCAAGGCTATTACAAACTCACCTCCAAGGTAAGAATTGGTCACTGTCATCATGCTGGGAAACCAAAGTTTGAAGAATCACATTTCTTGATGTATTTTGAGTTGAATGAAGAATGTAACTAGAAGGAAGCTGAAGAAATAAATAACAGGTTCTTAAATCTACAGAGTAACTGTGTAGGGACATGAGTGATGACTTCTCAACCTTCTTAGGTCCCAGGACCCCTGAAATCCTCTTACCTGTCTTTATTTCAGTCTTATGGGATAATAAAAGCATTGATAGAATGTTATCAGTGCACAGTTGTTAGACTGTGTGTTGGTATTCACGTATCAAATACACAAATTTTAAACTGAAATGACTAGTAAGTACATGAAGGAGTAATCATATTTTTGAGCAGCTTTGCCATTCACATTGTATGAGTTCAGTGGCCAGGTTTCTGAGCATTAGGCACAATTCTAATATGTTGAATATGAGATGTACAATGGTCACACAGAAGATGAACAACACTATACCACCACTGACTTTTGTAGGGTAAGTTTTGCATTTTTGTCCAATGTTGTATCTTACATGTTTTCCTTCTTTGAATTGTGTGATACTTCTGTGGTGCACAAATAGAAGTGTTAACTGAATTCTCTGATAATTATCAGCATTTTTCAAAACTTAGTATCTTGGAGTCTTTTGAGATTTTGCTCTCAAACACATTTTATTTTCTTTAACTGCTTATAACCTTAAGACAGAAAGCGTGTTTAATCTAAAGTTACTAAAAAATGTTCACATTTGTAACAAAATGTTATTTAATCTTTTAAAGTCTCCCTGAGATTTGAAAAGCACTTATTTTATCACAGGAAATCATTGCTGTATTTAATTTCTGCTTCCTTCTTGTCTCCATTTCCCCATGGCATTTCACTTAAAAAGAGGAGGGTAACTCTAGAAGTCTCTTCTTCTCTACTCTCTACTTTGGAGAAGAGGTATTTTGGTCATTACTGACTATTTAACTGGAAGGGTATAGAACATGCTGCCTGTCCTTCTCCTGGTACTGCACAATATTTTCATTAATGATCTCGAATGCATAGACAGTATTGAGAATTGTAAGTATTGTGTATGACAGTATCAGGACTTCAAATATTCTTAGGGTGCCAGAGAAAGAACAGGAAGGCTGCTTGGCAGGGACAAGAGCTCTAATCATGTGCATCAATACAATGTAGGAAATATGTGGCAAAACAACAGTTCTGTAGGAAATATGTGGCAAAAAACCAGTTCTGTAGAAAGGTTCCAGCAGTATCACAGAAGTACATAAGCAACATCAATGTTGCAAAAAATACACTTCTTACCCTGGGATATATAAAGGAGGACATGACCTCTAAGATCTGAATTCAGCTCCACTATGGTAATTATTTGGTTGTAGTACCATGTCTTACTCATTTTCTATTTTCTCTCTCTACCACATTTGTGAGAAATTTCAGGCAATTATAGGAGGAAGGAGATGCAAGAGTGATCAGAAACACAGAGGACATGAAATAATTTGGTTTATTTATGACAAGGAAAAGAAGCAAGCAGAAACATGGTAGTTCTCAAACATGGGAAGATTTCAAAGGCTGTCCTAAGGAAGAAGATAATACTTTCTCCATTGGGGATTGGAAAAGAAGCAGATTTTTTACAGAGTGATTTGGCTGACTCATTAGAAAGATCTTTGTTCTCACATGTGTCACTAGACCCTGGATTGCATTGCTTGGGGAAGCTTGGAAGTTTTCACCCATTAAGGTTTTAGGCAAACATCTGTCAGAAATAGTTTGGGTGTAGCTGATATGAAGTTAGGGTAGACGTAAATACTAGTAGACTCCTTGAATTCCTTCCAGATGGAATTGCTGTGATGCTGTGGTCTTTTCTGCAGGCATTCCCCTTTCTGTTCTTCCCAGGTCCAACCTGTATCTTTATGTGTGCTACTGTTTAGACTGTGTAAATGGACACTGTCTCAGATTTTGTCAGGACCTGATAATATATGGGGAATGTGCAATCTGTAAAGCTAACAAACAGTTCACATTGGTTTTTGTCCCACTTAATGCATGTCAGAGTGACAGATGGGGTTGGTCACTATATTTTTGACCATTTCTGGTTTTTTGACTTTACCTAGAATTCATTAAAAATGTTATAACCCTGCAATACTCTCTGAGAATAAGTGTGTTAGCACTTGGATCAAATGTGGTTTGTTAGATTTTGTTCAGTTTCTGCTAGGGTCAAGCTATTTTTTTTGTAGGGTCCAATAATAGATTATTAAATATGATAGGAAATAATACTTGTCCATGTTTTGGAAGTCAAAACCATAATTCCTCGGGTCCCCAAGGAGTGAATCTATGTCAAAACATATTAGTGACAAGAAAGTATGGTGAACATTGTCATGGCCATGAATATCTGAGCTGTTTATCTGCTGGTTATCAGAAACAAATTAGATGAAAGCACTCACTGGAGGAAAAGACAGTTAAAATATTTCAAGCCCCTGTTTTATCTTTACTGGTACCAGCGCCCCTGCTTCACAGTAGGGCTGTTGTTTCTGCAAATTTATGGTAAAGAGATCTTATCCATGCAATTCTAAACCCTTCTGAATGAACAGATGGTTTACCTAGCTAAGTCTTGTTTAATGTGTGTATTGCTAATGACATTAGGTCAGTTCCCAGCTAAACCTCTAATGCTAATCCTTGAACAAACAAACCCATCAGATATATCCAGTCATCACTGGAAAGCTATGGAGTGATAGATCTTTATGTGGTGCTAGCAGGGCAACAGTTGTCAAACAGCTTCTGACTTGCAGAGAAAAAAATGCTCTGGTCTAAGTTTTGTCTTACTCAAGGATCCAAATCAAATGCTTTACAGGAATAGATAAAGCAAAGTGGAAAGTACAAGGGTGTCTGCAGACATCTTCAAAAAACTGTGTAAGTGCCTTCTATCTCCACTTATTTACAATATTTACAATTCTCATTCATTTCATAGGTTGTAAGGCATGTTTTGAAAATGGAACAGCTATGGCTCAGAAATTGTTTTTTGCATTGCCCTCCAAAGAAATGAGATGTGTTAAACAGGTGTAACATGGATACCTCTGGAGTGCCGTTACTGAGCACGAGCTACCTGCCTGCCCTCACCAAGCCAGGGTTCAGCAACATCAGTGTGGAGTGTGATAGAAGAGGATCAGTACAACTTCTGCTTTTGTTGCACGTATCTGATGTCCATATTTGTAAGCAATAGGTGGACAGATAATCCTGGTATTACAGTGTGCTCAGAAGTCAATTTCTTGGTGATTGTAAAGCACGCTTTTCTGAACAGATGGTTAAATAACTTCATAGGCCACTCATCACTTCAGCTTTATTCCAGAACAGGTAATGTTTCTCTGGGGATATTGGGGCATATCTTTACCTGGAGGAGTATTTCAGAGTAATAGCAGCCTACTATTACCAAAGTGACCTGGTAAAGTTACTCTGTTCAACCATCAGCTCCATGCCAAGTGAGTAAGGGCTTTTAAGATCATCTGCTCTAAAACAAATTGGGGCCGCTGTAATTAGACTTGTGACCTGGCTAAGTCATGAACATCTATTTTATTTTGTGCCATTGTCTCTCTTGTGTTAAAATGCTTAAAATTTCTTCTACAGTTGCTCTATTTATCAGTATTTCCTTCTTCACAATGTCTTCTGTAACTAATTTCCATTCTGTGTTATTTTCCCTTTTAATAATACTGCTGCAGGTACAAATAAGTGCTGACTCACAGTGAGAACTGTTAAAATCCCTACTGCCCACATGTACACTCTACGGTTTATGTAATGGAAATATTTATCTTGTTGTGGGAAATGCTGTGTAACACAACTTGTGACTTACCTTCTAGGAATGAAAGCCACATAGAGCAATCTTATCCAGCATTTGTGATACCTTCCTTACCTTGTTTACCAGGCAACTGAGATTGAGCTGTCCTCTTTATTTCTGTAGGTTCTGTACAGATTAAAGGAGAAGATCCAGTTGTCACTAAGACAAGAGAAGGAAAAGAAGCAGGAGATCCACCTCTCACCCCTTCCCCTGCAGACATCTCAGACTGAGTATAAGACCACCAACAGCATGGTCCAGCCTCAACAGGCTCCAAAAGTTGTCAATGTTGTAGTGGACCCTCAAGACCAGTGTGTACCTGAGCTCAAACCTCCCCTGTGTGCCAGTCCATCTCCTTTCAGAATGAAACCTGTGGGGCTCCAGGAAAGGTAGGATGGTACCTGGTGTGCTCCAGATATATCCTGCTTTATACTTATGCTTCATGATTTCATATGTTTGTCTTCTGTCAATGAATGGGAGACCTTGCCATATGGACATCTGAGAAGTGGGATTTTGGTATGTTAACATCTATTTCATGGGTTTTCTTTCCTTTCCTTTTCTTTACATGTGACTAAAGGTTCAGGTCATATGAAAAGGTTCTGGTTTGGGCTGAGATTAACTGCATTAGTGACATTCTTTTTGCTGATTATATTCTTAGCCTTTCCAGCAATTACTCCAAAGAAATAATTTATTTTCCATGGAATTTTCCCTGTTTTGATTGTGGAAATCCTGGCAGAGGGCTCAAGGGCTGGTTATGTATTGTCAGCAAAGGACATTCTCATTCTCAGGGAGTCCCTAGCACCTGGAAAACTCAGAAAGAAGAAATATTTACACCAACTGAGTGCATTTAGAAATCTTGGTCCGTGTTTCCATTATCACCTTTAGATAAATTTCCTTCCTAAATGCAGCCTTCCATGATGATCAGGATTCAGTCCAAAGTCGACAGGCTTTACAAAAAGGAAGAAGTGATGAGTAATGAAACCAGCTCTTCTGTGCAATTCCTCAGAAATACTTGGGCACCAAACCTTGCCACTCATTGTACCTTTCAAAAACTGGGCCAGTGCTCTTTTTATAAAACTAGTTATTCTTCCCACAGGAGAATGTGCACTGACATCTGTCTCTCCTGTGTTAGAAACCTGTATAATTTCTTGTCTGATGGCTGCAGGCCACTTTCATAAAGCATCAGTGCTCTGAATAGCTCACATAGCATGCAGCTGTGCAACTGAACTCTCCTGCCCTGGCACACATGATAAATGAAAGAACAGATGCCATGCGGAGACCAAGCAGAGCCTCATCTGTGAGGACTCTCAGCTGAGCTGTAACCCTGATTCAGCTTGAACCATGGAATTTCAATGACAGAGATTTTATCAATGGATTTATGACAGACAGAGCTCAGAGAAGGGGATTGATTCTTCTGTGAGTAAAAGAGGCTGAAAGGCAGAGCTGTCATAAAATATATAGTGATATCACTGCAGAAAAATAAAAAAGGAATGGAGGAAGCAAGTAAATACATTTTGGTAGTTTCTCTCATTCCACAAGATCCTAAAATAAAGCCCACAAGCATGGGAATCACATAGCTCTTTTATAATTCTTAATACCTAACATAGCATATGCAATAGTTGAGAGGGATTGAGGGAAAGGTATTTGTAGAGGGATTTTGTACTTAAGGAGAAGAAACTTTTCCATTTCTCTAACAAAGAAAGTAAAAACAGTGGATTTAGGATATTAATTTCCACCACCACAGATAGGAACTCTGCATTTAATTCTCTTAAACCTAATTGCATCCTTTGGAAGGACAAAGTTCTGAGTCGGTATGACAAAATGGAGAGCTGAGATACAAAGAGAAAACTAAACCTGATGTCTGACCAAATAAACCAGACATTTAGGTTATTATTAAGGAAAAAGAAGTTGAAGGAATTGAGCACTTCAGTTTCTACTGTAAAAGGACACGAATAGACCATTGTGAAAAAGTGAAAGCCATTGTGATAACATCCCATTGTGCAGTTCTTTTTGTCGTGTTTAACACAGTTAGACTCTATCAGACCAAGTCCACTTCTAAGAAATGGTGAAGTTTATTTCAAGCTCAGTGTACAAAGGTCTGGGAATGTGGTGGAGAGAACTTGAGGGAATAGTTTATCTTCTGTTCCTCTGACATAAGCAGCTATTATTATGTTTATTTCTTATTTATTTTCTATAACCTGTACTATGAACAAATTTGTACTCATTCTAACACTCAGCAGCACTGAAAGCAAATAGTAAAAACGCACTGACATGTTCTGCCTCAGTTGTTATCTAGCAACTAGGTAAGTGGTCAGTTTAAAACTCCTCTCCACCTTTCTGCCCCAGAAAAAGTTCTTGTACTAGGCAGCCTTGGGCCATCCTCATTACACATGGAAGAAGTGGACCTTACAGCATGGATCTGCACACTGGAAGCAGCAGCAAACCATGCTCAAAACAGTCTACTGGCAGCTCTTCTTCTGTTAGAATGCAGTAGGATCAAACCTGGAGGTCTCCTCCTGCTCATAGCACAGCTTGGGAGCATCCTTTCAATAATTTTTGCTACCCTGATTTTGGTTTTTGCCAGGGGAAGAAGCTCTTGGCACTCTAGAGTGGATATGGGGGCTCCTTGACAAACTTAAGAGATTCCTTGGGTCACATAGCTTGACAGTGGTTCCTGAGCAGTATTTTCTAGCTATCCAAACTACTCCCTGGTTTGATTCCTTGAGAGTGATCCATAGTCATGAAATGCCTAGTATGATCTAGACCAAACTGTCCCTGGTTTGGACCATGGTTTGCTGATTTCTCTTTGAGCAGATAGTGAGCTGTGTATAGCCATCTAGGTGGGAAGTTGTGACAATTTCTCTGAAGGATGGGACAGAAAAGTTGGATAATGCAACCTGATCTAGTTGAAGATGTCCCTGCTCATTGCAGAGAGGTTTGAGTAGATGACCTTAAAAGATCTGTTCCAGACCAAACTGTTCCATGATTCTATGCCTGCCTCTCAAGCACTCTTTGCTTTGCACACTAGGTGCTGCTTTGAGGAATATGTCCTTGACAGTAAAAAGGGTAATGATTTTAAACTAAAGGAGGGTAGATTTAGATTAGATATAAGGAAGAAGTGTTTTTGCAATGAGAATGAAACACTGGCACAGTTTGCCCAGAGAGGTGGCAGATGCCCCATCCTTGGAAACATTCATGGTCAGGTTGGACAGGGCTCTGAGGAACCTGATCTAATTGTAGCTGTCTCTGCCCTTGGCAGGGGAACGGGACTAGATGGCCTTTAAAGGTCCCTTCCAACCCAAACTATGCTATGATTCTATGATCTAAATGCAAAAATATAGTGGAACTGAGTTTTCACAAAGCGCCACATCAGCCTCTGGCTCTCTGAACGTTTCCATTTTTAATTGGAATAGCATTGGCCAGTACAGAGGCAAACAAATTGTTAATGGACAACTGTGCATAGATAAAAATACTTCTGGGACTTTGTCCAGCTTAAAATGTATTGTGTTTCTGAATACTAGAGCCAAGTCCATGAACATATTTTTCTGTGTATCTGGAAAGGCTCTTGCTCAGCTATTTCTATAAGATACAGCTTCCCGACAGATTATTTGCATTATCAAATGTGTGGGATGCCGCAGATTGTTTTTATGCCACGTACGCACACGCGGCGTTGCCCGGTGCCTTGCTGGACGCGGCTGTGCGAGAGTGCGGGGAGGGTGACACCTAGAGCCGGCAGGCAGCACTGTTATCCTTTAACGGTAGCTCTTGGAGGAGGGGAGGGGGTCACGCCGTCGGGATGCTAACTGGCACAGTGGCCGCAGGAGGCGATTCTGCTCCCATGTTCCGCTCTCATGAGGCTCCACCTGGGGTACTGCATTCAGCTCCAATGCCCCCAGTATGAGAAGGATGTGGACCTGTTAGAGCAAGGAAGGCCATGAAAATGATCAGATGGCTGGAGCACCCCTACTATGAGGACAGGCTGAGAGAGTTGAGGTTGTTCAGGCTGGAGAAGAGAAGGCTCTGGGGAGACCTTATTGCAGCCTTTTGATACTTGAAGAGGGCCTATAAGAAAGATGGGGACAAACTTTCTAGCAGGGAGTGTTGCAATAGGAAAAGGGGTAATGGCTTCAAACTGAAGGAGGCTAGATTTAGATTAGATATGAGGAAGAAGTTTTTTACAATGAGGGTGGTAAAACACTGGAATAGGTGGAATAGGTTGCCCAGAGAGGTGGCAGATGCCCCATCTCAGGAAACATTTGAGGTCAGGTTGAATGGGGCTCTGAGAAACCTATTCTAATTGAAGCTGTCCTTATCCATGGAAAGTGAGTGGGACTAGATCACTTTTCAGTGTCTTTTCCAACTCATACTGTTCTCTGATTCTATGATTTTCCTAGAAGCTGATCAGGGATATGTGCCCACATTGCAGAGTGTGGTTTGGAAGGGGGTGGAACAGTGGTGGCCAAGAGCAGAGGGTGGACTGAAGGTGTGGAGGTGAGAGGGCTGTCAGAACAAAGAGGCACTGACCCCTTTCTATTACAATTACTGAGGCAGGCAAGTGAAGGGCTATTTCTTCACAGCGTCCTGGCATCCTCTGGATCATTCAGTATAGAATGCTTTGAAGTTGCTCTCTTTTGGTGTTTTCACAATTGCTGCTCCTTTGCAGCAAAGGCCTTTTCCACTGGCAATCCACACTGTTCTGTTACTGACCAAAGGAGCAGGAGAGCTACTGTTCTCCTGTGGGTGTCTTTGGTGATGAACTGTCACAATATCACAGTGCCGATGCCTGACTTTTGGGTGTAAATAATTGTTTTCTCTTCTGTGAGCACATCTATGAATATTGCATCAGTGTTTACTTTTCTATTTAGGCTTCTACAGCTTTATATGAATAATATATACTTTTTCCTTCAGCAGAGTAATGCTTCCTTTTATTCTGTTTGTTGGCCCAAAAGTCATGTTCATATAAATGGTCCCAGTCAAAAGCAGAATCTGGTGAAGTGGAATGTGGTATTTTAGATTTCATTCTGACATATCAAGCATTGAAAATTCTTAGTACGAGCAGTGAGTTGTTAAATCACGGTCATGGTAGTCATGGTAGATATAAATGTACGTGTTACCACACAAGCACAGTATTACAACTGGGTTTATATTTCCTGTGGCCACCACTGCAGCTGTGAGTTTTAGTTCCAGTGTTATTTGTGACTAAGACAACTGCATTTCAACTTACTAGTGCACAATATGATGTTTTGTTCAAATTAGTTACTGTGCAAAGATACATGGAAAAAAAGAAAAAGTGGAAAATACCTCTTCAGCTGTGTGTTGAAACACAAACAGTGCTTTGGAAAATCTTCTCAAGCATTTGTATTCTGTTCTAGCCACAAAGACCTAAAACTGTGGCTATTATATTTTAATAATCAGAGGGAAAAATCACAGCACTGTGTTTTCCTAGTCTGTTACATATTCATCAGAAAATTATTCTGTCGAAAAGGAAGAGCTCCTCATGTTCACATATCAGGATGCCAGGGGTATACAGGACTCTTATTCAGAATAGATAATATTTTACATGTGCCTCGTGCTAGTTTTTTTTCTCTGCAAAAAAACACAAGACTGTGAAGATGATAATAGAAAAAAAGTTTGGCAAATAAGGCAAAAAGCTGGCAGATAAGTGAAATAATAAAATATTTTTAAATGTGAAATAAAATAATTCCTCAATGGTACGGAGGCACAGCTATGACACAGGAAAATAGAATATACTCTGTGAAAGGGAAGAGCTAGCAAGAGCAAAACTTGGAGGAGAGAGGGCTGCTCACGGGCATCATTCAACAGACTGTGCAACCAAGTCTGCAACCTCTACAGAAAATCAGTAGGCATCGGAATAGAGAGCAGTATGGAGACAATCACCTAAATCAGTCAATTATAACTCTCTACAAACATAACAGATGAGTGAAATTTGTCTTGAACTCTGACTGTGAGAACTCTGTGTGATGTTAGTTTTCCCCACAAAGCAGAGCAATACTGTAAAAATCCTATGCCATAGTTAATAGACTGTACCCAGTGAGATTTCTCTTACCATCCTGAAGATCCCTGTAAATTGGCAGCAGAATTCTTTCTCCAGTTCCAAGAATTATTCAGTAGACATGCGGTGAGTACAGCTCCCTGTAAGTATAATGAAATGAAAGTTAAAATAACGTGCATTATAATGCTAAGTGCTCATCTCTGTCCGCTTCCTTATAACATGAGAAAGAGGGATATTCTAGTGGGAAAGAAAGTCAATATATTTTTTCATAATCTAAAAGAAAAGATTCAGATAACCCATAGGAGTCTATGGAACACAGTGACAAAAGGTAAAGTTTTAAACAGAAATGTATTAGCAAAAGGTGCACACACAAATTATGAGAGCAATTATTGTTCTCTGACTTCAGCATCCTTCCTCAGAAACAGCTTGTATTTTAAATCTTTATAAAGAAAATCCTGTATAATTTGGACTTCTGGTTTGGAGGTGGAAAAAATTGCTCTTAATATTGAAAACTATTCTCTTTTATCTATTAGTCATTCTGCATAGACACACAAATTATTAAACTATAGTTTCAGCCTCTTAGGCAATTTCTGTCAATTGCAAATACCATGGATGACAAATACCACAAAAACTAACTCTAATACCTGTTTTCCTCATTTTAGAAAGGCAGTATCCATTAAAATGAATCATTATCTTAACAATACTGTATACTGAATAAAACCTCATAAAAAACATTGGAGCCAGGGTAAGAAACCTGATGTGCTCTTTTCTTCATTAGTATAACCTCAGCTGCACCTCAGGATATCACTGTTCAACCACCGCTCTAATAGATGAGAAAAATTTCCAACAGTTCTCTCTATCTCTGTTCTAATTTTTAGATCACAGAGCACAGTTGCTGCAAATACAATTATGGTGTTGCTGATCCATTATCATTATACAAAACTGTCCATTGTGAGTAATAATTTCAAGTAATGCTCAGAGGGTAGCACCTTGCAGTTGGGCTACTGTAAACATGCCAGGTTTTGTAGTTTATTGCACAAACATGGGAAATTAATGTATTTACGGGAAGGGGCCTTGAATTTCCTGACTAAAATATACTAGCTTTGCATAGATTTGGAGGATAAATTTTCCCTATTGTGTGGTGCTGAGTATGCTTTCTGCATTTGTAACTTAAATCAGAGGGATTGTATTAGGAAAATGTCAGTGTAATCGTTCAAAGCAAAGCTATGTGGCCAACACAAAAGTACAAGCTGTGGAATAGTTTTATGGTGATATCCTATCAGAAGGAATTTGCAAAGCACCAGGGACCAGTAAACTGAGTTTGAGATGGGAGGCAAGATTTTTTGTGCTCTAAGCTGTCTCTTCTACCAACTCGTTAGAGCACTTTGGGCATGGCACATAAACCTCCTCCAGCCATATTCCTAACCACTGGATTGAGGATGGCTGGATGTTGTGTCCATCTGAAGAGATGTAGCGAAGATGAGAACCTTAACCTGAGGTGCAGTAAAAATCCTACTTGCTACTATTTGTTTACATCATTTAAGAAGAGGGAGAGAATACAATTGCAACCCCCCCCCACACACACACACTTTCTGAAGGACCTAAAAATACATTTCTCTCATTTGGCAGCTATATTCCATGCTGGTCTGTAACATCATAGATTCATAAAACAGTTTGGATTGAAAGGGACTTGGAAGAAAATCTAGTTCCAGACCTGCTGCCAAGGGCAGGGACATCTTCCACTTGGTCAGGTTGCACAAAGCCCCATCCATCCTGACCTTGAACACTTCCAGGGGTGGGGCATCCATTTATAAATTCAGCACACCCAGATACACTTATAGGACTAAGGCTGCGTAGCAGAGACTGGTTTGTGCCTATAGTGCTAAGCTCTCTTTGCCTCCAAAAAAGCAGGGACTGGATGCAAAAACTGCCTCCTGGGAATGGTTTGTGCATGTGCTTGTTCCCAAACCATAAATTGCTTTGGAGTGCTCTTGTTGTCAAAGGCTGAAAACAAACCAGGGCTGCAGTGATTGATATGTAGCACTGTCATTCAGTGCCTGGGTTTGTTTTCCTGGCACTGTGGGTTTTTTTCAAGATGTAGCTTGCACATGAAGTGTGCAGTGGGTATAGCAGCTGATACGAGGGGAGCAGCCCTGATTGTAGGCAGTTGGTTATGGCCTTTTAGGTAATTGTCTTTTCAGTGTGGGGTCTCCCTGAAGCCCTGCATTGTGTCTTCCCTCCTCCTCAGGCCATCTCAGCTAGCTGGAAAGCCACACTGACTGCTGGCACCTGCACTCTGGGTGAAGAGTAAAGAAAAGGACTGTAAACCTGGGCTACTGAGGTGGGAGAAACTAAGTAATGGGGAGCATGAGGTGGGAGCCCGCTTCAAGGGTCTCCTGTTCAATGCCCAAGAGGTCTGTGTTGGCACGTGGATTCATCACTAGAGAGAGAATAATGCTGTGCCTCCAACCTGCATTTGTGAAACATTTCTGTAAGTGCACAGTCACTCTAAAAACTTTCTGCCACTGCCAGAACTTTGAGTTGCATGAATGTCTGTTCTGTCCAACCCATTACAGACATCTTTGCTTATCTGCAGTGTAGGAAGAGGGCAGGAATGTGAATTGTCCTTTTTCTCTGGAGAGGAAGTGAACTCAGAAACCAGCCTAACAAAGACCCTCTAAAACCCATATTTTAACTATTTGACTCCTGGCTGGTTGAGAAGCTGCTTTGGTTGTGGTTAGAGCTCTTTGAAGCAAAACTCTGTGGGAGTTGTAATCTAAATAAATAGATGCAAATAACTGTGTGCCGTTGCCCAAACTTACACCCACAGTCCATTCCCCGTGTCTCTGGCACATCTTAAAATTACTTCGGATTAGTGTGGGTTGATAGTAGGTTTCCACTCCTATTTCCATCTCTGCTTTGAATTGTCCCACATCGCTTTTTTCTTCCCTTGCGAAGAATTAAAGCTTTCCAAAGCATGTGACTCTCACTTTTGGGAGTGGTTTTAGGCAAATTAGCCTAGCCTTGTTTAGAGACATTTTTCTGATGCAACTTCATGGCCCTCTGCTCTCATGTACAGGAGAATGCTCCGTTCAGCATACGCAGTCTGTGCCTACCCTTACTTTTGCCTTTACTGTCCTCTGAGGTTTAGTCAGGAATTTTATAATAATTTTATTGTATTCCCAGGTCTCTTATCTGGCGTTTATTCTTGTTACTCCAGTTGCTACTGGTTTTAGCTTGTACACAGGAAACCGCAGTGCCAATCAGTGTCGTTCCCAAGGTGACAGGAAACCCTATTTGGTCGGATGTTGATTGTGCTTGTCTTTACAGCTCCACCCATCACATTTTCTTCCTTTTTGGCTTAAGTTAAGACAAATTAATCAGTGGCTGCCATCTGGTAGACAGTTTTGGTGGGTTTGCAGTGATTTGTCCAGCTGATCTTTTGAAAAGTCACACAAGGGAAAATATCCATGTTAATATTTAACTGCTTCTTGAGCCTGAGATTTACAGGGACCGTTTTTGCCCTCAGCCCGTGAGTAATTTGAGTTGTGTGAGTAATGCCCTTGTCTTTTTGAGCAGCAGTTTTGGGTCTTAAAGTGCTGTTTGGGGATCAGAGGGTTAAACTCTGATGCAGCTTTCCAGCGACTGATTTCCTCAGCTCGTCTCGGCCTCTAATTTGTTTCTGTGCTTGACCATCCAGGCATGGTTTCTGTGACTGCTTCACCAGCTGTCCTAATGTGCAGGCAGAGTGGGACATCTGGGAAAGTGAGGAGATGCACATTAGCTGGACTTGAATGCTCTGAGCATGTCATCTCAGCCCTTAGAGCAGGATGTGTCCATCCGTGACATTTGCAACCTAATATATCACCTTTTCACAATGGTAGGTTGGAAATGCTGTGCTAAGGGACAAAGGCACCAGCTTCTTTATGAGACTGGTTTGTAAGCAGGAAGCATCTCCTGAGCCCTTGACTGGTACCCACAAGTACTGGTTTCAGCAAAACAATGTAGAAGGAAGCATCCGTATCAGATATACAGAGTTTTGATATTTAGAAGGAAGGTTGATTTTTCACATTTGGTGTTTTTATAGAAAAGTTTCCTTGAGTGTCCCCATTAATGTCTGAAAAAGGTTAATGCTTCAAAACAAAAATATTCACCTTTCCTCTTGTTTTGGAATGCATTTATCTCTGTTCATGACATTTCTTTTACAGGGCAGCCTAAAGCTGAACTTAGTTCAGTTCCCCTTAATTTAAAATGTTAGGAGCAGACACAGAAAACAGTTAAAGAAAGAAGAGAAAAACATCGAAGTGCCTCCAAAACTGCAATGTGAAATATCCGAGTACTTCTTTGAATTGCAAGAAGCCACGTGCTGGGCAGTGCGTACATCCAGCTTATATTGTAGCCATCAGTTAACTGTCCAGGCCATGAATCTTTTCTTTGAGTGCAATCATGATTAATTTTATTTCTATGCAGTGCTAAGACAACTCTTAAAAATTATGAGAGTTGACTAATTATACTGCTTCTTTTTTGAAAAATCCAGTTTTGGATATTCAGCAGAAATCTCTTACGTAGTCAGAACTAGTATGTACAGAAAGCTTAACGTTAGCTAGCAGAAATGTCTCCTGTTTGCAAATACACCTTTGCTCAAAGAATACTGCATGCAAATCTATGGGCTGGAGTATTTCTCAGCTCTTGCTGGAAATTCTCTTTAGCATTCTCTCAGTACCTGAGAGCCTTGGTCACAGATCAGGATCCCTCTGTGCAAGACTCCATATGTACACAAAAAAGAAATGCTCCTTTGTCCAAAAGACTTACTTTCTGAACATCAGACAATGTAGTAAATGCATACAGACAATCAGACACGCCTCAGGAAACAGAGAATCAATAGCATCATGGCAGAGATGAGGATGCCCAAAGTATACCATGAGAATGTCTCAGGCAGAGAAATACTGCCCAGAGGCAGAGATGACTCCATGTGACACTGAGATTTCAGCCAGGCTCTTGCTAGAGTTATTTGTCTGCTTTGATACCATCATATCCGAGCTGATGCACCCGTTTGGTTAGACTTTGAACCTTAGCTGAGTTTCCAAGACATTTCAGGAACTCTTTTTATGATTTTCATCCTATGACAAGTGGGATATTAACTGGTTAAGTGATCCAATATGGTATTGCAAATTAGCACCTATCTTCATTAAATACCTTGGCTTTGAACTCTCCATTAATTTCTCTAACCAGGGGAGTCTATAAGAAGCTAGAAAAGTGGTATTTCTTTCTGGGACAGGGATTTTCCTTATGTTCTCTGTCAAAGAATATACTTTGATACTTAACAAACAGAGTGTATTGTTATTAATTTATGGTATCTGTAATTATCCCTGTTATGTTAATACTGTGATTTGATAACCGGAGCAAAACAGAACACAGCAACTTCAAATGACATTTCAAATATGCGATAGGCATCAGAAGGGGAAGTAGTGTATATAATTCCCACACAGAAAAATGTCGCTAAGTACAATGATTCTCTAGGGAATTCAGTCCCAGTGCTTCAGGATGACTAGTGGCAGCTCCCTGCAAAACTGCTGCCAGTGAGAGATGGGGCTGGTGCTGGGCAGGAGGCAGCTGAGTTTGCCCCTCTGCCAAGGCTGACTCTTCTGCTTCCCGCCGTACTCTGACAGCCGCATCTCCTGTTTTTGAGATGTCTCAAATCCTTCCTGAGTCATAAAAAATTCCACTGGGAGACTGCTGCGTAGTCCAGAGACTTTCAGTTCCTTTCCCTGGATTTGATAGTGGATCTAAAAGCACGGTCCTACGAGAAATGAAGGAAAACAATCAGAACGGCAGAAAAGTGCACAATGGTTAACAAATGCAATTTGCATGGGCTTGTTTCACTTCAGACTCTATTTAGCTTGTTTGGCCTCAGTGGATTTATGGACATATCTGGGAAGAGAGTTTGGCCCACAGAGCACAATACTGAATAGGTTTGCAAAAGAAGGCAGCATTGTGTAAAGCAGAAAGCTGGTATTGTAATTAATCCTCAAGTTAATCCTGTAGCTACGAGAGTGTGTTTGCAATTTACTGATAAGATTATAATAAAAAGAAATGTTTTCTGCTTCATCACAAGGACTTTAACAAATGTAGATGGTTTAAATACCCTTCTAGTCCCCATGTATAGTGCTCACTATTGCCTGGCTCTCAGCTACAGAGCTCATCATCCTGGGTCAGTGCAAAGGTCATAAGATGGGCTAAGAAAGCTGTCTGAAGGGAGAACTACAGAAGGGAAACACCAGGTACAAAGATGGGGAAGTACCCTTTGGTTCAGGACATTCCTAAACTACGGGTTGCCAGAAGATGGAGAACATACTAAAAATAAGTAACAGTATTAAGTAATCAGTAATTCCTGCTTGCTTTGTTCTTGCGTTCTTTCCCTAAACCTCCTCTTGCTATTGAAAACAGGATACTGGCCAATCTTTGGCCTTACAAAGTACACCAAATTTATGTTCTTATTTCTACATTACTGCCTTCAGTGTATGTTAACCTGACCCATATTATGTCATTAGCCAGATGAAGCCCTGTGTGTTGAAAGTGTTTGTGCTGAGATAGATGGGGTGGAGATCAGTTTGGGAGTAAGTTCAGTTTGTCTTTCAGATATGACTTCACTCCTTTCTCTTTATTTCATAATGCAATGCGCATTTAGAGGAATGCTACTTTTGTCAGAATCCTCACTTTTCCCTCCCTTATTCAAATTCATAGAAGTGAATTTAAATCAAGCTGTGTAAGTTTCTTAGCGCCATGGATCCTTTGCTAATAGAGGACTGTGAATCTCAAGGAATTGTCATTATTTCACTGTGAAATTTTTAATGTGTTCTGATTCATTGATAGTGTGTATGAGAAAGAGTAGATCAGAAAGCCTTCGCTCTGGCCTTCATCTCTGGGTGCAGGTACAGATGCATTTCCCTTTTCTAGAGCCCTGCCTATGCAGCCCCCTATAGGAATGTCTCTGATGAAGGCAGGCAGTCCAGGGCCATGGACTTCAAGGGGTCTGCGGAGCTCTGTAGAAAAGAGCTCCAGTTCACTTACCTGTCTGTTCCTCGTCAGCTGTTCAGCCCTAAATGGGACTGCACAGCTTGACAATACCTCTTTTAAAGATCTACCTAACCTCTAAAGTGCAAGATAAAGTACACCTTGGCATGCTGACATTTGCAGTTGTCTTAAAAGCATTTAAACATTGCTCTGTTTCAAATTGCAAGCCTAAGTGGATTTCCTAAACTTTATTTTCAAGGGGAATGCAGGCACTTCTCACATTAGTATACTTGTTTGAGCAAGCCTTCCCATAGAAAGCAAGGCTGGAAAGCCAGAGTATGAAAGTGGATCAACAAAAAAAAAGCTGGAAAGAGAGAAAGGTTTATATATGTAGCTTAGGTGTCAGGTCTGGAGACTTCAGAAGCAGACAAATGGCAGATCTAAGAGCACATATATGGGTCCCGTCTCTAAGAGCTTAAATCCCATCAATTCATTGTACAGCTTAGGCACATTACTCACGCTGGAAATGGAACTGTGTTCCAAAGTGTATGTGCTACAAGGATTTGGGGTCTGTACAGGCAGCCTTAGACGCTTTGACCACTGTGACCGAGAGGAGCTGTTCTGCCGGCTCCGTTTGGAAACGTCCATAGGTGGCGCAGCTCTGTTGAGCAACATTGTGGGTCTGGAGGTTTTGCACTCTTCAGAAAGTGCTGCTGTTCAGTAATTTCTTCAAAGTGCACTAACAATTCATTTGTCTGCTTAGAAATCTTCCATGTGACACTTGCAGTAGTTTAAAGATAATGAAGACCAAGTCAAATAAACAAGGAATGTGCTTTTTTATTATCTTAAGGTTGACAGGGTGTAGTAAACGCCTCTTTTCCCAGATGTTCCTTCCTGTCTTTCCCAAATGGCAAACTCACCAGGAAAGAACTCATTGTACTGATTAGTCTTCAAGTCACAATAAAAAATAATTTTCTCTTACTGATACTGTCTGAAGATACTGCCCATTTACATTAAGAATATTCCTTCCCATGTCTTTTTCCAGGTCAGCTGGTTTTGGTTAAAGCCTCAGAAGAGTATTGAAGGACATTAATGTGCAAGTAGATTATATGTTTGCTTGTTTGGATTTAAGGGTTGTAGATTATATTCCTTAAATGAGTAGCAGTTGCAGGATGGAAGTAGAATTTGTTCTTAAGACATTAATTATTATGGAATACATGAAGCTAAATTGACTTACCTAAGGCTCCTCTTATGAAAAAAACCCAAACCAACATTTTTTTCATCTAAAACCTGAAAAATCTAAGATCCATTATTCATTTATTTAATTACAGACCAACTAAATAGCAGAAACTGTCAGTTAAGTAGCCTTAGAAAAACACTTCCCCAAAGCTATTGCTGTAGTGTTGCACCTCTCCATCCTCACTGATTAGATCAGTTTTCCTAGATAGGCTGTTCTCTGTGTAATGCAGGCAAGCACCCTCTGGGCATGATGTAGTGCTCAGCAAAGAAGTGAGCCTTGCATGTTCTGGGAAAAGTAATCTGGCTTTGCACCTGTATAAGAGATCTAAATTGGCAATGGTGGTACAGGGCTACAGCTCCTCCAAGGTGTCACAGAGGTACTTATGAACTGGAAGCACAGAGGGAAAACTCATACAAGTATGACAAAAATACTTTGCAAATTGCTTTTTTCTTTTAAGCAAAATATACCGCAGACAGAATATGTGGAGGTTTTTTAACAGTTCTTGTTGGCTTACCTTAAATAAACACATTATTTGAGCTCCTTAAGTTGTGCATTTATTTAATATGTGCAGCCCTAGCAGTCAATTATAATTCCTCTCCATTCTCTTTTCCTTCTTACTATTCTTTTAACTCCTTTTGCTTATATTCATTGTAGCTTGGTTTAAATTACCATGTGTGTTAATCAGAGAGAGAACAGGTCATCCAGTAAGTTTGTGCAGTGAGGCCTCCAGTGTGAAATAGAGCAATGCAGCAATGCAAGCAGATAAGAACAGTAATAAACAAGACCGCATTCAATTAAAGCTCTACCATCTAAAGAAAATTAACCACAAAATGGTAAACATTTGTTCAGCTCTTGGAATAAACAGCTCAAATAAGCACAACAAATTAGCATCTTCATTTACTTTTACTTCTGAACATTTAACTCAATTTTTAGTCATGCTGCAGACACATATATGTGACTATAAAGCAGAAACAGAGCTTTATGTTGCCATTCAAATTTTATTGAAGAGATAAGTTTGCGTGACAAAATGCAATTTGATTGTAGAAATAATCTACAGGAAAAGATGGGAGACTGTTTAAGCTTTGCATTTTTGAACAGTCAGTTCCCGTAGCTGAGCAGCATTGCCTTATCGAGGGCAGAACAGGAGTGAATTGGCAGAACATTAGAAAGCCTGATTAAAAGAGGGAAAGTTGAAACTACACTCATGTCAGCTGTTTTCCTCTACAGGATATTGAGCCATTCCTGTCCTAACCAGATACTGATTGCTTAAAACTTAATCCAGAAGTACTTGTCAAAACCGTTTCCTCAGCTCATTTTGACCTGCTGAGCTGTGAGTAGATCCTGAGAATTGTTTGCAATTTAGCGCTAGATGTACTGGCCTGCACTCGCTCATGGCTGTGGGAACAAGATCAGACCCTCTGGAGAGAACATGAAATGCCTCCAGTTTTCAAAAACCTATTTAAACTTCATAGCTGAGGCTCCAGATCAGTTTCTGTGGACTCAGAGAGGTGGAATATGCTGCCAGGTGCTGCCAGATTTCTCGTAGCTGGGAGGCCACAGAGGGCTAGAAGACTTGCCTCGCAGCAGCCATATATCCCTTTTCTTCTTTCAGTTGGTACACAGCTTACTGTCATAGTTTCCAGACCCCTTCCTCAGAGTCAGAAAGCATCAGTGTTTTGAGTGACAAATAAATAGAGGAAAATAAAAATACAACACTGGAATACTGTGAGGAGAGCTGTGTGACAGAGCAAACATGACCAGAAATAGCAGATATTCTTCCCAAGAAGATGCATACTTCATACTATTGCCTTTCATAGAGTCCTGAGCTTAAATATATTCCATCTATGGCTTTCAAATGATGGGTATTAGCTTCAGTGTTATATACAATTAGCCTGTGTAAATGAGGTCCTTGGTTTGGTGAGATGGGGCTGCTCACACCAATGACTACAGGATTTGTCTGAGGTGCAGATGTCTTCAAGCCAGACTAGAAATGATATAAATATCAGTAATATTAACCATTTTAATTGTTAAGCATGTTTGGAAAATTGGGCTAATATCTACCTATCTGTCCAGGATCACCTCTCTGGAGAGGAAAAATCAGAGCCAGAGTAAGGTTTATCTGTGAGAAGAATAAGGTTTTGGAAATGAGGCCAGGTACTCATAGAAAAAGAAAGGTTTACTGTTCCCATGCATGATAAGAAGTCAGTAGGTCATATCTGGTGGTTTAAGTAGCACTGGTATGTCAGGGGATAGCAGGAGAGTGGGGAAGATCAACTTTTGACCTACAGCACACCCAAGCACTGAAGATGGAACTAAGATCCTGAATTTTTTATTTTCATGCATGATAAAGTAGCTGCAAAATAACCAAACATGAGCTGAGCAGAATAGATCCTTCAAGGTATCAGGCTCTATCTATTTAGACTGGTCATAATGCAAAGTAAATTCTCATTTAGCCTTTTTAGTTGGTTGATCTCAACTTCTGATTTTTGAGTACTTCAGTCTGGGGTGTGATACAGTTTTGGTTTGTTGAAAAGTGTCAATAATCTCAGGTCAGAGTGATTTCTAAAAGCTACAGCTCTTGTTCAAGTGAAACACAGAATTATTAGCAGGTAAAGTAGAGAGCATTTGGGAAATTGAGTTTTCGCTGTGGGTCTCCCAAGCGTGGCATCTGTATATCAGTGTTTCATAGGGCACCTGGGAGTGTAAGAATTAAAGTACAGTGTGTCCAATAAATACTAAGTGTAAATATTTATGTGTTAGGATGACATTCACATACTTACCTGCAGATTTTTAATTCATTATTTTCTCAGACTAATACTGATGATATTGATTAACCTTTGTGGAAAGTAAGAGTAAATAGGAGGATAATTATATTAATGGGTATTGTATATTATCAGAACTCATGGGGTTTCTATCAGAATATTCTTTAATATGTGGTGCAGCACAACAGAAAACTGAAACTTATGAGCTCTACATTTCCAAGAAAAGACTGTAGATGTAAGAAAAAATGTATCTTCATACTTCAAATTGGGATAGTCAACAATGGATTTTTATTGCATTCTTAGACCTGTTTGAGGTAGTTTGCTGATGCTCAGAAGAAAATCAAGAGATTATCACACCCGTTAATGTAACTATACTCTCATTCAGTCCTACTTTCCCAAGATGTCCAGTAATGTCAGCAGCACATGGTGGAGATATATTTCAGGCTACCAAATATAGAGCAAGAATCATATATATGCACTTTTGAAAAATACAGAAATTGTTCTTATGCGTTAGAAGCAACTATTTAACAGTACTGTGAATGTTACTTTAAAACTTATCAAAGTATATTTTGCTTTAAATGAGAGTCATCTCTTAACTTTCTCAGGACTGTCTGTAATGGATATTATAAATCTTCATTTGTGAAGAAATGTCTCAGTTGTTTATTAGATGATCCATATTACTACTTGCCCAAGGCAGGAGGAAAACAGCAATATCTTCAGTCATTTGAAAAGATTATTTTAACCTTTCTGTACTTCTGCTTTTCTACTTTTCCTTTTTTCAACACTGTTTTTTCTTGATGAAGTCACAGTTTCCTATTTTTATTTATTTTCTATTGGTATAGAGGATTAATAACAATACTAAGTCCTTTTCTAATTTACTGTACTTTTCACACTCTACTGGAGTTTTACATATCACATTAGTTCGTCTACATGACCATGTTTTCTCTTAGCTATTTTGCTAAAAGCAGAAAGAAAGCTGAGACCCGTATTTTTTCCATTGTTCTTTTTTCCAAATATACTATTTTCCTGTGAATTTCTCTACTGAAACATAAAACTAGATATGCAGGTGAAGTCTGGCAGCAGTAAGGGAATAAGTGCTGGAAAGCATGTGCCTAGTTGTGGTGTCCCAGTGCAATTACAGCAGAGCAAACCCCACCTTCATTCAGTGCATTTGCTGATGAGATGGACCCGCAAGGTGAGAGACTCAGGACCCATGTCTAGGCCTAATCTGTGAGCACCAGAGAAAGAAAAGGCACAGGGGAATTGTGGTGGTTTTTTTCCTTCAGTAAAACCCAGGGAGAGTAGCCCTGTGGAGTGTTCCCTGGTACAAGCAGCATTTGAGGACCGAAAGCAAACTCTCTCCCCAGCAACTGCATCCAGCTCCACTCTTCTTAGCGTTCAGTAATGCTAATTATTGACTTTCTTCCACCCACATGCCTGACCCAGCTCCCTCCTGAGCTGCACAGCAGCTCGGCCGGGGGACAGAGGACCGATGGCACAGGAGGAAGCACCTCCTGTGTCCGTAGCTCTGGGGTCAAAGGGCAATGACTCCTAGTGGGCAGCAGCCATCACCCCTGCTTCCAAAACCAGCAGAGAGAATGACAGGCCAAGGCTCAGGAATCTGGGTGTTGCATTTTCCAGGAGTGCTGAATAAACATGGGAATGTTTATTTAAAGAAATTATTCAGCTTAAATAAACAACTGGGAAAATGTGTCAGGCAATTGGGTTTTCATAATCAACATCTATGGCTTAATTTTAGGGTCAGGGAAGACCTGGAAATGACCTCAGTAATGATTAATAGGGCTTTAGTAACCTGGTGGCTCTCCAAGGTGGACAGGTGGAGCTTCCTTTCAAGAATTTTCAAACAAACATTGCTTTTTAAAATTTTTATTTTATCACGCCTTGTAATAAAGTCTGCTTCTATAAATGTATTATTCAAAATACTCCAGTGAATTCTCATCAGTGGACTTGTTCCTATTATCCAACTGAAAAGATATCTGTGAGTATGTAGTAAGACCCCCCTCTGGGATTCCAGACAATACACAGACACAAGTGGTTTCCTGATTGCACTTATTCACGTACCCAGTGATGAGGTGGCTGTCCCAGCTGGTGGAACTTCGGAAGAGTTAGTCTCCTGACAGTTTTAATATAATGTTGTCAGGAATGTTTACAATTCCTCAGATTCCTCACATGGTACTCTTCCCCAGCAAGACACAACCTCTAGAGGATGTTGGGGTAGGTGTATCACAACAAAATCTTCTCTTATTTGGCTCAGACTATCCACATGGGGAACATAAAGAATATAAAATTATTTAAAAGGTAAAAAAAGCTTGTCCTGGGGAAATAAGGGAAAGCCCATGTGTATGGGTCCCTTACTCTAATTAGAAGTGGAAAAATAACAGTCAGGAGACACATATATATATATGTATGTATGTATGTATGTATGTATTTGTGTGGTTCTCTCCAAGTAAAATAAGCTGTCTGACTTGAAGTGTCTGTGGCCTGATTGTGATTTCCTTATTCAAAACCTAATGTAGGTAAGGGATAGTTACCAAAAATGGGCTTTGTTTTAGGTGGTACCTCCTTATTGCTCTGTGGCCAGCCTTGTGCAGTCCCTCCTAGTAAGGTGGAAAAAGGTGAGCTCAATAGCTAACCTCTTTCCATCCAGGAAGTAAAAGAGAAGAGAATTCTTGCTTTCTATTCAACAGAGAGCGAAGAATTTAACTATTAGAGGAACACTGAGAATCCAGAGAGTATAGAGGAGGACCTGAGACAATAAGCATCTTCTGTTAGAACATACAAACACATGATGATTCAGGCCCTCTCTCATCTTTCAATGCAGTATGTTCTGTTTTCAGCCCTATTCCTCAGCATAAAGAATGCAATAAAGTCTGTGTGATTAACACTAATATTGGTTATAGCATTTCTAATGTATGTAATCATTATTTTAAAAATTTTATTAATTGAAGACTACTACTTCAGAAGGGTTCTTTGAGATACCCATATTTATGGAAAAATTACCTTTAGAACTGTGATCCACTGTATGTCCTCTTAAGAACTTCTAAGAAGATTGCTCTGTATTCAGATTTTATTCAATGTGTACCTTTTAATGCATTAAATATGCACCAAAGAACCGGTTCTTCTTTCCAGAGTAAGATCCTCAAGACCAGTGTTCGTCAATAATCCCCATAAATGGCAAAAGCTGTAAACTCACAGTTATAATTAGATCAGGTATATTTTTTGTTGTTGTTAAAAAGGAAATCACCCTGTTGCCAAGACTGTCAGTTATAACAATGTAAAAGCCAAAGAAAATATTAACATTTTCACTGTACTTTGTTACTGGACAATGGGACTACTTTTCCTCTATATTAGGAAATCCCAGTAGGCTCTCCCAGAAGTATGTCTGGATCTGAATTGCTACCCATTTCTCAACCAAAGGTAGCCTAAACAGATTTGAAGAGATTCATTGCACAGCTCTTCTGTGGATTTCTGGATGGTTTTCAAAAGATTGCATTTGCAATACATGCACTCAGAGCCACCTGTTTGAGGGACTGCCTTTTTCCATGGAATAAATTGCTAGTCATGGTCAGAAAAGGTGCTTGCACAGGAGGGGTTTTGTGACAGAGATGTCTAACAGGATGTTTTCTTGGAGAAGTGGTGTGGAGCTGGGAACTGATTTCCCCCCACAGGCTGGACCAGTCCCCAGGGAAATGGGATGGGCATGTGAGCCAGCACCCTCCTGCAGGGTCCAGCTGAGAGCAGCCCCGATGGTGTGCCCACTTCCCAGACTGTCACAGCTCTGGATTTAGGTGTGAGTGCTGGTACTGCTGCCTGGGGCTCTGGTACCACACAGGCTGTGCCACGAGGCACAGAGCACTACTGGTAGTCTGTGCATGTGCCACTTAGCCGTCATTTTTTGCTCAGGATGCTACTTCACTTCTGCCTACCTTCTAGCAAAATTAGCAGAATCATATCCCACCCACTTCCCTGTACCAACAGAAATTGTCCCCATCTACCTCTGGAGGCAGCCAGACACCCACTGCTGACTCACTGTTACCATCTGCAGGCCTGAGCAGCAAAGCTCTTGCTGCCACCCACCCATCACCTAAGCTGAAATAGGCTTGTGAACAAAATGGCACAATGTGAGATTCATCTATTCCACCAGGTGGTCTTGTCTCTCAGACGTTGTTGCTTTGTGCTTTCCTAAGCGACAGGTGAGTGACTGAAGTAATTTTTATTCATGCAGACTGACATGATAGAAATAGCTTAATTTAAAATAAAATTACTGAAGCTTCTGCTGATGTGTATGAGGTTCAACGAGGTGAAGTGCCAGGTCCTGCACTTGTGTCACAACAAACCTTTGCAGCTCCACAGGCTGCGGCAAAGTGGCTGGAAAGCTGCCCAGCAGAAAAGGACCTGGGGATGCTGGTCAACAGGAGCTGAACATGATCCAGCATGTGCCTGGCTGGCCAAGAAGGTCAATGGCATCCTGGACTGTGTCAGGAATAGTGTGATCAGCAGGACCAGGGCAATGACTGACCCACTTTACTCAGCACTGGTGAGGCCACACCTTGAGTCCTGTGTCCAGTTTTGGGCCCCTCACTACAAGAAGGACATTGAGGTGCTGGAACATGTCCAGAGAAAGACAATGGATCTGGGGAAGGAGCACAAGTCCTGTGAAAGGCTGCTGAGGGAGCTGGGGATCTTTAGCCTGGAGAAAAGGAGACTCAGAGGAGACGTTATTGCTCTCTGTAACTGCCTAAAAGGGGGTCAACCTCTTCTCCCAAGCCATCAGCAACAGACAAGAGGAAATGGCTTCAAGCTGCACCAGGGGAGATTCAGGGTGGAAGTTAGGAAGAATTTTTTCACTGAAAGGGTTGTCAAGAATTGGAGCAGGCTGTCCAAGGAGGTGGTGGAGTCACTGTCCCTGGAAGTGTTCAGGAAACTATAGGACATGGCACTTAATGCTCTGGTTTAGTTGGCATTGTGGTGCTCAATCAAAGGTTGGACTCAGCAGTCCTTGAGATCTTTTCCAACCTTAATGATTCTGTGATTCTATAGAGGAAAGCATTCCCTCAGTACTGGGGGGAATAGTACTTGCCTCACAGATACTATCAGATGATGTCTGTATTATATCTATAATAATACACTGTATTACTGTAAAAGGGACAGTTGTATCTTAATATCCAGTGTACAGAGAGGTGTGCAGTCACACTCTCCCAGCAGCTCTCCTGCAGATGAGAAATGCACCCAACCAAGCAGAGTTGTAGCAGAAAAACTGGAATCACTGGATAATAGATTATCAAGTAAATGGTTAATCATTGACATATGTGATTTTACAAATGGGCAAGGCGTAGAGTTGTATACTGATCTGTCAGGCTGACTATTAGGAGAGACTTGAGACAATCTTATGTTATGTTTGTGTATATCCAAGCATGAAAGAGTAACTAAGAGTTCGAAGAACTTCTCTGTAAGCATCCCTTAATGAAGAGACAATAATGTGCAGAGGTAGAAATCAAACTGGTGTTCTCCTATCTCTGTATGTGCATAGCTGCTTGGTAAATGTTAACTGAGCTGGGCATCTGTAGTCCAGTTCAGCGAGCTGAATCTGTCAGTCTAGTACTGATTGTTGCTTAGTAAACAAAAAAACTTTGATAGATGCCTATAAATTTGTGTTTAGTCATCACAATTTGCAGAGGATGTATTTTTTGCAATCAATACGCCTAAAGGGTCGAGTAGACAATATTTGATTGATGGGTTGAAAATATGAAAAAAGCCAGCTTTCTTATGTGCTGTTTTGAGAAAGCCCCGAAAAGAATAGGGCTCGTACCAAGCCCACACAAGTGTGGTCTATTTGTGTCTTCATGGCTCAAAGTTGTTATTGAATCCAACTTTATTTTCCTGTAGAAATGGTAGCATTATGAATTTGATTGTCCTGCAAGAGATTTTTGGCATTTCCAAGCAGCCCCTTTTAAGTCAGTGACCATTCCTTCTCCTCAGACACAGATCATTTATTGTGGTTTAGTGCCTCTCCCTTCCCTTCTACCTAGCATGAGACATTGTCTACTATCTTGGTAGTTACAATGTTTACACTGCCTTTCACTTATTTCTGCTGTTTTTGTCAATTTTTCCCATTCCATTATGTGTATTTAATTTCAGTAAATTCTTAAACATGCACCTGTCATAACTGTGGATTTATTTCACATTTTTATGTGTATCAGTTGGAAATATATCCCCTGGGGTTTTTCCTGTGAAATATTTCTTCCTTACCAAGATACCACTTTCATATCTGACATTCATAACAATAAAGTAGCATATAGGGAGCTGTTTCTGCTTCTGAGAATAATTCATGTAGTTGCCCCCTAGCACACATTTTTTCAGCATCGGTTGTTAGATTGAAGAAGTAGGATGTACTTGGTTTTCTGTCTGCTCAGTGCTACCAGTGAAACCAGTCTTCCAGTCTTTGCATGCCCAAATCCACCAGTGACTATAGAGAAAGTCAGGGTGCATAAATAACTCAGGATCAGCTTCATGAGCAGGGGATTTACAGTAATACAGATCTCGTATAACCGTTTGAATTATTTTCTAATGCAGACGAGGATCCAATGTCTCACTGACTTTGGATATGAGCAGCCTGGGAAGTGTTGAACCTTTCGTCACTGTGCCAACCCCACGAGAAAAAGTAGCAATGGAATACCTGCAATCAGCTGGCCGTGTCCTGACACGGCAGCAGCTTCGAGACGCAGTTGCGTGTTCTCATTTACTTCAAACAGAATTCATGGTGAGTTTAACAACGTGCTTGAAATGAGGATTTTTGACATAAGTGACACAACAGAAACTGGGGGGGAAAAATAATCGGGCAACACTTTAATGTCAAGGTACAAATCATTTCCAAAGGGCAGATTAGATAGTTTCAAGGTGGTGTTTTATGTTTGTGCACTAAAGATAGATGAGTCAGTCAGTTATATCCACGGATAATACAGATTCCTCTTGGCTTGAAGTCCCATTATAAATGGGCTAAGTGTTAAAACAGAGCTACAGTGCAGAACTGTAACACTGTGACAGTTTCAAAGAGATCATAAAAGCTATGATGACAGAAAACACAGTCATAATTGGAGATTTTGTTTATTTTTGTGTAAACAAGATGTATGTTTGCAATTTGAGCTCTAAACTTTTAGTCACCATAAATTATTTTTTGGAGCAGATAGGGACACCCACAGTCTCTGTCCAAAAGGGACTCTTGTCCCAAGGTCCAAAATATCTTTATCAAGCATGCCATACAGCAGCCTAATATGCTCAAGGCAAAAAACCGTGAAGTCTTTTACAAGTGTATTTATTAGTAAAAGGGGTAAGAATCTAAAATGGAGAAAGGGGCCAGGTGGAAAAAAGACCAGAGAAACTCAGTCAGGAAAAACACATTAGAACACATTACTTTAAGAGGACCTGAAAAAGTCTGGTATTGCAAAACACTCAGATGAAAGAAGCTTCCAGAAAAAAGGAGACACTTTTTACAAGGAAATAGAAAAGAGCATAAACTGATGCCACTTCAATGTGAAAGCTGAGTAAGGCAGGGCAAAAAAGGTTTTGAATTAAGAAAAATCATGACTTCATTTTTAAACAGATCAACAGCACGAAGCTTACCAAAGAGTACAAGGATCAATTGATTATCAAAATGGTAGAAAAGTGATTTGGGGAAGTTGAACCAGTAGGTGAGAAGTGACTCCATTATTTGCATCTGTGTTGACCCTAGAAGAATTTAGGAAATTTCCTACATCTGTGGCAGGGATAGGTTCAAGCAGATCACTAGAGATTCTGTCTGATATTGAAGCATTAATGGAAAGGATTCTATAACAAAGCAATAAAATTAATGAAAGTAAACTAGTAGCCACCCAGGAATCCTAAAGGAGTCCATATATGCATGTATTAACTGGAGAGGTGTAATGTAGCAGTTGTGCTTCAGCAGCTGAGAAGCAGAGGGCCAGAGGTAGCAGTTTTTCAGAAGGGTTCTAGAACTGATCCAGAGAACTATGTCTCTAGAAATCTGATATCTAAATCAGAAAAACTGGAAGGAATTAAAATTAATCATGCCAGAGCACGTGATCCCTTAGGTTTCATTTTGTTTCCAATTTGTGCATGTGAGTCAATAGATAATGGATGCCATCTTACTCTAAAAATAGCTTTTCATTATAAATAATTGCATCCTATGAAGCAGCCCTTTTATTTACCTTTAAAATCCAAGGTTTATAGTAAAAGTCATTTGCTTAAGAAAAGTAAATCCCTCAGTTCTTCTACCAAAAAGTGGACAGACAGTGTACACAGAAAAAATTACAATCATCCAACATACTTTTATCACCAGATATGCAATAGGTTCTCTGCCATTCTGCTGCTTAGGCAGGAAAGTCAGAAGAAATAACTTCATTGTCCTTAAACCCCCCATGTTAGGAGACAGTTTGTACAGACAAATTGGCACCTTGTAGAATCCTGTTTACCCAAATCATCTCACACAACAGTTGTGCGCAGCTTTGGGGAGACAGAGTCACATTTTATTTGTCCCTCAGAGGGGCACAACATGACTTTGGCCATTCAGTGTTTCCACAGAATTTCATTGAAAAGGTTATGACTTGTCTAGTCTGTTTTTAAACCATTTTTAAAAATGTGTTTTAAGATGAAGCTGCTGAACAGTATCTGTTTACTATGTTCCTTGCTACAGATAATAGCTCAAGTAGGAACTTGTGGCATGCAAAGAACGCAGTATATAACCCTCACCCAGCTTACACAGCTCCTTTTAACTAGCTAAAGAAATACAGTAAGGCAGTCTTCTGGAGACTAGAATTATTAGTTCTCATGAAAAACTTCCAAATGTGAAAAAAGTGGAGAAATGTTCAAAGTTTTCAGCAGAAAATTAAAACATGAGCAGTTTCTCATGTTCTTCAATTAGTTCTTCAATTTTTTTTCATTAACAGTTAAGGGGACATTACTTATTATTAATGTAAAAGGTTTTAAATTACCATCAAAATATTTTTCCATGGTATTTATTAAGCTATTTTCCTTTTTTTTAAATAATGCTACAAAAACATTGGGTATATTTGGTTGGGAGAATGTACCTGATTTGCAAAGAGGAAGAAACATCATTTGCCCAGCATGTATGTTTTCTTTAGTAGCCTGAGTTGCTACTCTTCAAAAGACAGAATATCTGAAGTTGGTGACAGAAGATAAAATTCATTATTCCCAAAACACTCGAATGTCAAGAAATACAGTCCTGCATAGGAAAGTGACAGATCATTAAATCTATAAAATTAGGTCCTCATAAAAATGGAGGGATGGGTATAATGACTACCTGCCTGAATTTCCCTGAATTTTGCCACATTTTCTTGAATGCTTTCAGAGATCCAAATCATACCTCTTCAAGTGTATGAACAGCATTTAAAACCTAATGTGAGCCCAAATAGCTGTTATTAGAAGGTATCACTCAGAGAGGAAAACCAGGCCATGAACAATATGCATATGCATCTATAATTGCATGCAAGTGACTGAGCACATGACTGTGTGCAGTTTGTACATTATTTGCACTTATTTAATTAAATATATATGTGTAATAAAAAAATTTTATCTATATTGCCTATACAGCTACAGAGTTTGTATACTAATTTGCACATGTTCCTGCTATTTGCAGTCTGCTGGGCTTATTTGCTCCCCTGTTATCAGGAATGTTATCCCCATGTTATCCTGATCTTTTTCTTTCTGGAATAATCTCTTTTTTCTCACAGCTAGTTTGAGAATAAGTGACTTGTCTGTGGCTGTGATCCACAGTGTACTGTCAGATTTCTGTCTGTGCCCTTGGACTCACAAGTACTTACTACTGGGAGGAGACCACTGATTAGAAAGTGTTTACAGGATGTAAGTGATTAATGTTATTAATGGCCCCAGTTGGCCCAGAGAAATTTGTTTCTGTTTTCAACTTGGTGGCATTTTTTCATGTCAGTAACTCACCAAATGATGAACTATTTAAAAATTTCAGCAGGCACAGTGAGGGAGACAGCTAGGCAGCTGGAAGACCCTCACGACCACCATCACTTGGGCAGGCCGAGGACTCTTCCTCACGCATCTTTTCCCAGTCTCTGCAGATGATGGACATAGATCACATTAAGCACAGGCTTAGTGTCTTGCTGTCTCGCTTGGTGCATAATTTAGCATGGAAAGCTTTCAGAGGCCATGTACTGGTGGTGTTTGTACTAAGCCAGAACTGAGCTAGGGAAGCTCTAGGTCAGCCAGTTGGAACAATTTGGAGCCCAGGGGCCAAGGGTAAGTCTCACAGAGGTCACCATTGGGAAGTGGTAGAAGTCAGAGGTGAATATGAGGAGGGTGTGGGAGCTCATTTTGTAGTTTTGTGGGTGAGGAAGTGGCATTAGACACAGGACAGAGGTGAGCTGGTTTGACCTGAGGTAGCGGGGATGAGGTTTATGCAATAATGAAGTCTTAGAAGTGAGAAGATCCTGAACTTAGGACAGCCATCATATGGATGGCAGTACAGAGATCTGAAAAAGGATTGGATGAAGTACCTGCAAGGAAGGTGTGTCTTAGCAGCAATGCTTTGGCTGGCCTGACACAGCAAGTCATTCTTTTGAGGAGCCAGCTGAAGACCAAGAAGAGATCAAGGAAGAAACTGAGTGAGGGAGAGCAGAAGAATAAAGAAGGTCCATGAAATGCATGAGCATAAGGCAGAGAAGGTAGAAAAATTAAAATCAACACAGATGCAGCCTCGCACAGTAAAATGCTCAGAAGCCAAGTTGGGAAGTGGAAACAAATCACATCATTTCATTATGAACCATCTAAAATTTACTTAACTTTGCCATCCTTTCAAGCACTAAAGTGAGAGGGTAGCTTCCCTTGCTTGGTGAACCCATGTAAAAATCTGCTATTGGGTGCATGCTTCACAAGCTGTTAGGGTCCTCATCCCTGTTCCTTTAAAAAAAACCCTGCAGAGGTCAGTCATGCTGGGCAGGACCACAGCTTGGGTCTGAAGGACAGTGACCATGCATCTCTTCTGTGCCAAAGTACTGGGCAGGCCTGCACCTCTAGAGTAGAAACCAACTCATTTTGGAGGACAATCCTTAAGTAAATTTTCCAGTGATGCAAACCAACAGATCCTCCTCATATTCCTACATGTCTCTAAGAGGCAGTTACTTAACATGCCACTGTCTCTTAGGCCAAATGTCCCAGGCAAGCATGAAGTTTCCAAGTCTCTAGTTGTGACTGTTCTTTTAAGTAGAAGTATTAATTTACTGAAGATCAAATTCCAGCTTGCTCTAAAATAATTTAAATAACGGTGGCCAAAAAAAAAAATCAGCATAAAAATAAAGATTTGAGTAAACTGAAGCATTCTTAATGTGATTTTGCTAGATTGTTTAGTTGGTAAAACATCCCCCACTGTCATGAAAAACAACAAACAACCCCTACATGTTTCATCTTGCCATTTTAAAAGGGTTGGTTTTATTCAACTGTAAAAGCATGTTTCTGGACCTCAGAATCAAAATTATTCTTACTCTCCCGTAAACCAAGTTAAACATTTTGTTCAATGCAAAATTTGCAGATTTTTACTTTTCATGCTTACAAACAATTTGAAAAACAGTAATTTTAAGTTTATGAGGAGTTGATCATTTGTATATTTTTGAAACTTCAAGGAAACTGTCACATTAGTTACTTGCACATCTGCAATGTAGATCAGTCACTAAAAGATCAAAATGAGAAGCAAAAGAAATAGCTTCAGATTTTTATTACTTTTGAGTCACTGAATGCAAAAGACTAAGGCACTTCATTCTAGTAGTTGAGTAAAAGGCAAGTGAGGTCTTTGAATTTCATTGTTAAGGGCTTAGCACAAAATTTTTTTAAAAATTTACCATATATTAATATTTAATTATTTTTAAAGTTTCTCCCCCAGTTATGTAAAGTACTGCTCTTTTTTGTCACAGTACTGTACTTTTGAACTCCACTTTTCTGAGACTATAGTGCATTTTAACCTTGGTCCTAATCTCATAAGAACTTTTTTTTTAATAATTCATCCGAAGTGTTCCTTGGAAGTCACCCATTCACTGTGCAACCCCCTGTGTTTATTAAAGGAAGGGTGTTGACAGGCTTGAGGTGGGAACCACTTTTTTTCTTAATAACTTTGATGTTAAAAGACAGTTGTGTAACAGCAGATGGCCTTCTGGTGATAATTTCCTGCATGGCTCTTTTGGAAACATCAGTCTGATTTAATTTTTTTTTAATAGGAAATACCAATGAATTTTGTGGATCCCAAAGAAATTGACATCCCGAGTCATGGAACTAAAAACCGCTATAAAACAATTTTGCCAAGTAAGTGAGTTAGCCCATGGTTTCCTTCTATGACGTTTAGTCCTGCTTTGAGAATGTATTGCTGTGAAAATCTAGCTGTCTTTATATTTGCTTGATGAGTACCCATTCATACTTGTATTTATAATCCATGTAGAAAGGTAGCAGAAGCCCAGTGCTGTAGGACTGGCAAATACAGAACTCTCACTGGATGCCTTAGTAGGTGCACAGGTTGGCAGCATCCCAGCCACGTACTGAAGGGCAGTCTGGGCTCATGCTGATTTTCTCTGAAGGGCTGCTCAGGCAGATGGGGAGAGTGACGTCCACCATGCCTTGCAGTAGCTCCTCATCACAGCCCAAACCATCTTGCAGTCACTGAGTTCCCTTTGGTTGGGTCAAGATACTTGGGACTAAAAAACTCAGACTACAAAAAACAAGTGTAATCTATCTTGTCTTGTAGTGGGCTTCCATCTTTAAAGGTCTTCTGTTGATTGCTTTTTTTCTTCTCCATGCACTTTGCAGAAATCTGTTTACATTCCTGACACAGTGCTGCCTCTTCATTGCTCTAAACTTGTTACTGCCTTGCTATACTGCTTCTCTATTTTCATTGGCCCAAATTCATATACAATTGCTTTGTTATAATTGGAGGTGATTGAAAACTTTTCAGTGGAATAGTTTTCCTTTGAAATATATGTTTCTCTGAAATGCAGTTGTTTTCATAACATTTGTTGGTGGGTAATGAGATATTCCATTTCTCTTTTATTAAATGTGTTGTATTCTGTTTCAAAATAGGTTGCAGAACTTTTAACATTACACTAAATATAGACATGAATAGTTGAGTTTTTATAATTTTTGACATCACCAAAGTGAAAAAGTTCAGTGATTCAAAATATTACAGAACATTCCCACAGAAGAATGTAAATCCTTTGCTTAGGTTTGGAATGAAGAATACTTTTAAAATGACAGCATATCCTATCAACTAGAAATTTGTTTTCTAAACATATCTAGAATATCCTTGTGGGTGTATGTTATATGTTAGTCATTCAAATTCACACGTCTTAAGTTATGAGATTTCTCTCACCAAATCTGAAAGCATTATAATTTGGTCACATCACACCAAGGCCTTGCAGTCAAACTAATGAAAACTGATGGCCTTCAGCCTCTAGATTAATCTCAGAAATGTGATATGTAGCTGGGAAAGAAGCTTGTGTGGAGTCCTTGCTTCTCTTCAGCCTCCAGTAAAATTTTCATTGTGTTCAAGGTTAGTTCATCTATTGCAACCAATAGCTGTGTGCATCTGAGTACAGTCAAGAAATGTTGAAGGGAATTAAAGACAGAAGGTAACTGAATGCAAGTTAGATACCAAACAATCAGACAATTCAGCATCCCTTAGAATCTGGCCCAGTGTCAACAGGAAGTACATGGAGGGTGAAATCCTGACCCCTTTGACGACAGCAGGACTTCTGCCATCAGCTGCAGTGGAGACAAGATATCACGAGCTCCCCTCTGCCTGACTGGTAGATTTTTGGAAGGAGTTCTCCCTTCCCATAGCATCTCCTGTCCAGGCTGCCCCGGCCACCATCAGGTTTGCCTCCAGCAACGCCTTGCAAATGCGATGAGTCCTGTTTCACTGTAGCATGTGTTTTGAATTGGGACACAACAGCTGGGCCGTGCTTGACGCTGATGAGCTTTGAGAACCAGTGTGCCTGTGTGTCTTCACCTCCAGTTAGCCAGGATGTGCCACTAGCTCCACAGAACATTTTCAATCCAAGCACGCTGCTGGTGTGCACCACAGCTACCCACTGACAGGCACTTTGTAACTATCCTTGACAGAAATCGGAAGGTCTTTTGTGTGTTAGCACCAGGCTTTTTCAAAGAAGGTATTTTGAGGATTGAGGCACATACTCATAATAAATATTCACACACCCCACACCCAGTCTGAGAGGGTATGGAAATGATTTGAGTGATTAAATAGAACAGCTTTCCTGGTTTCCTGCTCAGATGATATCAACCCGCTGCTTTGTACACGCGCATCAGCTTTTCCATTCCCAGCACTGGGCGCGTCTCCTGAATCGGGGCACCTGTGATGACAAGTGACGTTTGAGCTGATGGATTATGTCCTAAAAATGCCCAGTCCTGCCAGCTCCACCCTCTATGCTGTGGTAGATATTCTCATTTTCTAAGAGATAATTCTGTGACAGGGTGCATGAGGGCAGGTTTATGTTAGGAGATACTACCCAGCCAGACACACTCATATGAAATACAACTAATGCCTATTGAAAATTATTCTATATGGAAAACTACAAAGTACAGATGTTACATTTCTATGAAAGATGTTTCAGTTGCAGTATAACATAGCCAACACTCTTAAGCAAACACTAGGCTGCCACTTCAAGTTCTCTAAGTGTTATTTGCATTACAATAATATTCTAATTCAACTACTGAGGGCCAGTGTGGGATCAGAGGCAAGTGGCTAAGCAGTTCCTTAAGATCGGTGTTTCTCCATCCTTCCTCCTGACTGTGACCCCACCCATAGCTCCTGTTAAACCCTGCTCTGTATCTTTAGCTGCATCGCCTCTGCCACCAGTCTACAGTATTTCTCACGCCCTCTGAGCAGGTTCCCAATCCTGCACACAGATTTCCCAGTCTCTCACCACAGCCACATCCCTGTGGCAGAACAGCAGCCCTGCTGCTCATTCCTCATCCTCTTACTCCACATCTTCACCTTTGCCTGCTTGTCTCCTGCAGCCCCCACTACAAGTCCCTGCAGCAGGACCTCACCTTCCTACTATCTTCTCTTATATCTCCCACTACTTCTTCAGCCCTCCATCTTTCCTACTTCCTGTCTCACTTTTCCATCTCAAACCAGAAGCAGAATTCCTGTGGTATTTCAGAGTATGCGTGGACTTTTGCTTACAAAGGAGTTAGTGGTTTAACACTAATCAGTGGGTATCTTTGTATGTGCAACACATCCATTAGTTTGCCATTCCCTATCCATCTCTGAAGATTAACCTCAAGTCAGAAGTCTGCATGAAAACACCCTGGGCAGAACAGCAGATTCACACTAACATGAAGATAGAAAGCACTTAGGGGGTCAGACCCAGAAGTCCACAATCTGTTGCATGAAGTGCTGGTGCTAAAACTGGTTCTGACATTCCACTAAAGACAAGGGGAAAGTTAAATCATATGAACAAAGCACTTTATTATGAAAGCATATAAACAGATGCTGGGAAACCATTCTCTTGATGCTGAAATTTTCAAGCTCCCTTGCACTCCCCAGTCCTGACTACAAACAGTCATATTTGCTCCAGTTCTGCTCCCTAATGAAAGCACCAGTGGAGTTCATGGAGTGGATGATCCTCCAGTGTCCATGCCATGGCGGGAGGTTGTCCAGCACTGCTACCATATAACCCTACTTGTTCCCTGCACCAGGCTCTCTCGTGGAGGCAAGTTACAGTCCCTTTAACAACCTCCTATTCCTCCAACATGATAAATTCAGGACAACATTAATTTGTTAAAGATGGAGTTAAAAGAAGCATCTTCTACTCTACTGAGAGAACTATTTCAGACTTCCTAGATGCATGGAAAAAAACCAGCAGTAATTTTGCCTCAGTTAAAATCACAGAAGATGAATTTTCTTAGTAATTATAAGTGCTTAGCAGCTCTGGTGCATTTTCAGATGCTTTACAGACATTGATGAATTCAACCTTGCAGTCAGCATCTTTCTGAGGCTTCAGACTCCAAGACTTTGCCATCCTTGAGGATAAGATTATTACCTCCAAGGTATTTGTCATTCAGGAGGAAGCTAATTACTTCCATTTGTGTCCAATGGTTGCCTAGTGGCTCCGGATCTTTAGCATTGCTCAGGTTTTCCTCATCTCAGAACTCAGTTTACAGCACTTGCCTATTTCATAACTGATCATGACTGTTAATTTATAAAAGATTCCTGTTCGGAAGCAGTGTTTGTTTCATTGATTGGAGTTGGAAGGAGGTCTCAGAAATTGTGGAACTGATTTAGCTGCTCCCTAGTAACAGAGGGATTTATCTCAAGATGTGGTAATTAAACTGGATGTTGAGTCTGCTTGGAAGAGGTTTTTTAAGGTAGGGGTCAAGCAACACCAGAGTCAGAGGCATTGTGTGAGCTAGAGGAAGCGGGTGTTTTTTCAAGGCCACGTAGCCTGAGGCATTTGTGGAAATGGCTAGTAACCACTCTGTGCTGAAAAGGAATGAGAGGTTTCCTGTCCTCATATTGTTAAGGGAAAAAAAAGCTGTAAGTGAAAAAAGTTAGGAAAGCTAGTACAAAGAGATTTTTACACAAGTTAATTAGGGTTCACATAGTGCTGCTAACCATAGAAGACAAGACTTCCATGTGCAGACTTTGAAGTCGTGCAGTCATTTGAAATTTTAAGAAACATACTTTCAAAACATCACCTGGGTTCTACAAAGGCTCCACTTCTGTTCAAGGTGCTCCTGTGACCTCCAGTGGGAAAAGGACATAAAGTATGTTTGGGATCATCCCTCCTCTTCCTTTGGTTTGCCAAGGTTTTATCATGTTCTTAGGAACAGGATGAAAAGTCACAAAAGAAATCCAGAAGCAACTCTGAAAATACTAGGTTTTGCTACAGCATATGTATATTTACATATATCTTATGTAAACACCAGGGCAAGACACTAAATAGTGTTTACTTACCTCTTTCCAGCTCAGTGCCCATGCATGTATCTTTAAAGACATTGCCTAGATTGCACTCAGCAAAGGAGCTATGCAGAGACTATTTCCAAACCAATAGGTGTCTGCATACTGTCAAAAAACCCTGCTGATTATAACTGAGTATTTAAGCCAATTGCCAGAAGAAAAGATTTTTTTTCAGCATAGAAATGTTTCCATATGATTTTGTTAATGGTAGAATATTTTTTCAGAAAAAATGTGAAGAAAGTCAAAGTGTGCCCCTGGACAGCCCCACATGGGCATCTCACTCCCTGTCTGCTTCCCCCTTTCTGTTACACTGTATACTTGAGAATATACTGGCTTTAATTCCAAAATGGTATTACACTGGGGGAGGGCGGCGGGGGGGGGAGTGGTCACATCATCACAAATGAACAAGCAAAACCTTCCTTTCCCAGAGGAATTTAATAACCCCCAGCTCTTTACTCAGTAGGACTGGCCCCCACTCCATTCTAGAGCATCCAAGACTGAAAGAAAGAAGAATGTGAAGGAAAATGTTCTTGTATTTTGGCATTGTGTCTCCAGTCCAGGACACATGAATGGTCACAAATTGTGTCAGATGAGGACACAGGACTGAAGGGAAGAATATGGATTACGTAGTCCAGCCCCTTACAGTGAATTTAAATTGGTATAAAACACACATATTTTACTTCATCCCAGGCAGAGGAATCTTTTCTTAATTTAAATCCAACTGTCCAGTGTAGTCACTGAACACTACAGCTTCAGGCAAAAGTACCAAAGTCAAGCTCAAAGGGCTTGGTGTAATTATGAACCATTGTACAATGGTACGACACAGGTTTCAGAGAGAGTCTAGGCAGATCAGCTCGATAGGCAGCATGGGCAGACTCGACCTTGTTGAGCATTGCCTAGGCCTGACAGTGTTGCTTCAGTGCCCACAGCTCTGTGAGATGCTTCTGCACAGCCCAGCCTTGTGCAGTACAGGGGTGCCTTAGTTACATGTGATGATCCTTTGCAGAGGGAAGAATTTGGTGCATAATTCTTTACTGCTTGACAACCTCAAATAACAGTAGGTTTTTTCCTTCAGAAAGTCTTTGATTCTTTTTAGAAATCTTCTAACTATGGGTTTTCTTATTCATTTCCATCTTCCTTGTGCTCTTAGATCCTCTAAGCAGAGTGTATTTGAAACCAAAAAATCCATCTGACTCCTTGAGTACCTACATAAATGCTAACTACATTAGGGTAAGTAAATGTACACTCTTCATGTACTTTTGAGAAAATATTTTATTTGCCATGTGAATAGATGGCTTTGCCAAGGTGCACTTATTTTATTCTTACCCATCTTCATTGATAATTCCAAATCTTTTTGTCTACATATGTGTGATAGAAATAGTTTCATGAGCCATTTGTAACAAAGACCACATAGCCATGAATGTACAAAAATGGTTGTAACAAAAAAATTATCAAATAGTTTATAGAAACATTTAGAAACACATGCATTACTATTTGTTTACTTTGGCATTTACTGTTTCATATTGACCTACTGCCTTATAGCAAAGAAAAGAGGGTTAACCTTTAACAGTGACAAATACCAGTATTTTCAATATACCAATTGATAGTCCTGAAATCAACAGTTAAATAATTAAATAAATACTGTAATAGATTTGTGAAAAAGAACATAGATATATTGAATATACATGTGCCCACAACAGTAATTCACATTTTACTCCCTATACTGGTCACATGACACAATGACTTAACCAGCATGAACCCTGTTGGAAAGCATTATTTCTAAGTGTCAGGTATGTTATAGTCCTTGATCACACCCACACACAGAGCTTTCTTGAACTGATGACAAAGTATATGCTAAATAGACCACAAAGAATCTACTTCAATCATATTTTAGGAGTTTAGTCTTCTACCAGCAAAATTAGATGTTTTATTTAGAGTTATTATCCAGACCCTCGGCTGGAATAAAGGTAAAAGTGCAATGGCAATTTGGCCCCAGAACTCTACAATGATGTTGCTTCTTTAATTAACGGTACATTAACGTGTATGTACACAGCACCATGCCCCTTACCCTGCCTCACTTTGCAACCTGTACTTTCAGCATTTCTTATGAAGACATCACCATGTAACTAAGCAGAGAGGTTCTGTTTGGAGAGCAATTCTCCCATGAGCCAGACCATATGTTGAGTCCTCTGAAGTCTGCCTTTTCCCTATGCCACCACCCTTCAGGCCCACATGTGATTCCTCCTGTTACTAACACCAGTTGAACTGTCAGCAACTGTAGAAAAAATGCAACCCAGCAATGAAATGAAATTTCATATCCATGTATACAAAACCACTGGGCTTGCTGGGATCCTGACAGACCTGTCTTGGACAAAGTATGTTCAGGCAGATTGGTGAGTGGAAGGAGGACAGTTTGTGCCAGCTGAGGATTATCCCACTCGTTCATGCAATGAGTAACAGCTGTCAGGGAGAAAGGCACCCAAAAGGAAGACCCAAGGCTAGAGACTCCTACACCACCTCCAGCTGTTTTCCATTCACTCATTCCCTTCAGACATTGCCAGGCTCTCTCCTGCATTGCTGTTGGGCACCCTGTCACTGCACAAACTCATAACTTCTTCTTTTCACCCAAAAAATAAGAATGCGGTGTCTTGTTTTTCCCATTTCTTCTTGTCTTTCCCTCTCTTCTGTTTTCCCATGGTTTGCCTGACCTTTCTTCGACCTCCTACACACTCATGTGTGTTTTGGGACTCCCTATACTCCCTGTATGTGTTGTCCCTCCTATAAAGCCTCATAAAGGCACTTCTCCCTTAGAAAACATGTATAGCACAGGTTTTGACTCCACAAGCAATAATGTATTTTAAAATTTTTTCCCGTCATGAATCTTTGTAGACACCAATTTTATAGTTCCTATTTTCTCTCCGGTGGCTTGTTGACTATAAACTATCTTGTAAACACTGCCGCAATTTAAATTATAGATTAAAGTACCACTGGATGAGGAAAGTCCCGATAACTTGAAGAATGGAGTTAGCTAAAAGAAGCCAAGTAAGCAGGGAAATTTGAGAGGAATTGTTGTATTCTTAGGACTATTTAAGTTCATCAAATCAGTAGTTTCCAGAGAAAAAACTGTTCTACTGAAAAATTTCTGATCTGCTCTGCTGTTAGTCATAACTTCTTTCAGTTCAAATATTTTTTTTTTATTTCAGACTAATTTTTCTGTTATTTCTGCTCTTTTATTCACCTGCAATATTGATTTATCACATGAATTTAAAGTAAATGCTTTTGTGTCTGTTTCTAAACCAGGGATATGGAGGTAAAGAGAAGGCTTTCATTGCAACTCAGGGACCCATGATTAATACCGTGAATGATTTCTGGCAGATGGTTTGGCAAGAAGACAGCCCTGTCATTGTTATGATCACAAAGCTGAAAGAAAAAAATGAGGTATGACAACTAGCCAAATGGAGAAATTATTCCTATGGCTGCATGCTGTAGAGGGGGCTTCAGAAGATATGGAAGGAAGCTAGCAGATAACTGGTTCTTAAATAATCTGTTAATAGGATATGTGAAAAATAATGAGAGGGTAGCCAAATACACCAAGTGCAATTGCATAGCCATCATAAGCCATAATGTATTAAAAAAAAGACAAAAAGGAATTCCATTTTTTATATCTGTGCTATTGGGTTCATAACTTTTTAAGAAACACCTCATTTATCTGTTGATCACTTCTGTACTTCTTTTTACTTTCTGGTATATAAAGATTACATGGTTAATGTTATGATTAGCAGTTTCCTGACATGGCTGAAGTTTGCTATAATGTCAGGGATTTAATCCATTCCCAATGTTACTAATCTTCTGGACCATCCCAGAAACACAGCTTGGGCTCCCAGATGTCAACACCACAGAGGAACTTAAGACAGAATGGAAATAATACTCTTTACCTTAGTATCAGTTAGACTTGACAATTGCATTTGAGTGGCTACTGGCCAGCTAACTGCCTGTTATGCATTCTGTGACTTTTGCATCAATTCCAAACTATATCTTCAACAGCTTTATTTAATAATCATGTAAATTTTTGTCAGGCTTTCCTTGATAGTGCCAGAATCCATATTTCTGACTACCAAACATTAGGAACAAAAATCACTCTCCCATGCAGAAGGCCAACACAAAACCTGTTCTGGAAGACTGAATGTTAAAGAAGTGGTTTACAGGGCTTGTGGACAAGATAGAGTCAGAAATAAAGGAGATGGACTTTTTTCTTGAGTCCAAACTTAGTAACGACTCCCAATTCCAGGTAGGTGCCTCAATCAAGTCTCAGTAGGTTGCCATGTAAGCACCAGGGCTGTACTTCCCCTGTTACACCCCTGCTATTCAAACTCATGCATGATGGTAGAGCAGCAGAGTTTATTCAGGCAAAGTTTCTAGTCTGAGTGATCAAGGGACCAAGAGTCTGAATGCATTCCCAGAGCTCAAACTCACTTTGAGTGAGTTTTGCTCCATTTAAATGTGTACTCAGTAGACATACTCTTCTTTCATAGGCCCTTGACTGCTGCTTCACTCTTTCTCAACATGAGTTTGGACTTCTAACATGAACTTAAAATCCAGTGGTTTTTAAGAAACTGTATATGAAAAGAAGGTTGATCCTGTAAAATGTCCCAAGACATATTCCCAAACCAGATGCTATTTTGCACTAGACTGTTCAAAGCGGTGTTCAGAAGCCCACATTTAGGATTAATCATGAAAGCATAGCAATCGACCAGGCTAATCAACCAAAAGAGTAAGTATTTCACTGAGGAAATGCTGACTGTTTAAACACTCACATCTGACACTGTATAAGAAGAATGACTTGAAAGAAGTGCCCAGTGGTTTCCATCATGTCAGGAAGCTCTGTGTTTACCTGAGTTACGCAGGCTCTAGGCACTGGTGTTTATCGGCATTGTTGTGCCTGGCAATGGTAATTTCCTCCAAATAGAAAGGGTGAGGAATCTCAAGTCGTTCCCAGGCTATATAGAGAGGCTGTGTTTGTGCAAGCTGTCCTGTCTAGAAACCTTAGGAGCTCTCCCACCGTCAGCAGGTTCCTCCTGAAACTTTGCTTGCTGTTGAAAAGAAAGCAAACTCTTATTGGCCATGCTCAGCATATTATCTTCATTTTAAAATATTTGCTCTCTGTAGAGAAGGCAAAAGCAGATCTTATTTTGCATAATAGCACTTGGTATTTTTTTCTCTCTGGGGTCTGCTTTATTTCCATCATTTTCCGGGAGGTCTACCTGCAGTATACAGACATACAAATAGCTTCATATCTGAAAGCGTATTTATCCGCTCATCCACCTTCACCCCTGAACAAATAAACCTCCATAACTGACTCTTGTGTGTAGGCCATATTCCTCAGTTGGTATAACACCAGTTAGCCTCCATTTGAGCTATAATGTACTGTAATGTATGAGGTAATGTAAAATGAAGGAGCTCTCAAATGAGAGACACATGAAAAACCTTCGTCTCAACACTAAATTAATTTATTTTGCATGAGAAAAATTATTTGGGACATTAGTGTCCTAGTTAAAGATATTGATGTAACAAATTTGCATTAGTGATAGGAATTGTGTGAAATGATGATGAATAAAGGTTTCTATAGAGTTACTTCCATATAGCAAATGAAAAAGTGGTTAAGACTTACCGTGGTAAGTGTGAGCTTTTGCAAGATGGATGAAGATAAAAGTGTAGAATGCTGAGCAAAATATTTATTTCAGCTGTACAAAGAAAACATGCAGAATTTGTAAAACCTGTCCTCAAAACTACACAATGTCTGAACAAATTGAAAATCTACCTGTGCAAAGAGAGTCCACAGCAAAGGAGCTTCTGCCTGAATAATTGGTGAGAAACTTGGAAATCTAGGCCATGATTTTCAAGTCAATAAGAGGAAAAACACATCTCATCTAGTGATCTAGGTACCCTTTGTGGTCACTGAAGAGCATTAGTCACCTCCAAATGGTGATCCATCCCACTCTGAGAGAATGAGATAAATTACTAACTGAAGGTGACCATCTCTAATTCTGTGCTAATATTCTAGGACACAGTCCTCCAAAGCTTTACACACTGGGCACATATAATCTTCATATATTACTGAGTTTAGTCATAACAACTCAGCAGTGGAATTTAGATAAATATGTGGGGTGTAAGAATGTTACAGACATATAATTTCATAGAGAAGTTTATAGACTTTTGTTGTATCACAACATGTGATGTACTATGTACTACATCAATAATATGCATTTATTCTGCCTTCAAAACTTACTAGCAACATTACCCGTTAAACAGGAAACATATTTTGGGAAGCATAAGTAAAGAATCTTGTGCAGCATTCTACAAGAAGAGAGAACTAAAACTGTCTGATACATCAGATTACTCAGATAATGCAAATCTTCTTGTCAGTAATTATCTAGGACAATCTTGCTAACTCACTGTTTAAAGCTCATGTCATATTTCATGTAACATTTTTTCCCTCGGTTGGTCTAGAGGCATCCTTATGTATGCACAGATTTTGGAATTTGGAAATCCTACCTTTTACAGACTTCACATAAGCCTCTTTGAAGATTACTTATTAGTTAAATTGAGTATTGGTACCATAGATAGGTTTTGGAAGAACTTAGGAAGATTTGGTGCTTTGAGGATTTCAGTATATGAAGGCGAATCCTGCAAGCCCTCTTAAAATATACCTCTCATGCTTGAGTTAGTAGTGACAGTAAATAGAAGGCAGGAGTAAAAGGGGATTCTGGAATTGAAGCTTTGCTATTATTATTCTTTACTGTTGTATTATTGGGACCTCTAATGTGTAAATTTGTGGGCATAGCTATATGGAGAAATACACCAGAAGCAGAGTTGTAGTAAAGCAATTGCACAAATATTGGAGAATTGTTAAGCTAATTTTGTTCAGGGTCCAAATCCAGAGAATGTAAAGCCAGTAAATACCATGTCACCTGGGACAGCCTCCCTCCCTTCGGCAGAACTGGGGACCAGGCTGCAATAGGCACAGTTCTGGCAAGTTAAAAACATTGACTGTGATAAATCGCAGGTGCCAGCCCCGGACCAAGGCAGGGCCAGATCCCACTCATTTATGGAGATGCACCTCAGCAGCGGTCCCATGAAGCTTGGCACCCACTGGGCATGGGATAAGGCATGCCAGGAGACAGGAGAGGGAATGGAAGGAAGCCTAAGCCTGCAGCCCTGTCGCAGGGGGAAGGACAAAGGCTGAAATCAATTAAAAGTCATGTGAGAGACTGTTTCTTGTACAAAATTCCTGAACTTCCTGTTTGTCGGGGAATGTTTAGTTGGGGGGTGGGGGGAGTCGGTCGTGTTTGGTTGTTTCTGATAAATTCTGTGTGCAATGGGTTTTTACTGCTTGCACACATGAGGCTGGACACCAGACTCCTCATCCACTGTATCTGGCTTTTAAACAGGTTTAAAATGTACCTACTAGAGACAAGTAGAATTTTTTATGTCCAAGTAACAGCTTGAGACGGATTACTTTTTTTTATTATGGTCCCAAGATTTTGTATATTATTTTCTGTATATCTGATAACTTTAGCCCTCCTACCTCCATCTTTTTCCCTTTTTTCAGTTAAGTTTCAAAAACGAGTTAATTCCCCACTCCTTAGAAGTGCTTGCATCAGCTTATCCCACCTGTATTTTCAAGGCTATTTTTAAAGCAGTAACAAACAGTATTTTTAAAAGATGCACAGCGACAGTGTTAAAAATAATCCATTGTATCTCACTAAATGTAGATGGACTGTTAAATGAAAGTTATTTTAATGAACAGCCACATCTCATTGTCCACCCAGCACAAGTTGCCAATTCCAGTTCTGGGAAAGAGTCAAGAAAAACACTCTTCTGGAGTGCCTGAAGGCTTTGTAGTGAGCGTTGCATGCTCTCATTTATCAAGAAGTCTCAGGAGTTTACTCAACTATTGTTGATTGTCAGGGCACAATTGTGTATTTAGACTTTTCTTTTTCCTATATTAGCACTGAAAACTACACTCCCAGGGAGGGGCATGAACTGCAGATCTGGCAGATGATAGTAACTATATGTGTCACATGGGTAGACTGTGGAACTTGTGAACACTCTTTTTCATACAAATTTCTGAGTATTTTATTGCCATTCTTGATTTCTTCGGGGAGACAGCAAATTTAGGATGTTCGAGTAATTCTGCAAAAGACAGGATTTGAACGAAACCAGTCAGAATGGCCAGCATTTTTTCAGGAAATGTGGCTTTCACACACCTTACACTATTAAGGTAATGAGCATCTATTTTTAGAAAAGTATTTATACAATTGAGGTGATTCAGTTCAATCCACTATTGGGCTATTGAGCAGCAACTTAAATATCACACCTGGTGGTAAAGCCTTGCATTTCACTGATTGTTTTTCTGGATCATTTTTAGCAGTATTTACTGGAAGTTATGCTTTATGGCAATTAATTGTATTAAAGGGATTGTTTCATTTTGCTGCATAATGTAGGCAACTGTCTATCTACATGTATACCAGTTGCTTCAGAAAGAGTTTGTGAGGAAATACAAACAAGGTCTTTCTGGGATTCCTATTATTGTGGAAGCGTTCTCTTGGGTTTTTGGAGTTTTCTGGTTTTTTGTTTATTTGGTTGGTTGGGGTTTTGTACCTGTGTATTGGATATTAAAACAGAAGGTTTCCTTTAAATGTTGGGGTGTCTTTTTATAAAATGAATGAGTTGGACTGGCCAGCATTATTTCAGAAAATGTGGCTTTCAAACACCTTACATTCTTAAGGGAATAAGTATCCATTTCTAGAGAAGCATTTATACAACAGAGATATTTGTTTTCTATAGCCTATAGAGATACTCTAATTGAAATGAATACTGAAGACTTGAAGATAAGCAAACTGTTGCAGGGGAAAAATAAAATGGTTTGCCGTGTAAATACTATTCACCTCCTTTTTAGTAGATGCTTGTCAGATAAATTGCTGAAATAGTGTAACACTACGGATTCATTGAGAATTCTGCATACAATTTTGTGTAGCTCTAGAAAGACTGATGAATTTTTTAAACATTAATTTCCAGAAAGTTATATAGTAAAACAACTCAGGTTCTTCAAAATACTTTAACATGCACATTAAGTCCAATTGAGTTCAGTAAGATCTAAGGACACATTTACATGCTTTCTTGTATCAGGGCCCAGGAGAGTAAATAGGATAAAAAGTCTTGTGAGCGGAGGACAAATTCTGAATTTCTTGCTCAGAAGGAAATCCCATTTGGAAAGACAAAACTTCAAAGGTTTAATTTTGGAATTTTCTAGGAAAAAAACCCTTTATTTTGAATGTGGAAGATGATTCCTATAACTGAACTTCACTGAGCTTTTAAGAATAAAAACAGCTGTGCAAAGTGTTCTGTGGAAGAGATCTATATTGTAAAACTGAGATCCTGGAAACCAGGCCTAAGTCATTCAGTAAGAGCTCTGCAAAATCTTATTTAGGAATACTTCTGACATGAAAAACACCTCACTTGAATTCATCCGAATTTTTCAGAAAAATACATTCTGTGTAAAAATTAGATATGAATATGGCTCCAGGATCCAGTTTGTTGATGACACTGATGCTTGCTTTCCAGAAATGTGTGCTTTATTGGCCAGAAAAAAGAGGAATCTATGGGAAGGTTGAAGTGCTTGTTAACAGTGTGCAAGAATGCAAAAACTACACTGTCCGTCAGCTTACAATAAAGGTAATAATCTGCATCTGAGAAGCGTCATTCATAATGCTCTATTTTCTTTATTGTTAAATGAAGTTAAAGTGTTGGCTTTTTTAAAAACGCATAAATTTTTGCAGGAGGAGCTATGAAGCTGCAAGATAGGGTTGAGACCAAAGTACTGTAATACTTATTGTATTGCCACTTAGTATCACCCTGGCAATAGAAAAGGCTTCAAAAAAGAGTCCAAGTTTCACTCTCTTTAATTGCATTTGTTTTGGGGCCCTTTTAGCATTGCCAAGGCAAAGTAAAGGGATTTTAGTTAACGACAGAACTAACATAGCATCATACTAAAAAAAGATACATTGCTCATGTTGTGTGCTGAGTGCAACTATAGCTTACCTGAGAAGCTAAAAATAAAAGAAGTATGTAAGGAAATCTTCGTGCTTTCCTGGTTCTCACTAAACATTAATTGTGCAAAATAAGACAGATGCTCCTCTTCTGAGTTACCCCCCATATTACAGTCTCATCAGATTGACCTGCTACTCCTGACAGAGCATTACAATAAATAATGTATTGGGAAAATTTGTTTAGTGTTTCAGCTCCAGCACTGAGAAGTGAACAGAAGTCATATCATCCAACACAGATTACCCTAGCCCATATTTAGCCCCTTTTCATGTTGAAGTAAATGGTAGCAGACTCTGTTGAAGAGAGTAACTGAACAAACTGGGATATCTTATTAATCTAGAAGGGCAGTTCTTCTGCATCTTTAACTTACATGCTCTTGTAATTTGAGTATCAGATCCTTATGATAATCACCTTAAAAGGTAGAAATACATAATAATTTAGAAATTCAAAAGCCCACATCAAGCTATTCTCTGTAGATATTGTTGTTGATATATCACAGACAATTCCAATTGACAATACAGTCATTAAGTCAGTAGTCAGATGGACAAAACTGAACTTACACAACTGGAAAAACAGCCAAGTTTTCAGGTGCACAAACCCTTCTTACAGCTGGGTGTCCGGAAGCACATCTGTTCCATCCACAGTTACATCCTCCAAGCCTAATATAAAAAATTGTTTAATCTCTCCTAACATTTTTACTGTCTTTCTACCACAACGTTGTAAGAAATAAAAAGAACACAATTGTTCATATAAAATCTTGGTGTTATTTTCAGCAAGGGAGTCAGTCCCGTAGTGTGAAGCACTACTGGTACACATCCTGGCCGGACCACAAAACCCCCGACAGTGCTCAGCCTCTGCTGCAGCTCATGCTGGATGTGGAAGAGGACAGGGTGGAATCACCGGGCAGAGGGCCTGTCATTGTGCACTGCAGGTAATTAGCCAGTCCTTCTCTTAAATGACTGCCCAAAGCCAGGCTGCAGCAAATTGCATCAAATAGCCCTCCTAAACAAAGAATATGTTTGGGGGAAAGCAAAATTCCCCAGGTCCTCTTCATGCTCATTGACTTTTTTAGTTCATATTTGAGGATATGAGTTTTGGAGAGAATTCCACTGTTGCTAGCAAATTGCTTCTAAACTGTTCTCTGTTTCTGCTAATGACCTCTGCTTTTGCAAGACCAGCTGGAAAAATCATTTTCCTTTTGTTTCTTATTTATGATTTGCTTACTTTTTTGTCTTGTTGCATGATTACACACCTAATTCAAATGCAGTGCCTGGTGACCAGTTGGCTAAAATATTGCAAAGAAAGTCAGTTTTGAAGAGCAAGCATCAGGTACAAATTTGGACACCAAAACACATCAGTACTACAATTTGTGAACATTTTCACAAAAGCAGTTGGTTCAATATTCAAGAGCAAAGTGTTATTCAGTACTCAAGGGCAGAGTGTCACTCACACAAATTATAATGCACCAGAGAATGTCCTTCTAATAATTCTAATTTAATTCCCTTTTATTGCTTTATATTAATATATTGATTCATTGCCCCATGTTGCAATTTAAATACTAGGAAGTAGCACTGGATTTGTTATATTGGTGGAAAGAAGTAGATGAAACAAAACAGAAAGTAAAAATAAAATCAGTTATCAGTTTTCTTACTTGGTTTGTCTCTCAACTGTGATGATACATCTCTTACAGTTGGGATAATACTTCCTTTTTTTCCCAGAAGTACCTTAAATCAGAACTTTTCATCTTGAACAACATCTTTCCAGCTCCATATTTAGGGGTTTTAGAAAAATGGAAGACAGATTTGAACCACCAGTAATTTCTGAAAACTGGAATGTGATGAATAAGCAACTTTCCCAAATTTTATCCAGCTGTATTTATTAGGAATTGTAGTTTCCCTGCACAAATCTGTGGATGGCTATTGAGATTCCCCTTTCTCTAGTACGGATCTTCAGTAATGAAGATCTTCAGAAGAATGGGATGTCTTTCTGAGATGATATGACAGTAAGGTCTGTAAGCATGGGCAGGAATTTACTAATGATTAAAGAGAGATACCATCTCAAATGTCATCCCAGCTGTGATGAATATTCATAGTTCTTCAGTCACAAGTCAGCTATCTATACATTCACTACACTACAGTCTACAAATCTCACACTCCATTTTCTGGTCAGACAGTTTCTTCCCTTTTTGTCTGACTGAGAGGGCCATGAAAATCTGGACCCCAACTTCATGTTTTCATATTTTCACTTCATGTTTCCAATTTTCCTGCCACTCAGCATGACATCCATGAGCTGCACTGCATTCCACGTTACTTAAGCAAGAATCAGTGGGGCACAGATCCTCAAAATTGTTGAGGCCTCAGGGATAAAAATAATGCCAAAATGGGTGTTTTCCAGCAGGCATCAAGAAAATCTGGAGAGCTATAGCACCAAATCTTTCTCCATCCTATAGAATCAGAGGAGGGAAAGTTAACTTCATCAGCATGGGTCTAGGTCCTTTTTGCCTTCATGGTTAGAGGTATGGTTAGCAGAACCCTTGTATACTTTGAGGGCTTTAAACGTAAAGCCCTACTGAATTTTGTCTTTAGGTTGGCTTCTCCCCCTTCTCAGTGCATATCTCCATTATTTGCTTGGACTGGGCCTGAGAATACTCAGACTCTGTAGTGCTAATGAAGCTTGGTTATCTTTCCATACACTTGTATGCAATCTGAAAAAATGTAAGCCTCACAATTACGCACAACTGAAATGCTGGAACAGTGCACACTTTCATTTCCCTCTAAGAAAGTGAGCTGAGAACTCAGCCTTGCTGGACATGCACCCAGGAACTGTGGGTTCTAGCAATTCCATGTTTCATATTTTTGGTGTTTTCATATCTGTTTAGTGTTTTCCATGCAACTCCTTGATCTGTGAACTCCATTCCCCTATTAAAATTTTCCTTCTTTTCAGTGCTGGTATAGGAAGAACTGGATGTTTTATTGCCACAGCCATTGGTTGTCAGCAGTTAAAGGAAGAGGGAGTTGTAGATGCATTGAGCATTGTCTGCCAGCTACGAGTGGATCGGTGAGTTCCAGAAGAACCATAAATCAGTCAATGATTCTGAAATCATTACCAAAATGATTTAGTAATGATTCTGAAAACTTTTTTACAGTTGAATGTTACTTTACATTAAATGGTTGTCGTTGCTTTTGCTGACTTTTATGACCACATTAACTGAACATTCAAGGTAACATTTGTATTTAGGTCCTGAATAAGGAATAATTTTGTTTTCTGGGTGAAACTTCCACTGAATGAAATTCACCTGAAATGACAACCCTGTGGTTGCTGGGCACTTGTCACTTCTCTTTTCCCCTCCTAGAACTTTCTGCTGTCTGCATCATCCTATTAGGACACAAGAGAGGTGAGGCAGTCTGGACAAAAGGGATTTTCTTTAAGCCTGGATTGGCAGAGACATCCAGGCTCACTTAGTGTGTAGTTTCTTTGAGCATTGGAAAAAGACAAATCTTGTGCTGTTGCTATTTCCTCAGCTGTGCTGGGGGTCCTTTTGAATTGAGCTGGCAAATTTACCCTGCCTAAGAAAATACCAAGGCATTTGTTCCAGACTTTTCTGAAGTCAGACCAATTCCCTAGTTGAATTCACAGCTTGGGAGCAGGAACAGTGTAAGCCAGCATTGTTGCAGAGTGTTTTGTTTTGTGAAACCATGGCTGAAGAGGGATTTGTGTTTTAAAGGAGGATATGGGTATTGTGCACAATGGAAACTGTTGGTTTGGTTGTACTTTTCTTTCTTATTCTGCTTGGAGAAACAGGATTTTGTATACAGTAAATAAACAGGATTGCACCAAGAATAGAGAAGTCTTCTCTTCTGCTCTAGGTACCAGGTCATGGAATCTCCTTACAAGTATCTTAACTGCTTCTGACATGCGTGTCTTCTTGAAATGAAAAAAAAATCCATAAGGGTACAAATGCTGAAAAAGAGCTCAGGTCAAAGGCTTAATACAGAATTTTTTGTGTTGTGAAGAGTTCTGAGAGGTCTTGTCCATGAATTGCAGAAGGACCAGAATCCATACAGTTGACCATGTTTATGGATCATCTCCTCTGCCTTCCCCTCCCACATGGCTTCATCATATTAAACATTGTAATATGATCTTTACAAGGCAACATGAGCCACTTGGAGTGTAAAATTCTCCAAAGGGAGTTAGTGACCTAAAAATCTCAGCAACAAAATAAGAAGGAATAGCTGAGGGAAAAATGCTTACTCTGTTTTAAATTATCAACTGCAAATTTCCAATCCTCTTTTCTGATTATCTATTCATCTTATTGAAAAAGGTTTGAAGTGTTCTTGCCCATTTTAGTACTTCTATTATGAGAAAATCTTTTTCTTATTGCTTTTACAATCCATTGTAGAGAAGTGGAAGCAAGCTCTGGTCTCAGCTGTGTCTTTTAATGTTGCTATCTCAGACATAAAAAAACCCCAAATTTTCAGCATTATAACTGACAAAACAATTTTATTGAGTGGATCTGCCTAATGAACTTTCTTTTGCATATAAGTATGCTAGATAAACTTGGAAAGAGAATGGAAATCTGACCCAAATATAACATTCATAACAGCAATATCTGTGACACAAAGCTTGTTACAAGACTTGTTAAATATTGTGATTTGCACATTTCTGTATTTTTTCAATTTTCAAATTATATAAATAGACCCCAGAGATCTTGCTTAAGGTGCTTCATATTCTCAGGCATTGCCTGAGACAGAGTATGTCTCTGTTTTAATTTTTAAAGACATTTTTCTGGACAAAACTCAGTAACCAAAACCTGGTTTTTCTTTTCATTTTTTTTTTTTCAACTGGCCATATTGCAGAATGAATCTCACTGACCTGGCAGTCAGTTTGTAGTTGGGATTACTAAGGCAAAGCTTAGCGGCCCCTAAGACTACAGTAGCCACTGCCAGCCTGACCAGATCGTGGGTCCATAAAGTGGCCAAGTGCCACTGTTAGATGGACAAAGCTCAATGAGACTGGCCTCCCCGGATGTCCCAGTTCCGACATGGTGGTCATTGGCAGGTGGTGTGTGACAGGGTCAGTACGCGTGTCATGAAGCTGGAAAAATGAACTTTAGGCCCTCTAGACTTGGCTGCAAGAGCTGGCTGTGGCCATCGCGGGGTTGCAGAGCAGTTACCAACACGGCCAACATTAGCAGTGGGGTACAATCATGAGCAGAGCAGAATCAGTGCTGAGGCTGTTTTCCTCATTTATGCTGGCCAGCAGCTGAGCTCCAGTTTTTTATTTGTGCATCAAATTGCCCTCAAAAAAAAAAAAAAGGAGAGTTCAGCAGAACAGGATGGTTTTATCTGACCACCTGGGATCCAGAAACCTGGCTAGGAGGTACACTGAGTATTTTATCCCTGGTGTCCTATCTCCACTAGGTTCCTGGCCTCTCTAGCTCATGCTCAGAACTGCATCTTCCAAACACAGGTTACTGATGGAATGAACACACTCAGGGATGTCCACTCTCATGTGGACTTTTTATCACATGGGTCCATGACCATATTTCTACCAAACTGAATCGAGCAATAGGAAAAAAGAAAAGACCTGACTTGAGGGAGAAACAAGAGGTGTTGTAGTGACTTACCAAAACATTCCTATTACCCAGCATATTCAATGAAAACCAAACAAGCATCCAGATAAATTGCAGATGGTGGCAAAAAGTTATGCTGGAAAATAGTTTAATTAATGGCCGATGTAGCTCTCCCTGGAAACAGAGTTTTAAACAGTGCTCCAACAGGGATTGAGACAGGACAGAGCTGTTCCTAGGTACGGTATGTCCAGGTACCGCTTCCTTCTTAGCTGTTCAGTGTAAGTTAAGGGGTGAACGGATCTGGCAGTAATCATCAGTGCTGAGCTAATATGAGAAAATGGATCATCCACTCAAAATATTGACCCAGATGGTCTTTGTGAATTTGTAAAAAGATAGACCCACAGGTCTGCTCAGCTTACTTTTTTTGAAAATGAACTGGGGTTCATTTTTTTATAAACCCTGCCAGAAACAGGAAATGTTTGATGTGAGGCATCTTCAAGACTTACTGTGACATTGAAAAACTTTGCACATTCTTAACCTTAAAGGCACATTCTTGGAATGACATCCGATAACTTTGCTCTTGGCTCCTCAGACAGGATGAAAAACGTTTCCAGTGTGCGTCAATTCATTGTTTAAGTGTTTTGACTAATGGCCTCAGGTTAAAAAAAAATAATCCAAACCCTGCATCACATTCATTCTGGAGCAGACTGCATCCAGCTGCACTAGCAGCAAGCCAGAGGGCAGGGTAAAGGGCCCTTTATGCACCCACTGCTACCCAAGCAAAGATGGTCACTGTCCCTGAGCCCTCAGCATACCAAGGTCTGTTTCTTCTAAGCACCAGCCCAAAGAGTCCCAGAGAAGCAGAGAGCCCAGCAGCTCACAGAGTCGCTGGCAGTGCAGGGTGGCAAACAGATGAAGGCTGCACACCCAGAGGTGCTGTAGCTGTGGCTACATCCCTTCTGGGCACTAGGGACATGGGAGAGGAAACCTCCCTCACTGAGCAAATTTCCTCCTGAAACGCTCTTTCACACAGACATTTCCACAAACCGATGTCTTGGGATCACAGATAACACCCTGCTTTTAAATGTGAGCCTTGCGTAAGAACAAAGATAAGAAGGACTTGGGATATTGGTAGATGAAAAATTGGACATGAGCTGGCAGTGTGCACTTGCAGCCCAGAAAGCCAATTGTATCTTGGGCTGCATCTAAAGCAGCGTGGGCAGCAGGTCCAGGGAGGTGATTCTGCTACTCTACTCTGCTCTTGTGAAACCCCACCTGGAGTGCTGCATTCAGCTCTGGGGTCCCCAGGACAAAAAAGGCATGGGCCTGCCACAGTAGATCCAGAGAAGGGCCATGAAAATGGTCAAAGGGACAGAACACCTCTCCTATGAAGAAAGTCTGAGAGAGATGGGGCTGTTCAGCCTGGAGAAGGATCCAGGGACGTTTTTGCAGCCTTTCAATATTAAAGGGGGCTTATAAGAAAGACAGAGAAAGCCTTTTTACCAGGGTCTGTAGTGATAGGACAAGAGATAATGATTTTAAACTTAGAGAGAGTAAATTCAGATTAGATATTAGGATGAAATTCTTTGCTTCCCCATCCCTAGAAGTGTTTAAAGCCAGGTTGAATGGGGCTCTGAGCAACCTGGCCTTAGGGGAAGGTGTCCCTGCCCATGGCAGGGAGTTTGGAACTAGGTGGTCTTTAAGGTCCCTACCAACCCAAACCATTCTGTGGTACTATGGTTCAATAAATCCCATGTATAATGGCAGTGACAAGGCTAAGTTATCTCATATGCCCTTAAGCTGACAGAGATATGCACTGTTTGCCCATATAAGGTTCAGAAGCATCATAACCTCTTAATTGTGCTTGCTAACACAGGGCAGACGCAGTGGTGCTGGGCTCAGCCCCCGCCAGTCTTACACACGCTTTCTTGGGGATTTTGTGTGTTGCTTCAGCACTGAAGAGGAAGGAGCGAGGATCACCACCACAAACAGCCTAGTGCAGCCAAAATTGTTTTAACCTGCCCTTCCTGCCAAGTCCTTCTCCCTGGATACGTTCCCTTCCTCCACCTCTTCCACAGAGCAGATCTAACCTGGGAAGTGCACTCCCTTAGAGAACATCTTGGGGGAACATTGATGAGGAAGACAGGGAGGGAAGCTGGTTGGGAAGGGGTTGCGTGGGCAGAGCAGGACAGAGCAGTGAGGAGGAAGGAAGGAGACAAGGCAGCACAGAGGACTGGAGCAAAGCCCTCCCATCACCTCTAGTATCTTGCTGCGTCTCCAGGCAGGAGACAAGCACAGAGGAAAGCAGCTGAAGGCAAAAGGCAGCCAAGAGTTATGAATTTGTGGATGTCTTTGTTGGCAAAGCCATGAGTGCTGCATTTTGGGCTGGATGAGACCTGTGACTTTGTTCCTAGGAATAGCATATCATAACAGCCATGCAGCTCACTAAAAGGCGTTCTGCATTTGCCTGAGCTCATTGGAGGAACACAGACAGCTGGTCACTTGCTTAAAGAAGTAGGTGTTATTTTAATTACAATTTTCCTGCCATAGCCATTCAGCCATCCAGTAGCACTGAAGAAAATAAAAGGACCTTGTGGTTGTAGATAACTTTCTCTAATACTGAAGGACAACACTTGTTGAGGCAGTTTTACCATTTTTCAAATAGCTTGGTGTAGCAGTACCGTATTTGTTGTTAGGGATCTCATGAGATTGTCAGACCTGCTCCTGTAAGATATCTGGCTCCAACAGTGCTCTGGATCCAAATACCTCACAAATTAGAATGTTTCAATGAAGATCTAACCGAAGCCAAATGTGATACATATCTTAATGTCTTCCTCCTAAGGTCATTTAGTCTTTCATCATTCCAAAGGTAACTAGCTGCTCCAGGGTACACTGAGGATGAACCAGGAGCTTTTTTCTAGAAGCAGAGTAGATAGCTTTGAATACCCTTGCAGATGAGATAGTAGAAGTGGAATTAAGTAAACTTGAGGCCTTGCTCCATGAGAAGGGAGACTTCAAATACCTCAGTATTGACAGAAAGAGGCTCAGTTTAATTTCAGAGCTAAATGGTACCACTCCTACCACACCTACGTCCTGTAAGACATCTTCTTCCTACCACACTGCAACTGGCACTGGACATGTGGGACTTGATCCTCATACTTAGACCTGAAAAATTGATTGTTACCAGGTGAATGTATAAAATGTAGGCATTTAATGCAAGCTGGCTGCAACTAGTTCTTTTTATGGTTAGGTTAAACTCTTTTGCATTGTTGGTGGTGAAATGATTCACTGCTGTAAAATTTTGTAGGTGGTGGCTGTTCGGACAGGATGCATTGTAGCCGTTAGAAAGAGGACAGGAAGAGCTGTTCTCTACACAGGCCATCTGCGGGTCACAGAAGGTTACATTTTTAGTAAAGGACAAAAATGAAAGGCCAGATTCTGTCTACTTCCTTGCTCCACCAGTGGTAATGCTGCATCCATGTACCTGGCCTTCCTTGCCCAAGTGATTGAGCAAAATTCTCTTTGAATATACTGAATTGGAAATGTAGGTTTTAACACTGTAGATACCAGATGTTTTCTTCTCTAATTCTTACCCTGGTGGAACTGGGAATTGTTCATATTGGGCATGTGCTGGATGGCGTAAGTCATGAGGAACAAAAAAAGTTCCGACAAAAATCCCCCACTTACTCAAGCAAACTCTAAGCCAAAAATTGAGTAAAGGGCTTGTGTTATCTGGTGGTCATGGGGCTGGCAGGAGCTGGAGGGTGTTACAGTCTTAAGAAATAAGATTTCAGTCCAGTGTGTTTCCTTTCCAGGGGTGGAATGGTTCAGACCAGCGAGCAGTATGAATTTGTGCACCATGCACTGAGTCTGTATGAAAGCAGACTTTCTGCAGAAGCTGTCCAGTGAAGCCGAGGAGGGTAAAACCGAATGTCAGTCTCTTGAGGTAATTTGTTTCATTACCTACCAGCAGCTTCTTCAAGGAGTTTACTGCAGTGGGAAAGACGCCTTTGAGGCCAACTTCTGAAAGGATTGTGGACGGTTTGGCAAAAGTGCAGAGATTGCTGGCCCCTTACTATATATGAATGTATTGTGAGCTTCCCAAAAATGATTTATAAAGGTACTGTACTGAAACTACACATGGATTTTGTGTATGTATCTAAAGGTGGGTTTAATTCTGTAATGCTGATATCTGCCATATGGAATGTATGTATGTGCCACTGCAGCAGTCAGATGGACATTGGGACTTCTACGGAAGAAATGTTTAACAAGTGTATAAAAGCTTTGACGTTTGCAAACTGTCTTGTGAATGGACTGTCAACTGTACTGTAAAGTGCTATTACTGATTATGTGGTGAGCTTGTTTCTTGGCCACATAATATTCTTGCTGCTAAAATTGCAAGTGTTCAACTATGGATTAAAAAAAAAGGAGATAATAAAAAAATTAAATATCTTGTTTTTGAAAATATTCAAAAGCAGTTAATATTTTATATGGAAATATATGTTCTTCATACTATTAACTATTAAATGTGTATTTACTGTAGGTCTTACAGAGAAGTTGCAGAGCACAATGTCTGTTATTCAGTGTGTATGTATTTACCCTATACTGTTGATTGTCTTAGAAAATGCTTCTGCTACAGACCTGAATCCAGTGTATTTGTAAATTGTGTAAGTCATTCTACTTTTAAAAGAAACTTTGTAGCATATATTAAATGGTAAGGATTTTAAATATTTGTCTGTCTTTTATTAATACAGAAATTTTTGCATATGTTGTTTATCTGCTCTATCTCTTTCAATAAGAGATAGATGCCTTTAGTGATACGGACTCTTCCATGACAGGTTATACAAGAAAGAAAATGCTGCTATGACTGTTTCCTTTATTGTTCAGTAAAAGTTTGTTTTTAAGAGATATGCGAAGTTGGCATTATGACTTACAGCACTGGGAAGTCTGTTTACAGGGTATAATGAGTTTTTAATGCAGTGATGTTGACTTTGCTTCATACTGCTAATAAATTACCCTTAATATAAAACAGTAACTGAAGTCTCTGTTCTTGCATGGAGTAGTTAATGCACACACACTCTTGTACCCCCATAAACAGGCTCAGCCCAGCACCATTTGGTTAGCCTCCACCATGGCTTCAGACCACTTGGGAACCAATCCAGAGGACATAGGCAATCCCCCACTGACATGGAGCAAGGTGCACCACCTGATGGGAAGGCAAACCCAGCATCACTTGATTCCTCAGGGGGAGTTTCTGTAAGACCTGGTACAGATGCCAGAGCTTTGCCTCCTCCTCTTCCCATTCCTCCCCACCCTCCACTTGGCTTTTAGAACTTGTGGAGTTAGAAATATCAATATTGAGATTTTGCTTGATTATGTATAGTTACAAAAAAAATACGTGTTTGTTCCCTGGATAATACAGAATATACTTAGTCGGCACCATCCAGATGACCTGTAGATTTGTAATAGTTCACAGGCAACAAATTACACAGAAGTATGAGCCCCTTTCTTTTAGTCTAAAGAGATTCAATATAATCTCTTTTAATTTCCCAGGTGTTTGAAAACTTCTCTTTTGCTTCTATTTTTCCAAAATAAACCAACTAGTAAACTGAAGAATCATATGAAAGGACAAAGTGCTGTAAAACCCCCCAAAACAATTGAATAGAAGGAAGTGCTCGTCACTGACTTTTTCCCCCTGTGAAGGCACATTTCCTTCCTAGCCTTCGCTTCACTTATCTGAGGTGGGTTTTTTTAAGAGAAGCATGGGGAGTTGCTAGAGGGAAAATGGATTCTTTATTTCACGTCCTGGTTTCTACCTGTCTTGCCTTGACATTCTCAGGTAAGTGTCTCTCCCCACTTCCCCTCTGCCGTATTGCCCTTTCTGCCACTGAGCAGAGCCCTCCGGCACAGCCGGTGACTTACAAAAACCGAGTCGCCTCTTCTCTGGGCTTCATACCGCAGGAATGAGGGGCAGGGCCAACATAGCCCGTTCTGTTTAGATTCCTTCCAAAGGAAAATAAACTGCCGTCTTCTATGCCGGAGATATATCTTCTTTTTTTAAGAAGATCTCCTGATAAACAATCCAGGAGCTGAATTTTCGGGAAAAAATGCTTCAAAGGGGAGATTCCTATATTTTATTCATACTTTGTGAAACTTGAAGAGACAGGAGCTTTCTGTAATGCTTAGTTAGAAAATACCCAGGTCTGTAAAAACAGGGGAATGACAACATCAACTGAAGGAAATAAATACACATTTGGTTTAGCACTTTGTAACTAATGGGGCTGGAAATGTTTGAGTAACTGAGATTAAAAACAAAAGAACAACATTAACATGATATGGCAGGGAGGCTGCATTTGAAATAACCAGTTCCATGTTCTGTAACAAGTATGCGTTTTGCATTGGTAACTTTGTGGGGTTTTGATGAATGCATTGTAGTTTTCTTCATTTGAGTAGCTGGTGTTGATCTTTAAGTGTGGTGACAGAGAGCTAATCCTATGTGAATTGGAATGGTCACAAAGCTAACAGCTAGAGACATTGGAATAAATCCAGTAAAACAGATGTACTTCCTATCAGTAAAGAACCTCCATTCCTGTAACACAGGCACTGAGAGACACATAGATTTGTGAACATCCTCCTATATGTTTCCCTCAGAAACATTATGAATATTACTAAAACAACTTGCAGGCAGTAAATTATATTTTTTAAAGTCTGTGTTGTAAGACTGAAACAGAGACTGAGAACTCATGTAGCTCTTTGTATGCTTTCAAGCAGGGGAAATAAGAAACTGGTGTTTGAAGTTAATAGTTCTTGGATTTCTTTTATATCCAGTTTAATTTTTTCTTCTTTTTATATATGATGAAGATCAACATAACCTTGCCACAATACCTTGGGGTTTTTCGTTCTCATTATTTACATTACCAGTACATGCATCATGTGAGTGTTGTGTTTGGAGGGTTTTTTTTAAATAGGTTCAACTTAGGGGAAGTTTCATGAAAAGTTCAACACACAGAAAGTGGGAAGAGATATTTATTTGCTGATGTATTTTAAATCATTGAGAATTTTCTTTTTGTCAAGTAAATGTGTAATCGATTGTATTTTTCTGGAATTTTCCTTTCCCAGAAGGGTTTCTGATTATCCATGTCCAGAAACAGCAGTGTCTTTCAGAAAAGAGAGGAGTCATTATGGAGAAGTGCAATATGACCAGCCTGAACCAGAAGTGGCAGTGGATGGCAGATGACAGGCTCCTCCATGTGAAGTCTGCCCAGTGCCTGAGCGTCTCTACGCGCTCTGCTCTGTCGTCTCGCAGCATCATCGTCGATTGTCCCCAGGCAGTCAGGTGGAATTGCCATGAGGATGGGCTCCTGAAGGTGGCCAACAGCTCTCTTTTTCTCACAAAACAAGGTCAGAAGGTAATGGCTAAGCGGAGTAAAAAATACCTTCATACATGGATGCAGCTAAAAACCAGCGAGACAGGAAAACCTGTTTATGTAAATCTGTGCTCAAAGCAAGGTGAGTTATTCCTTGAAGAAAATATCCCGGGAGTTTTGGTAACAAAAATGTTTCTGTTATGCTAACTCAAATGTGAAAAATTATGGTATTTTATTCATACAGAAGAATGTTTTTCACAGTTGAAAAGCATTTTGAGATTTATTAAAGAACAGCTGAGATGAGTGCTGTCTTTCTCACAACTGGTGAAGTTTTTAAGCCACTTTATATTTTCAGGATGTCTCTCCTTTTGTTTACTTCCAATCTCTGGATCAATGTGCTTATATGTAAGCTCAGCTCACTATTACTGTGTCATTTCCTTTTTCCATTTCTAAACTATGGGTACTAGTTCCTAGTACTTTTTAAAATGTGGATGCAAAGAAGTTCTCCTCCCCATTCTTTTTACCATACAAATCCAGATTCAATCTGTCAAGAGCAAGAAGATACCTGAAAATCAAACACATGCCCCATTATTTCTCTGATTAACCTATATGCATAATTAGAACAGTCATGGCTTACATATTCCATGTGTTTACTCAGTGTAATTTTGCTCTTAGATGCCATATACATGAGAACACTCAAAATCCTGAGAATAATGAACTGAATCAAAAGTCTCAGAAATTCTTGGAATAGCACCTTGAAATGCAAAGGTCTGTGCATATACCTACAGACACCTACTAGTATATCTCTGTAGTTGTGGGTTTGCATGTCCATGGCAAAATGGAAGGTAGAATGGTTTGAATACTGCTTACTAATGCTTTCTTCAATGTCCTGTTGTTGATCCTTCCTGGAAATCCTGTTAATATTGTTCTTGTATACTATTAAGGGGTTCTTCATAGTAAATAAGAACAACCTACAGCCATCTTTTTACTGGGGAACAGTTAATTCTTGTCTTTACAGGGTTAACAAAATGTTTTATGACCTAAAACTTTTGCATATGGCCAAGTTTTCAGAATGTTTAAACCAAATTCTCATTCTTTCCAAACTCGTAGCTATTGTAAGGCAGGGTACCATTTTTTTCAGCAAATTTGCACTTGCAGAACTCTACTCATAGGACCAGGACTACTCACCTGAGTGGAGGTATGAAAGGATAGTTTGCAGAATCAGGGAATGGAAAAGTGGCCATCCCAGCTCTCCCACATATGTTAGAGATTAAAAAGACACAATCATTTAAAGTCCTGTGGGGTGCCTATGGCTTGCATATTCAAAGACACTATGAACAGTTCAGATGAGATATACAGGTAGTGTTTTTTCCTTTAATCCAGATAGATGGATGGAGTGTGGCCTAAGAAAGTTAAAGTAACCTTATATACTTTTCTTAATCATCCTCAGAGGAGAAGCAATTTAAGACCAATAAGCACTAAGACAATTGTCATGGGATATCAAAGCACCTTCTCATCTATTTTACTGTGCTCAGTTCTTAAATGAATTTACCTTAATTTTCCTGAAATTCTTTCCATAGACAGGCCTGTCAATCCTTTCTAAGAGTGTTACTTATTTTTGACAGCTCTGGGAAGCTCTGCTGAAAAATCAACAAAACATTATAATCCTCAATACCTCACTAAGAATTTTAGGAATATAAGAAGCTCATAAAGTGGAAGTAGTGCAAAGAGATTAATTTTTCAAATAGTAGTAAGTACTATGAGAACAAAATCTAATGCCTCAAATTCTGGTCGTGGCATCCATATGCATGTCAAAATTTTCAATGTTGAATGTGTAAAATTAGTCTACCAAGAACATCTATATGCTTTCAGTACAAGCAGAAGTGGATCAGCCTAAAATAACATATTTGGTCTATATTTAGCTAAGATAGTAAAAATTGAGCAAAATCTTTGGAGCTGAAATGGCTGTAAGTTTTTCTACTCCTGACTAACACCATATTTTGCTATAACTTACCCTCTGTTTTCACAGTACTCATAAAAATAGTTATATTTTGGCATAGGAGTAGCTCACTGAATTGCATCCCAAACATCAGCCCAGATAGAGCACAACCGCCAAACCCAATAACTGCAACTACCTTTTATTCTGGACCTTACTCAAATATCAAATAGGATTTTTCTGAGCCTGGGCAAAGTCTGAACTTGGATTTGGATTTCAAATCAGCCATCTGAGATGTGTTTGGATTTACATGTTTTGCAACAGTCCTGACTTAAATGACTGTTTGTTTAAATCAGGATCAATTTGGGTATGTACCCCATCTCTGCTCACTCAGAGATGATTCTAAATCTAACAGCAAACAGTCCTTCTCACACAAACTCATGTTTGAATCTGGCCTCCAGCTGAAACAGCTAACATGAAGAATGGTCATAAGGTATCAATATCCCTTGAGAAGGTGACACTTCATTTCCCACTAAATTCATGAAGACATCTTGGGCAGAGAGAGAAAAAATCTCAATAGTGCTAAAACCTTCTTTTCACCAACCTGCTGTTGGGGTCAGAGCTTCTCTAAGCTCAGAAACCAGGAGAAGGAACAGGAATGGAAACAGGCAGGAGGAAAAGATGGGGCAGGGGAAGAGGTAGAAGGTGGGATGACTGAAAAGAACAAAGTCTGTTGCATGTATATAACACTTGCAGCAAATTTCCACCATGAATGCTGACACACTAACACTGATGTCACTCCTGAGCTGCATAAGCAATTCTTACATGCTTCTTTTGTTCTGGGTAGGTTAATTTTAATAAAATATCCAATTAAGAACAGATGTAATGCTATGTGGCACCTTGAATATTACCAACAAACCTCAAAACTACTGCTGACCAAAAATTATTCCCTAAGTAGACAATATTTCAAATAAGGAGACACAAGGCCAAGCTGTATGCTGCAGTTATGCACTGAGGTCTAGAGACTGTCACACAGGCTGCAGAGCAGTCTGGATGCAGAAGGTGACATGAACTGTTTTGTAGTATGATGCTCTTCATTGCATTTCTCTTATGTCATACATGGTAAGGACAACCCTAGAGCTGTGGATATCGAGACATTCAAAAAGAGTAGCTGATTTTGTGGAGGATTTACTTACAGTTGTGTGCCAAGCACTGAAGAACCATAGTGGGATCTACAAAGATATAAAACATGTTGGACAAGGAATTCAAATAACAACTAGAACATCTTTCTATTTCTTGTTTGTTTGCAGCCTAAAATAGACAAAATAGCAGATACCAGATATGAGCTGAAGTCTGATGTGCCATCTGACATTCACACTGTTCCTTCCACCTTTTCTACCCTTGGTTCTTGTCTGGGACCATTTCTTTCACATGAGTTTCTCTCTTCCCTTTATTGCCCTTTTGGTTTAGCTGCTTCATAATCAGAACTTCAGCTAATTAAGTTCACATTCCATTGCTGATGCTTGAGTGGCTGAGATGGATCGCAGAGGAGGCCAGAGCAGTGCACACTCCAAGCACGCTCTAAACCACTGGAGCAGCAGTAGCAACTGCAGAACACGGCAAGGGAAGCACATGCATCTTCTTGGGACTCTTGGGAAGGTGGAAAAGCACCAAAGAAAGGTAGCAGAAGCACAGAAAAAGCACCAACTCTTACCCATTTTTGAAATAATGTAAATATCTTTAGGCTTTAAGTTTTCCACACCTTTAGTATTTGTAGATACTGCAATAATCCATCCATAAGTTCACTACAGGTTGGAACTTTTTGTGTGTGTAACTTTTACAAATTTCTTCAGGATAAATTAGAACAGTGATAAAAAATATTTTCATTCCACCTTTAAGCTGACCCAAAACATTTTTCCTAAAATACATTCACTGAAATTCATTTTAATCTCTCCAAGTTATTTTATAGGGTTTTGTAAGTATAAGAGTTTGCTAACATCTATGTGAACCCATGAAATATCAAAAATTACTTGAATCTTCTTTCTTTGGTCAAAGAAATACATGGCTGACCACTTTTTCTGAGCTCCATCTGAACAAAGAGAGGCATCAATGTCAGATGCTTGGACATAATTACGAGATCTTGTACACAATCCAATAGCATACTGACAGAAGCTCAAGGATAAATGTGGGTTTAGATTTTCTAAAAAGAAATGAAGAAATCTGCAGTGTAGCCTAGGTCTTTGGGCTCTGTAAATTTTCAAAGTCTCAATGAGCCACAGCACAAAGAATATAGAACAAAACCAGCTCAGCTACTTTCATAAGGAAAAATGGAACAATAGGCACAGCTTCCCAGAGCAATCAGGAGGATGGCAAGTCCTGCTTTATGATTTCATCTTCTCCTGGGAGTGCTAACAAATATGCCAATTCCAAACAACCATGCTGGTATTTTTCATTACTACATTCTCTACCTTTATTTTGTGTGGACCTCCATGTAGAAGCTGGAGTTGAACTTCTAGGTGTCTAAATATAGGTGCCTGAAGGAAGTGATTATTTTACTTATCTCAGCAAGGTGTTTTTTGTCATTTGAGATGCTCCAGGATATTCCACTCGATCTCTGACTGCCAGCCCAGAAAGACATATGTCTCCCATAAGTGTTACAAGAGCCCTGGGCAGATGCCTCAGATGCCCTAGGGCAGTTCAGATTCCAGTAGGTTTAGGCAACTGAACCAAGACCTAGGTGTCTCCATAGTTACCAAGTTTCTGAGCTCTCTTCAGAAGAGGTGTAATCCATGGAGTTAATGGAGTCTAGACACCTTTCCAGTGACAAAAAATCCACTTCAGGGTGAGCTGAAACCACCCATAGTGTCAGAAATAGGGCTGGTACAGCAATGGTCTTATCATCATAGTTATATGGGTGTTCTGCTACCACTGATGCTGAAAGAACCTTAAAATGGCTACTTCAGCATTTCAAAAACAAGCAAGTAAAAGAGCAGCTCAGGATGAGACTGGAGTTTGGAGACATTCGACTTCTCTGACATGAGATACAAATGAGATACTAACTTCTACAACATTCAAATAAAGAAGGTAAAAATTTTCAAGCAGCACAGATTTTGCAGGTTTTAAAAGTCTACACTGAATGTGAAAGAAAGGACATTTAGTGGATTTTGTTCTTCTGTCATACTCCTACATACAACAGAAATCTGAATTACGGGTTTTTTACTTACAAGTAGTTAGCTAAAATATAATTCATTTTGTCCTGCACATAAAGAGATCTTAAAGCAATCCATTCTTGTTTCAAGTCTTGCAGTGAGTTAGATGCAGTCTTACAGAGTATTTTTTATCTTATACACTAGACATCTGATTCAATTATGTTTCACTAGCAGTTAAGCCTTAGTTTTCTCAAACTGTGTTCTAATAGAGTAGGCAGATCAGTACAATGTGAGCTATTTCAGAAAGCTGCACTATGCCAGCTCAGCTGAGGCTGAAGGCACCACTGTATGGTTCTCAGGTCTTGACAACTAATCAGTACTTTTGCTAATCATACATGCAAATGTGTGGAATTCCCTTCCTTGTAAGCAGCCTGCTGCTGTGTGGATGGATGTGGTTTGCAGTACACCCTGGGGATGAAATATGCCCTTAGTCAGAACATCATAATTTCTCCTGGGTGTGCTACTGATGATTACAATATTACGTTCACACACTGTATATCATCCAGCCACTAGTGATCAGCATCAGTGTCAGTGCTGCTGTTCTGTTCCCAAAAACAGTTTTATGACTAATTTCCAAAGAGACTGCTAGAACAATGCTAAACACATCTGAAAAATCCCACTGTTGAGATTTCTGTGTACTTTATTAATGTCCAGAGAGGAGGTGAGATTTTCTGGTTAAAAAAATTGGAACTCAAGTTGTGTAGAAATCTGCTACATAGGCCTTATAATATGCAGTTTTCTTTTTTAAGTGCCTGCTACTGAAGAAGGGCTATGAGGGTCCTTATGCTAGGATCACAATAGTGGTTTTATTTAAAATATAAACATGGATTCTGACTTTCTTAAAGTGGGGGCAGACATGAACCACATTAGTCAGTCCACTGTAGGATATATGGAAAGTACTGGTACATGTATCTGAAGTTCCAGTATGGCATAGTGTTATACACAAGTCACTTCTATCCACAGGTTACAGGTAAGAGACTGTAACCAGTATTTTTTGGGAAAGATCCTTTAGCTGGAAACCCAGAATAGCCCGAAGCTTAACAAGATGAGTTGGGTCATGCAGTGACCAAATGCTTGTTCATAGGACCTCCTTGAGCTGGTGGAACTTTTCTGTGGACCAAGTGTTTTGCTTCCAGGGCAGTCGATCCCTCCCCTCCACTCCTGCACCAAAAATGCGAGTTATCCCCTGGCTGCTGAGTCCCATAAATGTCTTTGGCAGCACCAGCTTCCCTTTTATGGTGGAGCAGCTTTCCTAAAGCACAATTGCACTGGAATGCAAATGCCTTCCTGCTGGAATCACTGCTATTTGTCTGGAAATTAAGCCAAGATTTTTTTTTTTTAGCGTGTTTTCACGTTGGGTGTGTAAATGTATATTTAGGAACTCAACTGAGTGGCCTAAGTGATTGGTGACTGCTCAGACATACCCTTTTTTTGCTGCCTTTGTATCAGTAAGTTCTACTTCCTGCTGAACTCAGAGTTATCTGAGAGGCATAAAGGTCTTTCCAAGTCCCTGGGGCTAGGATTTCTAGTTGCCTAGCTTTCAGAGACTTTCAGAGACTCACAAATAATAGGAGATCTCCAGGAACAATGACTGACATGGAATCTAGACTAAGTCAGGACTTGTGCCAGCTAATGGGTTTGTTGCAGCAGCTGATGACAGCTTGAGCATAAAGTTCCTGTCCTTCTTGTGGGAACTATGAAGGTATGTGACACAGGACCACAGCAGACTCTGCACCTTAGGCTCTCTACAGGGGGTTCTGCAAAGGCAGCAGCATGAAGATGATTGTGCAGAGCTGGACCAGACCTGAGGTTTTGACGAAACCCTTTGCACAAGTGTAAGAGAGAAGAATTGGATCTGTAGTACTGTTTTCACAGCCTTGATTTGGAAAAATATTTGATCAACATTTTTTGTAATTTACTGGAGACTTGGAATTTTTTTATTTCCAGAGAGTCACAATTAGATAAAAGGAAGGAAAACATCTACTCTGGATACCAAAACATTTCAGTAAACCACTACCTTTCAAAAAGTTCCAGAACCATCTACCAGGTGAATGCACTGTGGTGTCAAGCACAGGAAAAACTTGCATGGAAATGTGTCCTACTAGGGTTTACAATATCACTTTTCTGTGCAAATGAGAGTACTGCAAATTTATTTACATAAACATGTTAACATATATATTTACACATATACAAAAAAACTGATAATGTTGATTTCATAGAAGCTCACCCACTGCTCCTTTGGGTAAGAGGTAATCACACACTGGCCAGCTAAGACATCATAATTTCACACCAAGTAATTGCATTTGAAAGCTTCTGCTGCAATTTAACCCAATCACTACTTTGTTTTTAAAGGAACTGTGAGCTAAAATTGTTATAAATGGCAACCAGCCCAGTGGCTCAGCAGCAAAACAAGGTCCTGTCGTGTTGGAGACCCCAGTTCAAGGACAGACAAAGTGTCTTGGGCATCGAGCCAATACACACTAGCTGTGTTACAGCAATGGCAGGGCAACTTTTTGTGAGAAGGGGCCAGTGAGTAATTCCAATAGTTTAGCTGAAATGTGATGCTACCAGATGTAGAGGCCACCACAGCTTGAACCCTGCCCTCACAGCCACAAAGAAAGGATATTAAATACATACCAATGGGGAGGAAGAGCCATGAAAATGTGGAGGAAAAATGTGTAGTAAAATCTTTCCTGAGCTCTAATTGCAACTTTGGCTTTCTCTGAAGGATACGTGACTAAAAAAGCGAATCCACTGTCATATTTACAGATACTTCAGTTAAATGATAGATCATTAGCTGAGCCTTGGGAAGGCAGCAGTTAGGGACTAGCATGGGGTCTGCATAGGACTGATTTTAGAAAGCAAGAGAAATGTTCATGTAGGCACAAGGAACTTATCTTGAACAAGTATCTTGAGAAAAAAAATCTTGAAAAAATCATCTTGAAAAATTATACTGAATAAAGCCATGTTTTAAACTTACACCAACCAAAGGCAGATGAGAATCTGGCCCATGCACTTAGAAATGAGGAGAGAGGGTTGACAATAGAAAGCTGATACTGTGTGCCGTTTGATAGATCCAAGCAAGTGGAAAAGTTGCAAGTGAAAACATTGTGCCCTTAATGACAATGTACAACCTTTCTCTTCACTTCAGAATCACTGATGGACTATATTTAAAATGAATGGTATGAATGTTCGGGGACATTATTTTTTTTCTGGTTGTATTTTGCAGGCTTTGGTATTGATGCAAAAACACGTTTGCACTTAAAACAAAAAAAACTTTAGAACTGACAGGTGCACTTAAACTACTTGGAAGTTGTATCAGCCACATTTATTGAATCTAATGAAATGTTTATAAAAATGTAGAGCTGATTTTAATCACTTTCCTTTGTTTGTCTTAGATCTCCAAGATGCAGACACTTCTGTGTGGAGTACTAGAACTACATCCCCCTCTTCAAACGGTGTTACTTCTAGGCCTGAAAATGTGTTGAAGAGTAGCACAGAGATGTTCATCAGAAATGTGACTGAACACTTCAGTAAAAATCCCATTGAAAACCTCTACTTTGACTTGAAATCTGCAGTAACAGAGCAAGCCTGGATTCCAACAACTGCTCTTCAATACTCTAGCACTACAGAAGAGGTAAGACACAAGAATTACTGATTTTTATTAAGCCTGCTCCACTCTGTGGAGCCTGATAGCTATTACAAGTGGATGTTTTGCGGGCTTAAAAAAACAACAAACCAAAACCTGAAAAAAAAAAGCTACAGGACTAAGCTTTGATCTTTTCTTGGTGGGATGCTTTGTTTTGATGTTCATGCTGACAATGTCATTTGCTAGAAGCATAGCTGCAGAAAAATTCTCCCTCTTCTGTACAGCCCAGTCCTGGAGTGCACATTGCATTGGGAAAAGTTCAAGGGAAATTACCAGGATCTGTGAGAAGTAATGGAAAGCTCCTGGATGCGGCAGGACCCACAGGAGCCTGGGTATCTGCTCTCAGTGACTCAGGCTCTGTTATTGTTTGTTGCATGATGTGAGGGTCTAGCTCTAATTACAAGCTAACAGTTACAGTGTGCAATGACCTTATTTACAGATAATTACATACATTGTTTACAGATCAAAGCAAGAGAAATCCAAATGCTTTAACTGGCCTCAAAAGGAACCCTTGGCCACAGTCAGCTTATCTACTGGCTGACAGGCGGAGTGGAGACACACAGACACTTCTTGGTCTCTGCTCTGTCCAACCACAAACCGCCCTGGCAGAGAAGGGGAATGGGGCTGCCAGTCCCAGCCATAGAAGGAGAAAATGGCAGGCATTCAGTACCTCCAAATCAATTTCCAGTCTTCCTTTTCTGCAAGACTCAGTTCAGTAATCTGAGAGCAAATCTGGAATCACCACTGGCAAAATGTGTATGGGCAGTGAGAGCTAAAGCATGCAGGACATTATTGGTCACTGTTATCACTATTATCACATAGTGGTTTAGAACTGAAAATCCCCAAATTCCCTGTGGCTTATCTTCCAGGAGACTACATTACACTCAGTGTATGGGGACAGGCAAACATGTTTCAGTTACTACTGTACGTTGCAGTGGATAAGACTAAGAAATGGGTTTTATGTTTGGGAAGGCTGTGGACAGTGTCAGGGTCCATAAACTTGATGGTTTATGGGCCCCGATACCGCTGTTCTAATGCTGATGAGGGGAAGGGACTGAGCCAAGGATGGATGCACTGCACCCCATTCCATAACTGATGCAGTTCTTTTCAAATATGATCTTTCTGGTTTTGTGCATGCAGGCTGAGCTTATTTCTTCATGCCCTCTATTCATTTGCACACCTCCTGCACAGAATACTGGTTCCTTCCAAATGGAAATGTCCTATAAAATCAGGTATTACCCAAACTGCACTCCTACTGCATAATCCTACTGCACTCCAGCACTTCTACTACATAATCCTGCCAGAGCTAGAGAAATGGCACTATTTGAACAGAAGCTACTGCCTCTGGTGTTTCTACACCACTTCACCTCCTGAATCACATCATTTGCACTGAGCAGGCTGCTTAGGTCAAAACTTTCAAACCAGAATTCTGAGGATAAGCTGTCTAAGCCTATCTATGGAAAAAAATCAGTAATACCTTTCTCTTGTAGCCTTCAACTGGCTCTGGACATCTGAATCTAGATATACCAATTTAGACACACAAAATCTTTGGCCTCCATCTCGTTTCCCAGTCTTTAGAATGGAGTTAAAACATTTTTTTGTCAAACTTCAGGGACGTTTAAAGGATTAACTGGATTTAACATGATACTTTGAAAACACATAGACTAAGTGCTGAGTATTGTTGTGAGGAAGACAATACCTCCTATGAACTGCATTTGCCCAGGCTGGGGCCTCTTGTTTGCAGAAGTAAAGCCATGTTGTTATTTGGCTGTGCACATACCCATTTTGGGGGGGACAATAGTGCCATTTCAATTGAACAAAATGTTTAGTTTAGAGCTGCCTTGGATTTCAAGTAAAACTGCAGCTTGCACTTTGAATCCATGACAAAAGCTATGCAAAGCCCATTTCCTCTTGATTAGAGAGACAGAGAGGTTGGTGTTAAAAAAAAAAAAGTCAGGAAACCTTGGGAAAGTGTCTGAAAGGGACTTTGGAGCCTGCTATTAGAGACACGTCCGGCAACTCCCAAAACTCACTTCCAGTTCTTTTTTCAGTTTAATTAGTTTCTTGGCTTGCCACACAGATCAGTAAGTGTTAAAGGCTTCATGACTGCTGATTTACTAAAAGCCCATTTATTCAATACCAGTCTGGAGATAATTACTTGCATTATGTTGGCTATTCTATAGAAATATATTGCCACCAGTGAATGATGGACCCCTCCTGTTTTATTCCAGTGCTGGCATAGACATCTGTGTCAGACCTTACCCATGTAGCAGCTTTTGCTGGATAACATACAGAAGGAAGTCTCAAAACCTGTAATAAACCAGTACTTTCTTACTAATACAAAAACGTAAAGATTCTATGATAGCAATAATAAGAGTAAAAAAGGAGGAACTTCTAAATTATGAGCACTTCTAAGAAGTAGTAACATCATTTCCTCCACACATTATCTTATGCTGGCTAGAAGAGACAAACAGGCATTTATTTCCAAAAGTCTTTAAGTTTTACTTGAGGTAGGTTCTACTTTTTTTCCTGAATTTTATGTTTGTAGTGTTGATTATTGTTTTTTTTTCCTTTTGCTTATTACATCTACTTAAATAACTTACATCTAAATATCGAAATTATATCTTCCCTGAAAGTTCAGGTCACAGATGTTTTCAAAAATCCTTATAATAACGTGAGCTCCACTTCTCAAGAAAAGGCAGGTTACCCTGAATGTTGTAATTTTCAGAGAGGGTTTTGAAGTAATCCTAACATCCCAAAGAGCCTTCAGATTTGCACTTCCTCAGTGCTGGAAAAGTACTGGTGTGGTTTATGCTGTTAAATTCAAAAACCACGATCACCTAAGGAAGAAATCACACTGTAAAACTCTCACCTTAAATGATTACTAGACATCTATGTCATTTTAGTCCCAGTTTAGGTCTAAGAAACACACCTTGTGTTTCCCATCAATGGTATGATTATTCCTGTGCTAGCTCTTTGGGACTTGGTTCCTCCTTCGGTCTGAAGTATGTAAAACATCTCTTCCAAGGGAGATCTTCTTCTGTGATGGGCTTGAGCATGGCATAATAACCAACACAGATTTAGATTGTCGCTTAAGGCAATGATCATACAGTTATTAATTATCCTCAGCTTTGCAAAGTACAGCACAACACTTTTCAGTGCCATGTCCCTAGGACCAGGCAAGGAGCTCCACTGGGACAGATGAAGTTTTCTGTAGGTGCAGGTAACACTCTTGAGTGCTCAAACTTCTGATTTCAGAACAGAAGAAGGAGAGCTAAGGTTTTTCAGATATTTGTATCTTGTTTGACAGGCTGGTGCCCACAAAAATCCTAGAGCAGCAGCTCCCTAAAAGGCAGACTAATGTTTGTAAACCTAGAACCTCTTTCTCCCTCAAAGAGGGCAAAGTGATAGAGATGGTGTTGAATTTGCTTGAGGTATTGCTTTTAAAAGTTAAAATCCCACATGCATAATGCAGTACAGAAGGATGCAGAAAAATGCCATTCCCATTGATGAAAGTAAACGTCCATTTCCTTCTCTGTTGTGCACCCCCAAATTCACTCCATGGCTGCTATTGTGTATTTGAATATCTGAAGGTGCAAAAGGCTTCTTTCTACACTTCTTCTATGTCACCCCAGGCGCAAACTTATATGCAAGTTTTCAGGGGCTGAAAGTTAAACAAGGAAACAGGCACACATGACAGAAATGGAAAGTTCTCATTTTGGCAGTAGGTATCTCAGAGTTGCACACAGCTTAATTGGTGCAGTCTGAAAACAGGGAGACTTTCTTGCTTTCCATGATATGTGTAATTTTAGCTTGGGAGTTGTTCAGGGGATGTGGGAAGGAATTGTTTCGAGGACACGAGTTGAAGCAGAAAACGGAGATGACTTGGCCACTCACAGGCAGACTCTGTTGCTGCAGGCAGGAGCTCAGTGTTGGGCTCTGCTGGACTCTTCTGGACACAAGGCCTCTGGTTGAAGTGCCACATGGCCAGGGAGAGAATGGAGGCCTTGGTGGTCTATGGTTAACCCTTAAAAACATCAGAGTTTGGGACACGGGAGTTGGAGTGGCAGGTTTGTAATAGCTGAGGCCAAGAGGAGGGTGGGCCAGGAGGTGGGACGGCTGTGAAGGGTGGCAGGTGTGAGGACAGCAGGCATGCTAGGTGAGGTGGCCATGGAGTGAAGCAAGTGAGAGGCGAGGTGGCCAAGAGGAGTGGCAGGCAGGAGGAGAAGGAGCCACACGAGGCAAGGCAGCCGTGAGGTAAGGCAGGCAAGAGGCAAGGTGGGAATGAGGCAAGACCAGCACGAGACAAGGCAGCTGTGAGGTGGGGCAGAGGCAAGAAGACATTGTGAGGCGATGCAACCATGAGACAAGGCAAGGCAGCGCCAAGTGAGGTGCAGCCAGCGTGAGAAGAGTGCCGCGCCCCAAGAGCAGCACCGCTGAGGGGCCCCGTGCGCCGGGAAGAACGCTGGGGAAGACAAGACCCAGGGGAAAACCGACATGAGGAGGAAGCGGCGAGGAAGGAAGGGAGGTGGGGTGGGACAGGAGCGGGGAGGAAGGTGGGATCCTTAAGGAGAGAGGGGCGGCACCCCGGGGCCGGTCGCCTGCCCGGTGGACGGCAGGTCCCGAGTCGCCGAGCTTCGCCCCCCGCAGCGAGACGCGAGGAAATCGCCTCTTGATTGCGGAAGTCGGCGGGAAGGGCTTCGGGAGAGTCAGCCCGGGTCAGAATGGCAGCGTGGGAAGCGGCGGCCGCCTCCCCCGCCTCCTCCGCTCCTCCTCAGCCGCGGGCGGGCAGCCCCCCCACCCCACGCCGGTGTCAGGGAGGCGGCTCGGCGGCCGGGGCAGCCCCGAGCGCATGCAGCAGGCGGGCGGCCCGGCACAGGGCTCGGAGCCCGGCGGGGAGCGGGGGCCCCCGGGGCCCGCCGCCGTCACTTCGCTTCTTCGGATCCCCCCACTCCAACCCCGCCGTCCCTTCCCCTTTTCCCCTCCCCGCGAGGGTTTTTGGGGTTAAAAACTGTCGGCGATGCTGAGCTATGGAGCGGGATTCGCCCTGTGGACGGCGCTGGCCCTGACCAAGGTGAGCGGCCGGGAGGAGGGGGGCGGTGCAGGGTCGCCCCTCGCAGGTCGCAGGCGAGCCTAGGGGACGCGGGCAGGTTCGCCCCGCACCGACACAGCGCGGGGCCGGGGCTGGCGGCTGAGCCCGGGGCGCCGGCGCGTCTCTCAGAGCTCTCCCCGCTCTCCGCAGGCCGCGCCGGGGCAGGCGGCGGGATGCAGCGCCAACCTGACGGAGCGGAGCGTCGCCGGGCAGAGCGTTCGGCTGCGCTGGGGCGCCGCGGGCCGCGCCTGCAACTTCAGCCTGAGCGGGCGCTCCGAGGACGGGGAGGCGGCCGGCTGCCAGCCCGCCCCCCAGGGGAACGGCACCTACGGCTGCACCCTGCGGGGCCTGGAGGCCGGCACCTGGTACCACCTGCGCATCGAGCCGCTCGCCGGCGGGGAGCCTCTCAACATCTCCGTGCAGACAGGTACGGGCGCGGGCACGGCAGGTGCGCGGGGAGGTATGCTGGGCTTTTCCTTTCCCTCCCCTTGCTTCGGCCAGCTCCAAGAGGAGGGCGATGCATTTATAGCTACTGCAAGCGGACAGTGTTTGCTGAACATAGCAGCCCTGCGCTTGAGTTCTCTTCAGCCCGCTGTCAGAAGTAACTACTGCCGACAGTTAACCCAGCAGGCTTGAAAGAAGGTGCTATGAGGATATTAGGTCAGAAAAATGTTTTATGTAGTAGTAGCCCATAAAATCCTTTGTGCTCATGCAAGCATATTGTTGTTGTAGTTCCTCAACTGACAGTTTATTTACTGTGTTTAAAATACAGTCTCTTGCATAGCAGGTAGATCTTCTTCAAGGATAACTTACTGTTTCAGCCCATTTCCATACTTCTGTTCTGTCTAACCAGAGTCTAAAAGTCAGAAGGTAAGGCTGAAACTTCCTTCAGTATCACCAGTGAGGTGTTATGACATACAGCTTTGTGCAGAGCACTTACAGTGCTTTACATCCATGACTGGCTGTAAAAATGGTCCAGCAGCCTGACAGACGGCTGCCAAAGAAAGCCCCCTTTCTGTGTTCGTGTTTGTGTGGGCATGTGAACAATTCAGCTGTGAAGCAATGTGCAACCATGAATGACAACAGCTGCAGTGACACAACTGGCCTCTTTCTACCTGTGTTTTGCTTTTTTGAAGATGATAAAATGTAATATTGTTTAACCTCTTAAAGGCAGTAGTTCAAGACCCAAACCAGAGATGTCTTAAATAAGGTCCATCATTAAATGCCTCTCTGATTTGCTCCTAAGGTGTTAGTTTTAGAGAGGTACTTAATGTTAGTATTGAAGAGTACAGCAGCCAAATACTTCACAATTACCTGTTCAGAGGTGTCGCTTTCTGTCAGAGCCTTTATCCTGCATTAACAAAATACACTAAATACTCTCCATTAACTTGCTGTGGTAACTCAAGTTAAAAAAATCCATTGACAAGTGTGCTGGTGTGATAGCTATACATTCAGCATGAGTCATGTCAGTTGGTAGAAATGAGTAATAGTTTCTCTGCAGACAGTGATTTAAATTTGTTATGTATCATGCTGATTGTTTTAAATATTGATATTGATGACCTGTAATGGGAAAATTGAAAGAATAGATCAACCATTATCAGAGAGACAGGTGTAAATCACCATAATTTCTGTATAGTAAAGTTCTATTATTGAACACTTGCAGAGAAGTAGAGAAGATATCACTTTAGAGCACATTTTGGTTAATGCATAACCATTAACACAGAAGCTTGTACATGCCATTTATGACTTTTTTATCACTAAATAGATTTTTCAAGGCAGTAAGATGAAAGTGATTAGAAGCAGCTGATCATTAGAGTCACGTTATATAGCTGACATTGAAGTGAAAAGTCTGATTAAGGTTTAAGTTGAAATACTGAAAATTGGTATCTCATAGTTGAAGTGAGGTTTACATTTGGATTTTGGATAGCAGAGATCAGTCAAAAGCATGAAATAAGAATAGAGGAACCATGAATGTTTCCTGCAGAGAGCTACTCAGATTGCTCTGTGGTTCCTTGCTTTCCTTGAGTTGAATTGCTTGATGGTGTTCAAAATACACAATTAGCTCCAAAACTTGTCTTTTTTTTTTTCTAAAGCATGTCTAGGATTCATTATGCCTGTGAACAACCCATGTTGTATTGTCCATACTAAGCTTTTCAATGCAGAATGAGGGAGGATTATTCCTCTTATGTTTCCAGCAGGGGCAGCATTTTAAACCAGTTTCATGGAAGCTCTTTTTCACCTGTTCCTTTATAACTTGATGACAGTAGTTTTAGTTTACTCTCTACTGAGCTGGAGTGTCCGTAGGCGTGCCTTCCTGGAAACTGTCCTGTGAATATGGAAATAAAAGCAGTCTTTTCAGCTATATTGTAAACAAAATTTCCCCCGATTCCAGTGCTAGTGGAACTGAGCTATCATGGGCCATCTGAAACCACAATGTCTGACCTTGGTAGTCAGTGAGGTTCTCTTCCTGAGCTCTTTTTCTAAGGAAGATGGGCTAAGCTGTCTGTTGAAGGTGCTCAGCTTTCTCCACTGGCTATCGAAGGAGGCTAGGTTAGACTAGAAAGCTGAAGTGTAGTTGGTTGAAGTGAAAGGAATCCCATCTCATGTGTTTTATTTCTGCAAAATGAGGTTTGAACATCTGTATCATCTTGAAACAATATATACACACGAGAAAGTGGAAGAAAGTTACATGTTTGTTTATATACCTAGTTCAGAAAGTAGCTTTTTGCTCATAGTCAATCCTGTTAAAATTTTCGTGTGCCAGTTCTGAGTTTAGTTTTCATCAAGTTTTTTATGTAAAAAGTACTTGAGTAGCTAAGCATATAAAATCCACAATATTTGGTTAAATTTTGAGTGTAATCTTTTCTGACTAGGGACTCACAGTGAAAGTAATGAATAATGCATGCCAAAGTTGCAGTGGTAATGTAAAAGATTGGAGAGGACCAAATTGGCCTTTTGAGTATATAATGTCACATTAAAATCATAGTCTGTGTTGTTTGCAAGTTTGATATTCCGATAGAATAATTGTGCAGCTCTCCAAGATTCCATAAACTCTCAAGTAACATCAGATTCACTCTTGTGAATCTTTGCGTAGAGAAGCAGCTTCTATTTCACTTGTGTATACAAAGATCTAAAGTCTAATAATGTGTGAAATAGTGGTACAATAATCCACACTAGTCCTCTAAAGTGACTCTACTCAAGAAATTTTGGTCTGTGGGTTGTCAATCTAAAACAGCAAGTATTTAATCCTGTAGAGCAGAACTAAAATAGGTCATTCGAAGTGACGGAACATACAGTCACATATGCACTTTATAAGCCATGTATACATAGACATGCAAACACACACAGTGGGGACATTTGTGCTATTTTGGTACAATAGGAAAGAAAGAAGAAACTGATAAAACCATTTATCAGCTCTGAGCTACAGATAAATTTTCCACTGCAGAATTGAGATTACAGTTGTTAGTAGGCACAAGTCTGCATATTTGCTTCATATTAATATTTACAATTTGTTGGGGTTTTTTATTATATATATGTACATGAAACAGCACATAAAACCATACAACTAGTCAGCATGCTGCTGACATGGTAAAGCTGGGATATGCACCTGCCAGTCCTTTCATGTTATGTTTGTTGTTCTCTGTGATAGAGAACTGATGTATGGCAGAAGATGGTAGGGTTTTGTCTTTCCTGATTTAAGGTAAAATACATTTTAAGTTCTCAAATCTCCAAATGTCTGTACCAGTGTAACTGTACCAGTGTAACTGTATTTCAGTGAATGACTAGGTCTGGTTAAAAACAGTAGTATTTAAATTACAGTTAAGTTTATAAATTTCAATTCTGAATTGAAATACAGGTCTAGAGAGCCATGAAAAACAATTTGGCAATTCCCCCACTTTCAACTTTTTCTTCTAAAATATACTTATAAATGCCACTTTAAAAATTGTTTTCTGCAAAAATATTGCAGTGTTATATTATGTTACTGCCTAATCCAAACTTCCTGTACTGAGGTAACTAAGAGGTAAATAAATTTCTGTTAGGAAATCCATTAAATATTTGAATGAAAAGAAGATAAAATTCTATCTTCTAAGACACAGATTGTTAGAGTGTCTTTTCATTGTAATATGTAACTCTCTAAATGCCAGAAGCATGCCTTGGCCATGTATTCACTCCTGTAAATTTCAAATTATTTGAGATAAATTTGATTTATTAGCCATTTGTAGGAACAACATGTGACATGGCTCTAACTATAGGCTGTATAATCTTATAATCTGTAATCATGTAATGGTTATGATCATCATTTCAAAGGCAGAGTACAAGAAGAAAATAAATAACCATGTTTTAAAGATTTTCAAGGTCGCGTATCATCCCAAAGAAATGGATATTTGTACTTAATAAAGACAATGAAATCAACCCTCTTTACTTAATCTTCAGAAAAGTCCTTATTAAGTAGGTTACTGTTTTATGAAGAGGGAAGACTAGGAAAAAAATGGATAATATGGTAGGAAGATGACTGAGACTGGCAGCAATCCCCTGTTACTAAGTCCTGGGTTCAAATCTCCCAGTTATTTTTTTTTCTCCTGCATAAGGCAGGTGTGTTTCTGTGCTTACAGGCTGTATCTGGGAGTCATGTCACTGGAGTTTGACATAGCCATATCTATAAATTGGATCTGCAGCAGCTGTGCACACAAAGCATATCCTCTTCCCGAAAAGTGAAAATGGAGTTGCAGTGTAATTCAAAGATCATTAAGTCTTCTGGAAGATGCCTTTGTAGACCAGGGGACATTAATGCATATAGTGTCAAATGGTATAAAAATATCTTGATGAAAATATTTTATTTCTATGATCTATCAGTGTTGTATCATTGCCAACAGAGACTTGTATAACAATGTAAATGGTTTTTTAAGTGTTTGTTTCCATCCAGGGCTCTTTCGGCCCAGGCACTTCCCAGTCTCATTGTTCCTTTGTTCTAGCGGATGTACAAAGCACTGAGTGTTTTGTTTTCTGGACCAGATAGATTAGATAAAGTCTGAATTTCTGAACTTCACCTTCTAGGCACGCAACTTTCTTCTTTGCTCATGCATCTTAGAAGACAGATTACTCAGGATGCTAAAAGTGCTTCTAAAAATGCAGATATCTTCTTTTGTCAAATTTGGCAAGTAGTACAGATGACATTGGTGATTACTTTTGCAGGACTAAAGAACAATATTATCCTAACTTAGTCAGAAAGAGGGTTAAACTTCTTGACAGTTATCATGACTGTTCTCTCAATGTCAGTCAAATTAAAACTTTTTCAGCTGGCTGCGCATCTGACCATATGTAGTGCTGGAATTTATTTCTGACTTCCAAAGTCTGACCTTTCAGATTTAGAACAATTGCCTTCAAGGAACAAGATTATACCCCCACTATTCATTTCTGCCAACATAATAGTCTTTAGTGGCTTAGTATATATTATAGGTGGAGCTGCTAGTCAAGCCTATTGTTAAGATTTCCTGACACTTTTCATTAAAACCTCCTGTTTCAATTGCTGTAACTGGATGAATTTTTAACTATTTGGCCTGTAGTTTGATGTGCTAGGTCTTTGAATTGATTTTTAATTTTTTTTTCTTTTTCAGATTTAAGCAGACTTAGTTTGGCCTTTAAGAAAGAGGTCAAGAAAAGACAGTTAATTTTATTGATTGATTTTTTTAATCAATTTGTTTAATTTTCATCTCTTTTTCTGAAGAGCACTAACATCTCTGTGGTCTAAAGCAAGAATTTGAATTTAAGCAGAGACATGGGTTCAAAGGGACACAGTATTTTTCAGAGTCACAGAAAGATTGAGGTTGGAGGGGACCTCTGCAGGTCATCTGGTCCAAGCCCCCTGCTCAAGCAGAGCCACCTGGATCTGGTTGCTCAGGACCATGCCCAGTCAGTTTTTGAATGTTTCCAAGGAAGGAGATGCTTCCTTGCACTCCTAATATACTTGACTGACAAGGTAGACTACCAAAACTTGGCACTACTCTGTTCTCAGCAGAGCTTTGTAGGAAGTGATTAAACCTTCTATATCACCCAGACTTAGAAGAAAAAGCAGCTTAAGGGCTCCTAGGCCCTCCTACCTATGTAGTTGTAGGGGAGGCATAGGTTCAACTTCATCATTCAGCCTTTACATTGCATTTTTTAGTTGTGTGATCTGATACTTTTTCGTCTCCTTTGTTCAGGGAACCAATCAGCAATGACTGCATTGGAAAAACTGTTCATAGAGAGACCACAGTTCTCAGCCTGGATGCACCTTACACTCCTGGTCTGATGCTAGGAAAGAGTAGCACAGAGTGTACTCATGTGGTAGGCAAATTTTTTCCTAAATTGTTGGGAAACTTTAATGTCCCAACTTGTGAAGGCTTGGTTTCACCGCTTTGGGTTGTTTCACGATACCTTCTTAGTAAGCATTTGCTTAACCTTATTGGAAGACATAAATGTCAATACCTTAGTACATCAACATGTAATACATTTTGTATAGTTTGTATGAAATCTTGTGAGTGATGAAATACACCTGGAGAATAAAAGCAACCAGATTCTTTTGGTTTGGTCAGTTTCCCTTCCCATTAGAGTGTATCTTATTTCACAGGTGATTTTACTGGAGAGCTTCTTAATAAACAACATAATGAATGTTGAGAGTTTCAGAGAAGTAATCCCAATATTAGTTCCTGAAGGTTTATCTAATGTATGGTTTGGGGTTTTTTAATTTATATGAACAGTACTACAACAGAGCAGAAACATATTCTATCAGAATCTGTTTCAAGTCGTTGAAGCTAATACTAAAAACAAAAGATTGTGGCCCTTAAGTTTGTATAAATGCTCATGCCTATTAGTAATGAAGTGTTTAGGGTGAGTGCTAGGAAATGAAAGCTGTTGCTGCCGTTTATAAAGCTACATTACACTGAGGCACTGAGTAAAATTTGCTGGGTTTACATGTTTGCTGTTTCTTATTAAAGTTGTTACAGTTTTACTATCAGCAGATTTCCAAGCTTGCAATATACATCCACAGTGGAAGTGTTTTGCTATGTGTATGTTTGTGTGAGTGAGCGTGTACAAATATATAACAGTAATACTTCTGAATTCTGCAGGACTCTCTTCTGATGCTCCAGGACTGGCTTCAGTGCAGTGTTTATAAATGGAAAGAAAAAAATTTTTGGAAAGTATTGGCAGCATGATGATGATAAAGGGAGAGTTTCGGAAGAATTTTTGTGCTGCTGTGTAAAATTTCAGGCAATCCCAAATCAAGAAATGGTTTATCTTTTCTGGTTTTTTTTTCCCCCAACTGCAGATCCCTTGCCACCATCTCGTTTGGAAATTAACAAGGAAAAAACTACACTCACAAGCTTGCAGGTTCAATGGGATCCGTCATCAGGAAAGGTGGACATGTATAACCTAGTATTATTTGATCATGACAATAAAAAGATACAAGAAGTCTCTGTACCAGGAAGGATTTCAAAACCAGAAAATACATTTTCCAGTCTCATTCCTGGGAATAAATACAACATTGTCCTCAGTGCAGTTGCTGGAAATAAGACTACCCCTGAACTTCACATAAGTGGATCTACTGGTAGGACTTCTTTTCCTGTAGTTCATCTAAGTAAACCCACTTACAGTATTCTTCAGGTGTGCATTTTGAAATTAGCAAATGGATATAATTCCTCTACATGGCAATATATGTATATATATTTATGTAACTATCTATTGATTATAAGTAGAAATGAAATATGAATTCTGACTGACATAAAGAATTGTTTGCTAAGAATGGAGTCTCACTGTTATTGTGTACTTGGCGTTGGGTTTTCAGTAACCCTAAAGAAACCCAACATATTCCAAGAGTAAATCTATTCAAAATTGAAATCATGGAGATAACCGTTAGGCCTTAAGCATGTGTTCTTTTTATACCAACAGTGCCATCTCCAGTGAAAAATATTCAGGTCAGCGTCAAGACAGACACTGTCCATGTTTCGTGGTCTCCTGGCTCTGGGCGTGTGGATCGTTACAGACTGCTGTTACTGGATAATCATGTACCAGTTCATGAGATTCACCAGGAAGGTTCTCTGACCTCCTACACTTTTTCAGGACTTACAGCAGGCCACCTGTATAACCTCTCTATCATAACTCAGGCTGCAGGATTGGAGAGCAGCAGTTTTCAAACAGTCAGGACAGGTATGATTTCAGAACTCATAACAACAAAACAAGAAGCTAAAGCCATAACCTAATACTATTATAGGACATATTACAGAATAATAAGTGATTCATGTTTCAAGTTAGAGACACCATAAGCTTATTTAATTCCCTAAGTTACCACTGCAACGAAGTTATGGGCTAAAAGGAAAGTGGAAAAAGTCTGAAAGGGAACTGGGAAAAAAATATAAAGCAGGTTAAGAACTTTGAAATTAAATGTTGGTGGTTTGGGTTTTTTGGAGTTTTTGTTTGCCTAGTTGGTTGCTTTGATACGGGTTTTTATGGATTGTTGGGATTTTTTCCTTTTCACAAAAAAATATTGATTGACAGAACTAGTTTTAGAAGTTAATTTTTTTCAGGAACATTTTTCAGGATGGAGTTCTGTGGTCATAGAGATAAAGAGATAAGATGACATCCTGCTGGAGTCCAATGGTTAAAACACTTATATAGGCAAAAAAGGGTCATGCCTTTACTTTCTTTAATTTCTGGGAAGAGTAAGATGCAATGTCTTCGACAGAAATCTTATCATGTAAACAAAATTTAATATTCAGTGAAAATATTGTCATGTCTACGATGCACAGATGAGTGCTATTGTCACCTGGACTGTTCTGGGTATTATACTAATTTAATTTTATTTCTTCAGAAATTTTTATTTCTTTCTGTTGTGGGGTGCAAAGATTTTAAATCTCACAGGTATTCTTAGAGTGTAAAAGCATTCCATATATCTTGCATCATGGTCCTCCATTTCAGTACCTACTGCACCCCAGGCCTGAGAAATTAAGATATTGGAGGTTGCTATGCTTTTCTTTTGGTGGAGTGTTTGAATAAAGGAGTCTTATTCAAATCCCTTCTACACTGTTGTAAATCAGGCGTAGCTGCAGTAATGCTGTAATGCTTACTGAAATGTATGCAGGCATCTCTTGTCCTTAGGAGCACGTGCATAATCTGGTTTATGGTCAAAATGATGGATGTGAGTGCAGACATGGCTAAAAGATTTTCTGTTCCATGAAGAAAGAGTGGGCATCATGAGACGTCATTCTCAGAAAAGCAATGTCTGACACAGGGCAGGGTTCAGTTTCACTGCAACCAGACCTTGCCCTTTCATTGTTCAAGCAAAATCATCCATACTCCATCTCATTCTCATAACTATTCAAAATCAATGCTTAACTGTGGGAGTTTGGGAGGCAGCAGGTCTTATATGTTTTGTGGTGGATGTATTTTTTTCTCTTTCTTATTTTCTTTTTTTAGCCCCAGCTGAAGTCTTAGATTTGATGGTGACTAATGATGGCAGCTTAGATGCTTTAAAAGTTAAGTGGAGAAGACCTTCGGGAAACCTCAATTTCTACAATATCACTCTGTCTCATCTTGGATCAGTTAAAGAAGTCAAAACTGTGCAGCCACCAGTCACGGAGACTCAGTTTGACAAGCTCACTCCAGGACGTCTTTATCAGGTTACTGCCCGCACAATCAGCGGTGAACTGTTCACTGATCGGATGGCAACTGGCAGGACATGTAAGTCTTCAGCTTCAGTAAGAACATTGTAACTAATGCTTATTTTTGCCTACACTGGCCTTGTAGCAGATCATTGTAAGAGACAAAATGATTTGGATTCCAGGCAAAATAAGATTAAGAGCACAGCACTGTTTCAGGAATACCCCCTGCTGACTCTCTGGCAACAGTTAATCTGTCAGCCAAAAGCAGCTCCAGCATATCTTGTGAGCAGGCAACAGTGGTGAATTTTGGTTGGACCGTATAGTTGAGTGAGTCTGTTACAGAACTGTTGCACACTACTGCACTTCTGACCAACTTTGTTATCTTGAATTCAGCTCAATATACTAGATAAAATGAGTTACATTATGGGGAAGTGTGCACGTAGTCAAATTATTAACAGTTTTTAAAGTGATTTTGCAAGGTCTAGTCTTATTCCTCCTTCCAGACACAAAGCTACAAACCAGAAAAGATTAGGTCTCAGCTTTCTTTACTATTAACAGCATGGATTAACAAAGGCATGTGGCAGCCTTGATAGAGCTGAGTTACGAGTTTTTTATCTTCCTCCAGAAGTAATAATTTTCTTTGAGGTATCTCTTGTATGAGTTCTGAACCTGAAAAATCCTGCATAATTCTGCCATAGCATTACTGCCCCTAGAGGTGTGTCATCTTCTCCATATCAGCCTAGCCCAACCAGAAGTTAGATGGTAAAAGAAGTCTAATTTGGTGAAGAATGCATACTTAAATAGTTAGTAGACTCAGAGCCAAAAGGTAGAAAATGTGTAAGAGAGCAGAGTATTTATTTTAGAAAATATTTATTGTCTACAACTAAGCATCTCATGTGAAAGGCACAACCTTGACATACCTAGCTGATACCCCATTCTCAGTGCAGGCTGGAAAAGCCCTGGAAAAGTCTTTCATGTCCAGTAAGTACAAAGCTGGACCAGTTTATATGCATGTCTGTTTTGTTTTGTACCTACCTACCATTAAAGTCCTTTAAGATTACGATTTCAATCTAAAGGGAGAACTTTAGGCCCTCACTCGACACTACTGATCCCCAGCTTTGTTACATAGACCCAGTGCTTTCAAAGTTGGGGATTAGAAGTCTTATTTCGAAGAGTGCTGATCATATGCAATTCCCTCCTTTACCATAGACATCAAGAGCTTTGAAAATAGTCTCTTCAGCAGAAGCTCTGCGGCGTAAAGATACATTTGTAAATCCAGACTGTCAGGTCTGCAGGTGCTGAGGGAATTAGACTCTTAGGGTCTCTGTAACTGACAGAGAGAGCCAGGTGCCCAAGGACATAATACATATTGCTGTGTATTGAGAGGGTGCCTACAGCAGCAGAACCTGCCAAGGGATGTTGTGGCAAGAAAGATGGACATATCAGAGACCGAAACTTTGTGCCATACAGGTGTAATGATGTCCAGCCAGCCTGACAAGGCTGAACTTTTATCTGTTATGATGTAAGTTCATCTGTGCTTCCTAACAATACACTGTGCTTTTATCCACTCACTCAGAAATTGAAACACATTTCCCATATTCACTGGCACATGGGAGTTCTAGGTTTGATATCCAGCTATGCCCATGGGAAGTGAAACTGGTGAGTATTTTGTGATGCTGGTAGAGAGGTTTCAATCCTGTGCTGGATACTGAGTAATTAAATATTAACTAAGCTAGATAAAACATGAGAACATGATTCTAGCCTTGTAGTTGACAGTTAATATACTTGCAGATGGTCTCAGGGCTCCAATGCTGATCTCTGAGTATCTTAAAACTAAGCTACAGGTGTCCTGTCCTAAGGGTCTGCATGTGTCTTCTAGTCTCTGCTTGGTCCGGCTAATATTTAATTATTCCATGAAAATCAGAAAAGCTTCAGTGGTCCAACATGACCTGCAGGAGTGTAGGGTGAGAAGGTTAAGCATATAAATTCAGGACCCTTGAAGTACAGGACAGGATGGAGTGGATGCTTTAATGGACCTCTGTCTTAACCTCGGTGCCTTATACAGCTGGGGGGAATTAGGGCATACAAGGTGGAAGAAGCTGTCTTGGTGGGAGAAGTCATTAGACTTTGCATTTCTGCTGCTGACACCAGACTTTGGCTGACAGAGATTAAGTTTCAACCTTAGCAGTGAAAAATTGATTGGCAGTATCTAGGTGAACTTAAGTGCAGAAAACAACAGGGAACCTGACTGAAAACTGCAAAATGCATCCGAGAAGTGCACAGGAGATTTTGTGTGCCCTAAGAGGGGTTCCCCATTTCTGATGTCAAAAACCAGCAGGAAAAGAAGTGAGTGGTTCATGTGGGGAAGAGTAAAACTTGTCTTTAAAATGAAAGCCAACCCTTGCAACAAGATAATTCACATCGCTCTAGCTGGCCCAAGCACTTGTACAATAGCTATGCTGTGAGACAGGTTTTGCCACTACAGTTACATCTTACAAGAAATACCCTGCTTCAGAATTGCTTTTTCGCTCTCTGTTTCTCTAGTTCCACAGAAAGTTTTGGAGCTGCAGGCGGGTGCTAGCGGCTGGCTGCGGTCTCTGCGAGTGACCTGGGTGCCCCCCGCAGGAGACTGGGAGAGGTACCACCTGCTCCTGTGGAACCGCTCGGCCCTGGTGCTCAACACCACCCTCGAGAAGGACACCACCGAGTATCTCATCCATGATGCAGGCCTCATCCCAGGGAGGGAGTACAGCGTGGAAGTCATTGTGGAGAGCGGTGATTTGCAGAGCAAGACGAGTTGCACGGGGAGAACAGGTCAGCATGCTTGTCCAGGCACTGTGAGAGTGCAAAGTGTTCAGCTGGGCTCTCTCAACAATGAAAGAGTACTTGGGAATCCACAAATGAATTTCACTATTAGTACAGTAAAAAACCTTCTAAACCACAGAAATAATTTTAGCAGTTCTGTGAAAATTTTTGGGGTTACTTTTGTAGTAAATGTTTTATTAGTGGAAGTTTTGGGAACTATATCGTGATTCTGTCACGACTGAGGTGTTACATTACATGTTAATTTCATTGCTATATTTTGTAGCTGATTGTAGGGCATCCAATAAAGGTCTTAAAGAAAGCAATATGGGCCTTCCTGTATTGTTCATCAGTATGTTGTCTTGCCAGTCTGTGTAAAGAATACTAACTGTGTTAACCAAAGCTGGCTAAAGTATATGTTAGTATGACTGTTCTATAACATCCTAATTCTTGTTCTTGCATTCCAAAAAGAAAATATGTTAGTCTGTTCAATGTGTGTTTCCGAAGGAAATCCATACACACTGCAGGGACGTGAGCGGAATTCTTTTGCAGTGTTAGTCAAAGCCACATCTGATTTGCTTCAAATTTAAAAATAATTCCTATATAATTATTAGAATTTCTGCTCAGTGAATACAGAATAAGTACAATTCAGAGGAAAGGAAGCCTTGGAGTAGGAATAACAGGCAAGGCTCAAGTCTAACCCTTATCTCACTGAATAATGTGAGATAGGACAGGGCCATCCTACTTTATCCTCGCCCTTCCTGGGGCCTACCTTTTGTACTATACCCTTACCTGTCATTCCCTGAGGACTTAATTTTGTTTATTTTGCACAACAGCAAGACCAGTAGAAGCTACAGAACTGAAGCTTTCTCTGACTTCTAGCAAGCTTGATCAAAGCAAGATACATTCTCATCTTCCTTACTTTGACATATGTTGCAAGTAATTTAAGTTTATGGTGTTACTTTTAATTGACTCAGCTAAGCGGTTAATAGTTGGACCCAATGATTTTAGAGGTCTTTTCCAACTTAAGTGATTCTATGATTAGAACATGGTCCATTAAATAGTATCCAGCAGTGGGTATATCATGACTGTGTTTGACCCACAGTGAGGTGCATAATGTGTCTGTTATGAAGCATAGGTATTAGGCCCTGTTGTGACTCAGTTTTCTCTTAGATTAACCCACAGACTTGGAAACTGAGTTGTATTTCAATGTGACAGGGACAAAATCAGATCAGGACTACATTAGGCACAAGATGCCTGTGGTGTATGCAGGCACACACACACATGAACACACACAGAAATTCACTGATAGAATTCTTTCTTTCATGCCACTGTAAGTTTGAAGTGTGTCCCAACTTGACTGAGGTATAAACCAGTGCAAAATCAAAATCACTCTGACCCTATAATTTGCATCCTTGTTTGTTAGAACTAAATTGGTGTAGATCTGATTTCTGGTACAAATGTCTTATATCCCTGTTCAGCACCCAGGATTCAAGAAGTTCCCTGATTTCCCTATGTTTCCATTTGCACTAAAATATATCTCCTGACATAAGTTTAAACCTAAGCATTACAGCCATAGTGCATTGCTGAAGTCAGATGCTAACAGTCCTTCACTGGAAGAGAGGCACAAATATTAGATTTATAAGGATGGCTTCCTAGAGAAAGGTAGAGAATCTCCTCTTGATTGCGGATACTCTGTTGCTGTCACATTTCTGTCTTACAGAACAGATTTCTTACAGCAGCTTGAGATAGGGCACGTGTGCTCACTACACAGTCCTGTTCTCGTTGTGATATTTGTGTACTTTTCCAGCTCCAGAGCCTGTTCTCCAGCTCCGTGTGAAGCATGCTAATGAATCTTCACTTAGTGTCATGTGGATGACCCCTGTTGCAGAATGGGACAGCTATGTGGTTTCCCTGAGAGACAGTGATCTTACTATTGTAAAAAAAGGACTTGCAAAAGAAGCTAAGGAATTCACTTTCACTGACTTAGTACCTGGAAGGAAATATTCAGCTACCATCACTACCATTAGTGGGACTTTAAGCAACTGGACTTCAGTGGAAGGAAGAACAGGTATCATCTTGTCAAACTGTTCTAATCTTTACTTTTATTAACCATTAACAGTTATTTTTGCTTTGTAGTGAACTGAATTAACTCAGTGTCTAAATCTCAAAAGTCTTGATCGTACATTTGTTTCCTCAGTAAAAAAGTTACATTTCTGAGTCTCTCATTTCTGACTGTCAGTTATCTTGCTGTATTTATTTAAGATTTTGGGGAAATAGATGCATAATTCCTGGCAAAACAGTTTTCTGAAATACTATGTCACTTCTAATCAATCTACATTAGCACAAGATTCCATACAAGAAGAACAATTTTCACTGTGTATTTTCAGGAGGGTCACTTCCTTGGTACAAAGCATTCATCGTCTGGGAAAGAGAGAAACATCACCACACAGGAAAATGTTACTTTAGGGGGAACATTCCAAGGTTGACAGACACAAAACATATGTGACCTTGAAGATGTATTTTGAATCTTTTTGCTCTTCTGATTCCAGAATAGGTATTTGTTACTGAGGATGATGACTGTGTCACAAGGAAGGTCCCATTCTCACCCCCTGCAGGGTGCTAATTTTGTGCACACGTGCAAGTTTTAAACCATATGGGCTGCTTTACTCTGCTTAAGCATTGGGTTAAGCATTCTCCAGTGCAAGGAAAGTTTTAAAATGTAGCTCTGGCCTTGCACAGCACAGGGAAAAACAAGCTGCTTGTGTCTGAATCTAAACATGCCTAGGTTTGATGTGGTCCTTACTTAAATTCTATAACTCCTTCCAAGGCCTGAGAAGTTTAGCTTACATTTTCATTTCTCTGCTATGTTATTAGATACCTGGAATTTCACTTCCATCTGACTTACACCCCTTTAGGGGGCCTATTCGGGCATAAAGGTCCCGCTTCACTCCTATGAATCAATGCTTGAAAACACATCAGGCACTGAGAGTGTGTCAACATTACATGCAAAGTGAGTTATAAAGAACAAATATCAATTAACTTGAACATAGGTTTTAATAAGCATTCCAAGCCTTTGACTCTTCCTTGCAGCAGGACAGCTTACTAGGCTTGAAAAATATTGCTGTAAATATGACAGAAATAGGTCTTACTTGCATCCCAGATTGGTCAGCTTCCAGTGAAACCTACAGTAGCACTAAAAGAGCATTTAGCACAGAAATGTGGCACTTTAGTGTCTTATTGGAGATAACTATGTTATGAGAACATTATAAAACAAGAAGGATTTTTTATTCAGTTTTTTGTCAACTTTACATTTTCTTCAGCTATGTGCCTGATTTTCTAGCTTTTGTTAATGATTACTAAACCAGTACTGCGTGTGCAAAAAAACAAGAGCGGAAGAGCGCAATCACATTTTATAAAGTTGGAGTCTTCTTTATTTCGGTTGTGCTTGGTCATGTAAACAGAAATCCTTAGAAGTAATTGTATTTCCTTGCTATGACCAAATATTGTCAAATTAAATAAAGAAAGAGGATTTGGGGTAAAATTTGTGCTACATACTACATTCCTTTGTTATTTCTTTATCCTTTTTTGGTCTGGCTAAGTTCATGAGCTTATGCTTAGATAAATGTTATGTTTGTTTAACAATTCGTCTTTTGATGCTATAAAAGTTGGTATCCTGCAGATCTTCTGATGTAAAAAGTTAAACCATAACCATCCATCTCAGTTATCCCCAAAATTAAAGGATCTGACACAGTATAGATGACTGTGCCTGAGGTATTCTTCAAACAAATTTGCCATTTATTAGAAATGAAAGATTGGGAATGGGACAGGAAAGGGAAAATGAAAGACACAGACTATATTTGAAGTAGTTGTCAAAAAACCCTGAGTGATTTCCTAAATTGATGGCTTTTATTTAATGGTATTTATAAAATGCCATCTCTTCCAGTTCCCTGATCTTGAATCATTATCATCTGACTGAGAAAAGCTCTGCTAAAAGCTGAAAGACCTTTCTGTGCCTTAGTTAGTTTCCCATAGACCACATCCCAGCAGACAGGAAACAGTCCACAGTTAAAGTATTTTTAGTCCTGTTGAGTCTGGCTGCAAATTGGAATGTTCTTTTGATGCACTTCCTCAGTGTGACTAAACTTGTGTTCTTTGGGGGATTCTGTTTTGTTTTGTTTCTCCTCAGTAACCTTATGACAATTTTCTTTTCAGTGCCAGCCCCTGTGACTGGTCTGACTGTGGCAAGTCAGGGATCAACCAACAGCTTGTTCACCAACTGGACAAGAGCACTGGGAGATGTAGACTCATACCAAGTGCTACTGATTCATGAGAATGTTGTCATTAAAAATGAAACTGTTCCCAGTGAAATCAACAGATACCACTTCTGTCCTCTGAAACCTGGAGGACTTTATTCAGTTGTTGTCACCACTGTCAGTGGAGGGATATCTTCAAGGCAAACGATTGCAGAGGAAAGGACAGGTAAAAAGGAAAACACTTCAGCATGCTTTTTGTTAGTTCTTAAAAGCTGAATTTAGCTAAGAGAATGATCTTGTGATTAAGCCACTGCACTGAGAATTCAGAAAAACAGGAGTTTCATCCATATAGTTCCATATGTGCACACTCTCTGTCTGTCCAGATTCGTGTAAATATAGCTTTAAAGAGCTAACTGCTCTAACTACAGTGGGAACTCTGTACAGCAGGATCACTCTGTAACAAAGACAAAAGTATGCCCTGAGAGTAATGAACAACTGTGCTGGGTGAATCACTCCTTGGAAGGGACTTGCTTGTTCCATTGACTGTGTGGTGGTGTAGGATGATTGCTCCTTACTTATGTGTGCCAAGAACCTGCCTAAAGGTGATGGGATGAATTTGTGTCTCAGTTTCTCACAGCCCATTCTTTTTCTTTAATCTGACATCAAAGAATGTCCACCAGGGCTAATTATTTATTATGAGGTCCTTCTGTACTTCTTAGAATAAGATTTACTGTTGCATCAAATTCTTTAAGTTTGAAGAGTTGTGAAATGTTATACCAGTTCTTTGTATATTTAGAGGAAAAATTTGACAACACTGTGTAATTTCACTCTTTATGTGAATTTGGCAAAGGCCAAGCATTCTGCAGTTTTCTGCAATGTTCTCCTTGAAAACAACTATTTTCAGGTGAAAAGACAAAAACAAACCTGGGAAAAAAATGGAGAAGAATAATACTAAAAGACTTAAAGTAGCTAAGTTTATTTTGAAAAATCTGGTGGGGGTTTGACTCTGACAGCTGTTGGCCAGCCCCTCTGCTGAGGCAAGTCAGTTCAGTGCAGCAGAGTCCAGTGAAAATGTGGACGTTCATTATGTCTAAGCTCTGCCCCTGTAATAACTCTGAGAGTTTTGTACCTGAGTGATGATAGTTCTGGCAATGTGGAGCCTTTGAGCTCACCTTGCTGGCTTGAAAAACAAGTGGCATTCATGTTTTGTCCACTAGGCGTCAGAGAACCCACTGGAAATGAAACATTCAGCTATGGGCCTCAGCATCTCACCAGCCTCACCAGTTATTGCTGTTACTGAGGAAAGGCAATTTGAGAGGATAACTCTCAATTCTGGGATTTTAGAAGTGCTGGGATTGTGCCACCAAAGACAATTTCCTTCACTGTGTTTAAGAAAGCAGATGAATGTTGCTGAGAGGGAGTCAGTGCAGAACTTCTCAGGGTCCCAGACTGCTTATTTTGCAGGGGATGGCATTTCAGGGATTCTCACAACAATAAGAATTGGCTAGGTAAAGCTTATTTTGTTTTTTTCTCTTTGTTGCACAGTTCCTTCCAGCGTAACTGGAGTAACAGTAAATAACTCAGGTCGCAGTGACTACCTCAGTGTTTCTTGGCTGCCAGCTTCTGGAGATGTAGACAGTTATTTGGTAACACTCTCTCACGATGACAAGATTGTTCAGACTCTCACCATTTCCAAATCATTCAGTGAATGCTCCTTCAGCAGCCTTACTCCTGGGACGCTTTACAATGTGATGATAACCACGAAGAGTGGAAAGTATGAAAACTATTCCCTCAGCCAGGAACGAACAGGTAAAGAGAGGCTCTGAGCAAGTACAGTCACTGTAACCATTTTGTATAGCCATTACCAATGATTTATCAATATCTGACCAAACTGGGATGGATGAGTAGGGGTTGGAGGGTCAAACCATAAAATTACAGCTTTACAGACTTAGTTTCATTCTTATGCCCCTGTCGCTGCTTTATGTCATGCAAAAATACTTTAGCATGAATAAAAGTCATGTCAGTCCTTATGAATGAGCAGGAATCATGTATCAGTTTTGGCTCAAATGTGTTGTCCTGCCCTTAATGCCTCTACTTGGCCCTTCAAGTATATCCTGCAGAGCATCTCCTCAGAAAGTTACTCAGGCACTGAAAGAACAGAATAGATAGGCTAATTAGTAAAATGTTAGTGAGGTGTCACAATAATGAGTAACACCCATGTCAGTTGGTTTTGGTAATGTAATACACATGTCTATGGTTTTGATCGTGCAGTTTTCAATGATATTATAACAGGAATAGAGAAATCTCAGAAAAGGATGGAAATAACGATGGAGAACCTTTTAAAACTTTCTCAAAAATTGAAAAACTTGGTAAACCAGTAGAATAAAAGAAAGATTGTAAGGGGTGTTAATGTAACAAAGTATCAAGTTAGTGCAATTTTAATCTTCTCATGATGTAAATGAAAATCCAAGGAAAAGCCATGTAAAGGATGAGAACCAAATTCTGGATCAGTGTTTGCTGTGGAACTCACTACTCTAACAAAAATGGAGCAAATTCCATAACACCAAAAATTGGAAGGGCAAACCATTGTATTGTTGTAACATGTAAAGCAGCCTGGAAACTGCAGTTACTATTTTATTGCTTAAATCCACATTGTTGTCTTTTTGCAACATCCTCACAAAACTCTGGTAACTACCACAAATATAGTTCTCTATCACAACTCCTGTTACTGCAGGAAGTTATTGCCTTCTGAATCTTTAACTGTGTTTTTTTCTTTCAGTCCCTTCAAGTGTTCAGGGACTTACTGTCAGCAATTCAGCCAGAAGTGACTACTTGAAGGTATCCTGGTTACATGCATCTGGATATTTTGATAATTATGAAGTGATCATCAGGAACAACAATGATTTCATCCAAACAAAAAGTGTCCCAAAGGATGAAAATGAATGTGTGTTCACTAATCTGGTCCCAGGGAGGCAGTACAGTGTCACGGTCAGCACAAGGAGTGGGAAATACGAAACTAGTGAAAGGGTCTATGGCAGAACAAGTAAGTAAGCACCCTGGAAACATTCTGACACACTCCAGGGTTATTTTTTTTATTTACCATACCCAGTAACAAAAATCTCATATGATTTTAACATAGAATGTTGGCTATAACTCTTTGATTGTGTATTATTCCAAATACAGAAAGCAGTATTTAGTTTATGACTAGTGTTTAAGTTACAAACAAAAACTGGAAGAAGAGACCTGTGCTGTTAAATTGAAAAGCAAATCTTGAAACATTGAAAGCCAAAAAACAGTTGTACAGCTTTTCACATGAGCTTAGTATTTATAAATAAATTACACCAGAATGTACGAAACAGTTTTTTCTGGTCATGGAAATATATAAGGAAGAAGATAGATTAGATCTCACTCTATTCAAACCACCCCAAGAACTGGAATTGGAGAGCATGGGGCAAGAGTGGTAAGGTGGCTAGTTGGGAGCCAGCAGGGATCTGGATGCAATCTGCCTGTCTTCACCTAGCACTGTATGTGCGTTAAGGAGCCATGCTGAGAAGCTCTGTTTATTAACACAGATGTAGCACTGGGCAAAAATAACTCACCTGTGTCTCTGGTACAAGTTGGAAAGTGCATTGTGGTGCTGTATCACACAGATGGACTGCCTTGGCTTGGCGCTAGCTCAGGCCTCTTTGCACCGTAATTGTTGCACATGCAGACCTTACTCAGTTTTTGTTGGCTAGGTGAACTCCCTGCAGGCTCCATTATTATTTGTTTATTATTTTTGTGCTGATAGATTGTGGACTTCTGTTCTGAAATGGGACCTTCCAGTGTTAGATGGTGTGCAGACCACGTGCAGTCTGCTGCTTTTCTTAGGGAACGGAATGAAAAATTGTAGCTCAGAAGCATGGCTGTTAGCTTTTTGCTGTGATCTGGTAGTAAGTACTGAGCAGTTTCCTATCTTTCTTCTCACCTCTTCAGTGCCAGAGTCAGTGAAGGAACTGACTCTTAGTAACAGGAGCACAGAAGATCTGCAGGTAACTTGGTCAAAGGCTGAGGGGGATGTTGATAAATATGAGATTCAACTCCTCTTCAATGATATGAAGATCTTCCCACCCATTTTCCTTGGGAACACCATTGAGGAATATTGGTTCACAGCTCTGACTCCAGGACGTCTATACAAAATTCTTGTCTTGACCATCAGTGGAGATGCACAACGTGCTACTTTCATAGAAGGCCTGACAAGTAAGAAATAATGTGGTATTTAAAATGTGTTGAGGCTTCTCTAGAATGAAGCACTGAAAATCAAGGGTGAGCCATGGTTTTATTCAAGCTCCTGTAACACTGGCTCAGAGCCTCAAAGAGCAGGTCTCATTGAAAATCACACTAGTACTACAGCCAGCTTGACGTGTGCTTGATAAACAAATGTCACATTTACCAATATTTGATTGTTGGCAGAGAATCTGATTTGTTGCACAGGAATCGTATTGAGATGTCAGCATTTGGGTTTCTGTTATTCCCGTGCGTGCCAGTTGTTTGCTTAGTGTCTCTAGCTAAATCACTTACCTATTTTACACCTCTCTTTACTTACTTGAAGGGAATGTTTGAGACAATAATGGCAAAATGGCTAACTAGCTGAGGGTACCTAAAGAGCTTTGATTTTTTGAGGTGTTTTTAAAGCATCATGTGGACAAGAGGGAGGTTACACATAGAATTGATTTTCTAAAATGGCATAATCCCACACATATATTTACAACTTTACTTGTGTTTACCCGTGAATGAAATTACTTGTACCTATTTATGATCTTTCTCTTTTGAATCATTTTTCTGTGGCCATAAAGTAGGTAGAAATTAGAAAACCTGAGTCAAACAGGAAATTTGTGAGCAGGTGCCTTTTTTTTCTGTTTTTTTCCAGTTCCAAGCAAGGTCAGAAATATTCATGTGTCACCTAATGGCATGACAAACAGCCTGAAAGTGAGCTGGACCCCTGGAGCTGGAGATGTCGATTCCTACACAGTGACTATATTTCAGCAAAACCATCAGCTTGATTCCCAGAGTGTCTCCAAACACGTCTCTGAGCACATGTTTCACAAGTTGGAAGCTGGGGAGCAGTACCGGGTGGTGGTGCAATCTAACAGTGGCACCTTGCACAACAGCTTAACAGCTTTTGGGAGAACAAGTATGTTTCTCTTGAGACAACAAGCAAGTTGTTATGTCTTCCCAGAGACTGACCCTTGTTTAATAATGTTTATGAATGTATGATAGGGCATGGAGACATTCAGACTCATGGGAAGCATGAGGCATGATGTAGGCATGGGTCTGTTAATACCAGTGAGATGTGTCATGTCAAGTAGCTTTACCTGAATGTGCATGAAATTCTAGTCCAGCCCAGTGTCTTCCTTCATAGGATGAATGCAGTTCCATCCCTCTCATTTCCTATGCCTGTACCCATCTGACACATACATCTACTCCACGTAGTCAAGTATTGTGTTCTAACAGAGCTTGTTAGACAACATATTGCCCCAGTATCCTGGCTGTCAGAACATATAAAACAATGCAATACCTTGTTTTTAATCTATCCTCTTTCTTTAGCACCTGCGTTTGTTATCTGTGGCCTTGACTTTTGTGCAGCAGCTGCTGGTTAACATTTTCTATTCTGGGCCGCTATTTTGCACCAGTTTACCGCTCCTTTATTTTTCATATTCCTTTCTTAACTGTTTCAGTCAGTTCATTTCACTCCCCTTCTCCATCTTTTCATGATAGTCTATATACATCTGTTGCTTCTCAGTTCCCAGTTCAAACATCCCTGATGCTCTGTAACTTCATCTGTTTGTGTTTATGTCTAGGAATTATTTGTTTGCATAAACATACGTATTGACATTTCTTTTCCCACAAGTGAACCTGAAAATATATAAAGTTATGTTCTGTTAATTACTTTATTCACATTTGTGTATTGAGTGGTCTGTATCTCACCTGGTAATGTCCTACCTTTAATTGTTGCTTCCAGTTCCAGCCTCTGTCCAGGAATTATTAGCCCATCATGCTTACAGCAGTCACTCCTTATTAGTAACCTGGCAGAAAGCTGCTGGTATAGCCGAAAGATATGACATTCTGCTCTTGAACGAGCAAGGAATCCTCCTGAGTAACAAATCAGAGCCAGCTACTGCCAAACAGCACAAATTTGAAGATTTACTAGCCGGCAAGAAGTATAAAATACAAGTTTTGACAGTCAGTGGTGGGCTCTTCAGTAAGCGTGCAGAAACTGTTGGCCGAACAGGTAATTAGAACATCTTGGTTTATTTATGCTTCCCTCAGTCAGATATCATTAAATGCATGAGCCATCTGTATATCTTTATTCTGCAAAGATTCTAGCAAGGTACAGACTTGGAATGTTTATGCATCATTTTTCCTGATACATGCTTTGTATGTGAATCTGAAATTTATTATCATAACGTGACCATGGTTCATAATAAGGATATTAAACCAAAATGTTGAATGCTTCCCTCAGTCTGTCTTTTGTGGAAATACCTGAATGCTTTATTGTCATCAAGTTTTTAATTCACAGTCTCAAGGCTATTAGTGCAGGATTTGAAGTGAATACACGTTTCTAAACTCAAGGCCAAATCTTGCTTGCAGTCTTTAAAGCTTCTTGTAGAAACTAATGGACAGTTCTGTGTGAGCACAGTCTAATCAGGCCTTCTGGGAAATAAAAATATTGTATTGGAGAGACTCAGTGGCATCTCAGAAATGCTTTCCCCTTGTTTCTGACAGTTGCTGTTGACATTACTTAGCTGCTTGTGGCTTAATTGAAATATGTTACAGCCATGAGTTTATTAAAGTTTCAGCTTAGTGCCCAGACCCTGATATTCACTTTTACATTTATCCTTCTTTTCAGTTCCAGCAGCTGTTACAAATCTGAAAGTCACAGAGAACACCACTGACCGACTGTCCTTCAGCTGGACCACCTCGCAAGGGGAGCTTGATTCATATGACATCTTCCTATACAATCCAGACAAGTCCCTTCATGACAGGATTTCAGGAGAGCAGCATCTCCAGCAGTGTTCGTTCCAGAACCTGCGTCAAGGCAGGATGTATCGAATGGTGATTGTTACGCACAGTGGAGGCCTCACTAACGAGTCATCTATCTATGGAAGAACAGGCAAGAACCTCTAAGAAAACTATTTGTCTCTAGTGTGGTGCTCATGGGGGACACCAGTGAGCTGGTCTGTGGTGCTCATGGGGGACACCAGTGAGCTGGTCTGAGTCTGATGCTCATATTAGATTAGAGCAACTACTAGAAGTATCAAAATTGACTCTAACATGTAAAAAACATTAGATATATTTAAAAAGGTAAATTCTGAATGATGTAGTTACAACAGGAAAAATGAAGAACTCTACAACAGTTCCCAGGAGCTCACATCAGAAGAAAGACATATCAATGTATGCTCCTTAGGCAGGAAAATGGCTGTCTCCCCTCCTAAAAGCATTATTGGCCTATGAGTGGAAAAGGCAAAAAGGCAAAGCAAGTAGGGTTAATGGGGTAGACAATCTATGAGTGAAATAAAACTTGTTTCCCATGGGAAGCTCTTGCTGCAGCTCTGTTTGTTCAGCCATATGTGGGAAGCAGAGTTTTCTAAGCAGCTCTAGCAGCTCTGACATTCTGTGAAACTTTTCTTTATTCCTCTGAGGCACCATATAGTGCCAAGTAACCTGTCTGTAAGAATATGCTGCACAATGGCGCATTTTCTTCAGCTACCTCAGAAACGGGTGTTTCCAAACACTGACTAGGAAAAAGCTGCTTAACACTTGCAAAACTATCCATTATAAACATTGCAACCTCTTTTGGTAACAGTGGCAGTTCAAAATAAGACAGGAAGTTACTGAGATACTGTTCCTGCTTTTTAGCCAGCTGTGGTGGCTGTCTAGTTTATAACATGACTATCATTACAGGACAAGTGTAAGGTCTGCTTGACCTTTTTGCTTCTTCTCACCCAAAGGATGTTCTACTTAAAGTAATATTCATTCCTCCTTTTTTCAGTACCAGCCCCAGTTGTTGGTCTCAAGGCATCCAACCGAAACATGACAGACAGTCTGTGGTTCACTTGGGGTCCAGCAGCAGGAGATGTTGACTTCTATGAGCTGAATCTTTACAACCCAAATGGGACACAGAAAGAAACCGAGCAAAGGAAAGACCTGGAAGAGTGGCATTTCCAGGGGCTTGTTCCTGGCAGAAAGTACACTTTAGTTGTGGTGACTCACAGTGGTGACCTGACCAACACAGCAAATGCTGAAGGAAGAACAGGTATGGGATTTTTTTTTAGTCCCATCTCTTTGAATTCATTAGTTCACAACTATGCAACAGACTTATTCTGAGGGAGGATTTATTATAAGAGTCACTGAAAGTATAAAGATGAAGGATAATCTTAAATGCATTAAACTAATGGAATGTGAAAGAAAAGCAGTATTGTTTTTCTTTCAAAGGCTCAGGAATATGTTATGACAGCAAGAGTCACCATCATCAGCACAGGTGCAGTAACTGGCTGTGTACACAAGATAATACAAACTACTTTGTGATGCATGAAGAAAATAATGAGTGTTCCATCTTATTGGTCTTATGTAAAAATTTTTTAAGAATCTCTTTTTCTTCTCTCTTTTTCCCCCGCCTTTCTGCATAGCACCCAGCCCTCCTAACACTGTGTCATTTACTGATGTTGCAAACACTTCTTTATCAATCACTTGGCTGGGTCCTCCAGACTGGACAGACTATGATGATTTTGAGTTGCAGTGGCTTCCAAAGGATCCCCTCACAGTATTCAACCCCTACAGCAGCAGCAAATCTAAAGTACGCATCATCTATGGCCTGCGACCAGGAAGACTCTATGAGTTCAGTGTCAGAACCGTCAGTGGCGACAGCCTGAAGACATACAGTCAGTCACAGTCTGCAAGTGTGAGAACAAGTAAGTAAAAATTTCCATTGCACCCTAACACTCAGCTGAAGAAGATGCAAAACTGTAAATATTACCAGTTCATTATGCAAACAGTAATTTTCATTAATAAATTCATGAATGACAGTGATGAATTCAACTAGATTCTAAGCCCTTGCTGTGTGCAAGGTCAGCTGTTTAAAGACTGAAAATGGACATTTACAACCTTCACATCCAGAGTCTAGCTGTTTGGTTGCAGAGCCTGAATCAGTCAGTTTCAGGGGTGAAATAAAGCTGAATATCAACTTCTCTGGTGGTAGTATATTCAAATAATAATAATAATGTTTCTGAATGATAAGACAGGAAGGATGAAAGAAACTGTGCTGTACTAGAGTTGAAACTGGAATCAGTGTTTCACTGCTCTGTGTTTCTGTCCATGTCTGTGAATCTGTTTCATCTCTAGCTGTCTCTAGCAACATCAGTAACAGGCTGATTTGAAAAAGTGACATGAAATTGTAAAAACAACTTAGTCGTGGCAAATCCTCATGTCAGTTGGGATGGGATTCAGCTCTAAATTGACATCTGTGTTTAGTAAGCTACATCACTCTTTAATTCAGCACAATAATTAAAGTTTCATCTGCATTTAATCACTTAAATGTAGATACCTGCCATCTGAAAATGAAATCCTGTCTTTGTTGTATGTCATGTAATATAAATGGTGCTTCCATATTACATGGATGAAGCGTATTTCTGTGGTATGTTTGTTATATGGACACATCACATGCTACCCAGGAAACCAGATCAGTCATGAGATGACAGTATCAGTATTGACTGATACTGGTAACCACATGGAGCCTCCAAATAAGTTGTAACAGCTTTCTGGAAATCCATTGCTTTGTGGTGTTGCTGTTCATGTTAAGACTTCATCAAGTAGGAATTTTTTCCTTGTTATCACAATTAGTTACTGGAGCTTCACAAAACTGTTGGGGTAGATGTCACTAGATCTGGTTTCACATAGCTAAAATGAGTTAGACAGCCTTGCATAATAATCAGGCAGCACACATTTGCAGGATAGCTGGGAATTCTGACTCCCAGCCTCCTGCTCTGATCTGATGGTTGATGCAGAATCTAGGAGCTGTAGTGTGAGCAGAGAGTGTATGACACCTGTCCCTTTTCCTACCGAGCTTTAACTTCTCAACATTTCTCTAGAACCAGACAAGATCCAAAGCCTTCACTGTCGGCCCCAAACCTCTACTGCCATCGCATGTTCCTGGACTCCTCCCGATTCTGACTTTGATGGGTATAGCGTCGAGTGCAAGAAAATGGACACTCGTGAAGTGGAATTTTCTAAAAGGATAGAAAAAGACAAATCTCTACTTAATATCATGACCCTTGTTCCCCACAAGCGATACCTGGTGTCCATCAAGGTGCATTCTGCAGACATGACGAGTGAAGTGGTTGAAGACAGCACCATCACAATGATCGATCGTAAGTGGAATTCAGAGTTGCCTTGAAGAGAGGCATTGAGCAGCAACGAGGAATTGCTCATGTTGGTTAGACAGTAAAAAGAGTTCTGAACTCCACAATTGCCAGCGTGTGGAGTGGTGGCCAAAGTAGCCTGAACTCGTCCTTTGGTCCCTGTTGCGACAGACAATGCAGGATTTTGACTATATTGCCTCTCATTGCATTGCCAGACCCAATTATTTGGCTCATTCATGAAATGTAGCCTGAGAAACATAAACAAATATCCTGTCCTCATCATCACATGCCTTCAGTTGTCTTCATGGTCCCTGCTTGGCTTTCTGTATCTGGCCATTTCCCCTTACAGATGGTAGCCATCCTCAGCACAAATATCCATCATTGAATTGTAGTACTGCATTCTCTTTTGGCTTCCGTAGACTCTTCTGAGGTGCTACCTGACCAAATCACCTGTAGGACTTTTACCTGAGGGAGGATCCAGATTTCCATAGCATGTGCTTTGAAACAGCTTCTTCTGTTTCTCTACCCATAGGCTGCTGAGTGGAGGGTAGCAGTAGTACCTGCTGGTGCCTCTGCACTGCCAGGCATCACTGCAGTCAACAGCCTGCTGTCACTGACCCTAGAGCTGCCCCAGGTTTTGCACTACCTCAGGATTCAGTGGCACAGCACAATGCAGAGGCCTGAACTGCTCCAGGGCTAAACTTCTCAAAAAAGAGAGGATGGCCAGGAGGCGTATATTTAGGGATGCCTCTGTAGCTGCTTATTAAAAGCCACATTTGTGTGAAATGCTAGATCATAAAAATGATATTTGCTTCGGGAGCTATTGAGCTAAGCTAGGGTTCAGTCACCAACCCACCTTCTCCTTTGCCCCTCAGTTGCTTTTTAATCTCCTTCCTCTTATCACAAGGGATACTACTAATCCAGATGTAAGACCTAGTTATTCATGTCACAAGAAGTGAGACTGGGCCCTATTTGAAGGTTTGCTGATCCACATTCATTCTTATTTGGTTTATGTTCATGTTTGTTTGTTGTCACTTATTTGTTCTGAACACTGCTTCTCTCCCAGACCCTGGTAAAGACTGGAGACCCAACCTCAAAAGAACACAAAAAATTGCATCTGGTCTTTGTAGATGTAAGAGATTTAGCTAAACAGCATATATATGTGTGAATTTTTGTTTCTTTTGGCATTCTAGAAGCTTTTGAAATTTAGCCACCTGCTTACATTTTTGATATGTTTCCCATATGTGCAGTATAGTTTCAGTACTACAGATTTTTAAAAGATTCAGCAATGTAGATCCTTAAAATCCCATTTTTGCTGCACTTTCTTCCTTGTGTACTTCACTTTCCAGTTTACTTCTGCTGTGTCACTGTTCAAGGTATAGTTTTGTATCATACAAAGAATGCCTCTTATGGAAATTCTGTAGTCAGTCTAGAAAATGGTACTCTCTAGTTGAATGCTGTGTCTTGCTGACCCTGGCTGTCCCTCTGGAAAAGGAAGCAGAAATAGAAATGCTTAAAATAGGTAACTTCTGTAGTGAGTGTGTTAAGTGGCCTCCAAATACTTGGCTTAAACCCATGTATTTTTTAGCAGCTACAGTTTCTGTTTTCATAGACTTAACATTATTTTAATGCATTTTTGTGTGGGCTTCTGCAGGAATTCCTACTGAGGAGGTGTCACTCTTGTTATGGTGAACTCACCACTGGCTTGTTTTATCTTTTGGCAGTTTTACTGTGGGAGGTGAAGACACTTTCTTGATTGCAAAGAGAATGGAATCAGAGACTTGGGTCCAGGCAACCAAGATTTATTACAAATTGCATTTTCCTTACTAGGTCTAGCCCACAGCAAGTACATGGGTAATACTTTCTCTCCATTTTGTATTTACTTTCTATTTATTTAATTACTCAGGTCCTCCTCAGCCACCTCCAGACATACGAGTGAACAAAAAAGAGGTGCTGATTACCAAATCCTCCATCAACTTTACTTTTAACTGCAGCTGGTTTAGTGATACTAATGGAGCTGTGAAGTACTTTACTGTGGTTGTGAGGGAGGCTGATGGTAAGTGTCATGACTTAATGCTATTCTCTCTGTAGCCTGTAAAAGTTACCTGGGGAAGTACATCCCTATCACTGCACAGCAGAGGGGTTTCTCCTCGTCTAGTGGCTGTGTCATACAGGTTTTGGATCTATACTTCCTCCCTAGCCTGAGGATGTAGGAACTCAGTCCTATTTCCAGAGAGTCTGTAGCAACTACAGAGCTCAGACAGAAGCAGTAGCTTCTGTACTCCAGGTTACACTGTCATGTATGTTCAGACAGTTTCCGTAGGAGGAGACTTACATTGGTTGCCACTGGCAGTGAACACAGAAGAAACTGCCTTGCTGTGCACAGATCTGAAAAGGTAGTTTCAATGTAAGGTGGGACCACTAAAAGGCAGCTCTTGGAGAGTCTCAGTAAGACATGCTGAGAAGGCAGAGGTCTGCCAGGTGATGTTTGCTAACAGAAGAAAATGACTTTGCTTGCAGCACTGTAAAACAGAACAGAAATTGTCCTTGTGGCATGCATGTAAACCTCCCTTTCTACAGCTGAGCTATTGTTGAGACGTGTCTGACAAATCAGATATGTCTCAACAATTTATACCTTGTTTTTAGAAGTGGCTTCATTTACTGGCATACCAGGACATATTTTGTGACCCTTATGAAAGTTTCCTAATCTCTCTGTTTATCAGCCCTTAGGAAAAATAACAGATAGTATTTCCACTGTCTGCTTTGTCGTGTTTGTGCAAACTACAAAGCTCTTTGAGAAAGCGACTACTCATTGCTGTGACTTTACGTATCTGAATCTTTTATCCAGTATTGTGAATTTACGTTCAGGGGACCTCTGTAATTTCCTACGGTAGTTTTTCTCTATATACAGTAGAGTTGTCATTGTGGGGGGTTTCTTACTTGCATTTTGAAATAGCTGGTAGTAGGATCCAGGAATTTGGATCACAAAAGCTCCCACCAACAGCACAGGAAAAAATGTCATAGCATTGAGTTTGACCTGTGCATGCCTATTGTGGCAAAAGTTGCACTGAGGACTTGTGAGGAAATCTGCCTAAAAAATAATAGAAAAATTGGTACTAGAAACAAGGTACCCTAACCACTGTAGCTTTGTATTCATGAGGCAGTCTCCAAGAAATAGAAAATTGGATAAGAATATGTCTGTCAAGAGCTTGAGCCTATAAACCTCATTGCATTAATGGCTGTGGCATTTAAACCTTCTGACTTTCTCTGCACATGATGTAGGTAGTGAAGGACCAAAGCCTGATGAGCAGCACCCATTACCTTCCTACCTGGAGTATAAACACAACAACTCTATACGCATCTACCAGACAAATTATTTTGCCAGTAGTTGTGCTGAAAACCCTGACAGTGACTATAAAAGTTTTGACATTAAGCTTGGAGGAGAAATGGAAAATCTGGGAGGAAAGTGTGATCCAGATCACCAGAAATTCTGCGATGGACCTCTAAAGCCTCGAACTGCTTATAGGTTAGACTTATACTGGTAATTGTGCTCTATTATTAGGCTTGCACATTATTAGGCTTGGTGTCATCTAGGTACCTGGTCCACTTGAGCTTCTGTAAATTACTAACTGGGTTGTACAATGTTCTTTGTGTTTCACTGCAAATTTATGAAAACTTTATCCATGCCCCTGTTCCATAGGTAAGAACCAGTCATTCACTAGCATAGGAATGATATGATTAATTATCTACAAAACTCTGTGCAGTGAATAGGTTTATTTATTTACCTCAACTTGATGGGAAGCTCTCCTATTGCTGCTAAACATTTCTTTGGAAAGACTGAAGACCACTGGCTAAGTCAGAAGAGTACTTACAAAGGAAGGGAAGCATGCTTCACTTAGTCTGGCAGAACTACCCCACTTGTTCCTTTGGAACAAGCTAGAAAAACCTCGAGGTTATTCTATCCTGTGGCACCATCCTCAGGCTCCAGATCTAGGTCCAGATTAGCTGTAGGGTGTAGAAGAGGGCTGCCAAGACCAGGCTCAGCAGTTACACTGGCTGTGAGATCAAACATGAGCTCCAGTGTGTCTCAGTTACACCCCTCCCTCAGGCAAATACTGTCCTGAGAGATCTGCAAGCTGCTCACTGAAAAGGCACATGGACAGAAGGCACATGCAGAGGACTGCCCATTGTGCCTCTCAGCTGCTTCATCATCATCAAAATAGTGCTACCCTACTATAGTCTGCTCTCATTAGGGCACGCTTCCCAAAATTTCAGTCTGGGAAATACCTACATTACGAGGAAAACAAAGAGGACGATAACATTTATCCATTAGCACGGTCATTCCCAGCCAAGTGAAGGGAAAATGTGTCCCCACTTGAAAACTATTTCTGAGTCCTCTCTCCTCTGCAGCTTCTGCTAGTCCAGCCTTCAGACGTGGTCAGGCTGTGTGTGCCAGCAGCCAGAGCCCCATCTGTTACCTCTGCCAGGGTACCTCAGAGCCCTCCACCTGTACAAGCTGGGCTCAGGAATCAGTATAATTAATTAAGTAGAATACTGATTTACTCAGGTGTCTGTATTAAGAATTATCTGTGGTCAGTGGCAAGGTTTTAGTTGTCTCAAAGGGGGGAAAAGGGGCTTTTACTTTTCTGCTGTTGGTTCTGAACATCTGATGAGCCATTTTTTTACTGGTTTTTTTTTAGGATCAGCATACGAGCTTTTACTCAGCTTTTCAGTGAAGACCCAAAGGAACTTCCCAAACCACTCTTTGCAGACACCTTCTTCTCTTTACCGATCACTACAGAGGCAGGTTAGTTTCAGGCTTTTATCAGTGACTGTGCCATGTGATTAAATATTGTGCCTAAGAATACTCTGGCATCTAGAACTATTTGTAAGGAGTGGAACAAAGCTTGCTGTGCATGTCCTGAGGGCTGCTCTGAGATGAAGATGGAGCCATGGCTTATCTACCCATACTAGAAAATTCAGAGGACTGAAAGAGACAGAGCTGCTGAAAGTAGAGAAAAGGAAAAATACTTAGTGAGGCTATCACCAGGAAAGCTTCTAACTGCAAGAGAACCACTCCCATATAATGGAGTTGTGCTTTCTTTTACTGTGGTTGGGAGTGAAAAATTTTGTTTAATGTTTTGAAAAAATGAGGACAGAAAATCAAGGCCGGGTTTTAGCTAAGTGTTTTAATGCCTTACATTTCCTTTTATTTAGCCATTTTCTTCAGCTGATAATAATAGATCCTCTGAAAGTTATTGATTCTCTGATTCTTCTGATCCTTTCCTCAAGATATGTAAATACACTGTTTTGTTTCTAGAGCCTCTGTTTGGAGTTATTGAAGGTGTGAGTGCTGGCTTGTTTCTGATTGTGATGTTGGTGGCTGTTACTGCTTTATTTGTCTGCAGACAAAAAGTTGGGTAAGCTGACTCCCTTTATCACTCTGTTACTGAAGTCATGTCAAATTATATTCATTTAAGTAATATAATTGATTAGGCATAACTAAACATTGGATGGATGCACTGAACTATTCAACAGATGAAATCTATGTCCCCCAACATCTGCACACACTAAGTATGCAATTAATGACTTATGTATGTGGAAATCTATATATCCTTAATTCAAATTGTGTCAGAATTATGTCATTGAGGATCCTTGTAACTTTTAGTTTGCAATAGGAGTCTGAATAGTTCTGAAAAAATGGTTTAACTTTCAAACTTTTGTCTTTTGGGGAAAAATGTCTTTTGTCAAAAAATGAAGTGTTTCAGATTAATTGCATGTGCATTGTAGATGGGAATCTTTTGAAACCATTCATTTAGACTTTATCATTTCAATTCAAAAATACTAAGATGTGGCATTACCTCAGTGTCCAAAAGATTAGTTCAAACTTTGCTTCTCAATTTTTTAGTCAATTATAGTTGTTTATTTCACATTACAGATGAATCTTAAATAGTGAACTTATATATTTTTAAAAAGTGAAATACTGTATCTCAACTGAAAAAAATCTTTATCTGTTTAAACCATTTTGCACGACTGAGAGATGTGAAATTCCTTGTAGTGTCTGAAATTAGAAAAAAATCTCAACATTTCCATTACATGGGAAACACTGCAAGTCTGAAATTCAGTTCTTTCACTTATACAAAATTAAGTTGATATTTTTTTGAATTCGCTTTTCATATGCCAGAATTTCAGATTGAAAAAAACCCTCTTTTCTGACTAGTCATAGCTTTTAGCCAAAATGGATAAACTTCATTTTAGAATGTGGCTTCTTGTTGTAAGTTACACACCCAGCAGGATGGCAATAATACTGGTATAGTTTTCCCACATCAGACAGAAAGAGGAAGTTTTCTCTAAGGGAGATGTCTTGAAGGAGGAGATGGCAGCAAAAAGATGAAAGGCAACACTAGCTGTGTGGAGTAAGTACCGCTTCTATGGCTTTCCCAAAGCCTGCTGTGGTTCTGCCACTTACTCTGCCATGAACCTGGGCATCTGCTACAGGCCTGGTCTGCAGAGTGGATGTGCTAGAAGCTGTAGACCTTTTACAGCTCTGAGAATCTCCCTACAGGTTCCTCTCTACGCATAGAGAATCAACTGATTTAGGGCCCGTCTTAGCATAGGACACCCTCCTTACTGATGGACTGGGCTATGAGTGTTCCAGAACAAGAAAAAAGTCTTACTACCTGTGCCATACTTACCCTCCACATCACTATTGCCAAGCTAAAATACAAGAAAACTCTTGTACCCCAGCTAAGAGCAATGTCACAGGATCAGAGCCAAAAATCAAAACATACTTTCCTAAATTCCTTTTTTTCCAATTTACCATTTTCCAGTTTAAGTTATGTCATTGCCAACTCTTACCAGTTTCAGAACTTAATGATGTAACAGAATACCTTCCTTTTTGTTCCAGCAATGGCCATGAGAGACCTACAGCAAGGCTGAGCATTCGCAGAGACAGGCCACTGTCAGTCCATTTGAACTTGGGGCAAAAAGGGTAATGTCAAAAGTTTGGTTTTTTAACATGGCATTATGGTTAAACAGACCCACGCGATCACTTACTGATGAAGTGTTTCTTTTCCTTTTGAAATAATTTCCAGGTACCGGAAAGCTTCCAGGTAAAAAGCAAAAATTAATACCTAAAAAACTTCTTGGTAACCAACTGGATAAATTATGACTGTGATTCATCCTGTGATTTTCTTCCTCCTGTTGAATATTTTAGTCCGATCAAAGTCAGTCACTTTGAAGCCCACTTCACCAAACTTCAAGCAGACTCCAACTACCTTCTGTCCAAGGAGTATGAGGTGGGATCCTAAATCAGGCAAAGGACTTGCTTTATGAAGGGGCGGGCTGACTGAATCAACAGGTTAATGTATTAGGAAGGCCTGCATTTGTTTGTCTTATTCACACAAATCCAAATAAAGTGGAGCATTTAATTTGAACTCCACTTGTCCATGTGCAGAAACCAACTCTTCTTTTGGCGTCTTGTGATTGGCAGCCTCTGCCTGATACCTATCTGGCTGAGATCAGGAGCATTTGTTTGTATGGCACATCTGTGGGTTAAAGTATGGGAAGTACCTGCCAGCCATGTGCTTGCTTTCAAACCATATGATTACCTATGTAATTTCAGTTTGTTTTTTGAAAAAAAAAAACCACCTGTTGTGTGTCCATGGCCTTTGAGAGCTGATGAGCAATATTTCCCCTTGTGTTGTCTTGTCCTTTGATTATTTTCGCCTCACATTTTATTCCTATTACTTTTTTGCAGGACTTGAAAGATGTGGGTCGAAACCAGACATGTGACATAGCACTTCTGCCAGAGAACAGAGGGAAAAATCGATACAATAATATATTGCCCTGTGAGTTTTAGCTTTGGTTGTGTAATCTTGCATCACGCCAGCTATTTTTCACTTTTTTTTCAGCAAGCCTAGTGGAAAAGAGAGTGCAGCCAATCCCTTCCTTTCTTTCTGTCCAAGATGAAATATCTCTGCCAGTTCAGGTTCTTGTGCTTGGAGGCAGATGATGCATGGCCCTGAATGGCTTCACACAGACCAGTAATTTAATTTCACACTAGAAGTGTAATGACTAGCATTCAGTCCAGGGAGAAAAAGCTCCATCTATTAGGGGCATTCAGTCACTGTTGATAACAAGGACCATAGAAATAACAGTAGGGTTGTTTACATATGGGGGATCATCCATTCAGTGCTCTTTGACAGCCTTGCCAAATCTGTTCTTCAGAGTACACAGCAAACCTACTATACTAATGTAGAGCTAGTGCGATTCTGCATGGTAAGACACATGTGACGTTAACCCTGTTCTTCTCAGGCAAGGCCTGTCTGTCGTTAAGAGGTTCCCCCTTTAATCTCCTACCTGTCATTTTGAAGGTAGGACATTGAGGAGGAAGACCACATAACTCACTGCTCCACATCCCCACTAATGGATGTGGCATGTGCTTGCAGCACAGCCTCTCCTGTGTCCTGCCTGGCCATGCCAGCAGTGACACCTGACTGAGATCCAACATGACATTATCTCACAATAAGTGTCCTGGCGGCCCAGGCACTCTGTGTCTCTGTACAGAGGGCCCTTTACCTATGGAAGATGTTTGGCCTGCTCAGCATTAGCTCAGGCTATCACTGAAGTGCATTCTTTCAACAGCAGAGCCGGTGCTGCTTTCCAGTACAGCACACTGGTGTTGGGATCAAAGGAGGATGCTATTTTGGCCCTTGTGTTGGCATAACAAATCCTATGCAGCTCAGCAGAGGAAATTTGGTGTATTTACTGCTTCCTTCTTACCCATCTATCTCCTAGTTTCTGGAACACTCCACAGCACTCACAGATGAAAGAGGCAGTAAAACCAGCAGTTATAAATTAGCTCTTCATATAAAATCTTTTAATAGTGCTGGCAGTCCTTTCACAAATGCATTTCTGTTAGTGCGGGAGGGACCGAAAATCAAGACCTAGCGCTAAGCCTCTTGTAATCAATTTCTTGCTAGATGATACATCAAGAGTGAAGCTTTCCAATGTGGATGATGACCCTTGCTCAGACTACATTAATGCAAGCTACATACCAGTAAGTGACTCAAGGGTAGTGTTTTACAGTCCTCCTTCCAGTGGTAATTTTTCCTTCATCTATAACTGAATATAAAGCTGGATGGTTAAGGCTCCCTTCCCCCTTCCTTGATTCACTTGAGCTAAAAATCTAAGAACTCATTTTGTGGGTGTGCTGAAAGACTGTGTCTGACTGCCATTAAGTTAACTGTGAGTGATTTACCCAGCACTTAAGGACACTTTCTTGCGTTGCTATAGTTATGTATGATAGCAAGTCTAATTGGCCAAGGACATATTTTTAAAGGTCACTGATTTTATACAGTGTCCACAATAACTGTAGCTATCACTGCAGGTGGCATCCTCACTGTGGAGCTGTAGCTCATCCTGACAGCACTAGCACCTTGCAGGGTGATAAAACTGGCTGAAATTAAAATAATGCCCTTTGCCAAAGAATTATGATTGATAATAACAGTGGCTTTAGCAATCCAGATTTCAAGCCAGAGCTCAGCTAATTTATTAAAAATGGTAAATAAAACAAAAACCCCCAGCAGTTTTAAAATTGCTTGAGACTGTGCTGAACAAAAAAGAACAATGGAAAGCTTTGACTGTCACAAAAGGAACAGTGTTTAGATATACTGCCACAGTCTCTTCCTTCTCTCTGTTCAAATCAATCATCTGCTTCCAGGTTCAAGGCAACAATTTAGCTTTCAAAACTATTATCCCAGCAAGGGTATTTTTGCTGCAGAGACCTGGCTGCAACCCCAAGGCTTGTTCAATTGTTAGAAGATTTTTTTTTCTGTCTTTTTGGAAACTAATGGAGTTCCCTCTATTTGCAGGGCAATAATTTCCACAGGGAATACATAGCAACTCAGGGCCCTTTGCCTGGAACCAAAGATGAGTTCTGGAAGATGGCATGGGAGCAAAATGTTCACAATATTGTCATGGTGACCCAGTGTGTTGAGAAGGGCCGGGTGAGCAGTGACTCCTCTTTATTATTAATGTCTGTTTTAACATCTGTTTTTGCTTCTTATTTGCATCACACTAAAGCCAAAAAGGGCCCAGTCGAGACATGCAGCATGAGAGAAAAGGTATACTATAAAGACTGGAGACAGATTAAGACTGTGAAATGAGGATACACAGATTGTCCCAAGATCATGCAGCATATCAAAGCTAGAATTAGGAACAGAGATCAGTGCTTCTGGTCTCTAATCCAGGACATTGTTCGCTAGTACTAATACAATTTTCTTAAGCATGCAGAAGGACAACCACCACCAAAAAGTGCCTGTTTATCACATCAACTCTGATGAACTTCTATTTCAAATATAAGCTCTGGCGAGCAGATGTTGATCAGTAAATACATCAAATTATCTCTGATATATAAGCCCCGATGTAGTTAGTAAAGAGACCACTCATGCACTTAACATTCTTACTGAGTGCAGGTGTAGCATACCTCCCCAGGTATGACTGTGTCCTGTGCCCTTTGTAAGACAGGGACTAGATCTGTGAGAAGATTAAACAAACTTGAAGTCGTGATCGTCTAGTTGCACATATGGGGTCAGTTCCTTTCAGTTTGCCATTTTTTCCTGAGGAGAGGGTGAAAGCCGATGCAGAATAGGATCTGTGTCCTTCTGCACCTCACTGGTTCCAAATGGGGCCCTACTTCCATGTCTCAGCAAGAGGTCAGGAAGGGGCACTGGAAGCCTAGCTCTCATCCAAGCAGGGATTTGAGAAGAGCTGGCACAGAAAATATGCCCTAGAAGAGGGCATCAGTAAAGTGCTTCCCATTCTCCCCATCACAAATGAATTATGAGAACTTCCACTTCCCACCCCCACGCTAACACATTCCCATGCCAGACCCTGTTACAAACAGGCAGGGAGTGCATCTCTCTCTGAATTCAGCTACTGTCTTTCTTCCTTCATCCTCAGGCACAAGAGTTCTGAAGTCTGCTTCTGCCAGTGCTGGATGAAGGCATTGTTTATAGCTGTTTCTAATACTAAATCTGTCTTTTCTTGTGTCCCTGCAGGTAAAGTGTGATCAATACTGGCCCCATGACCAGGATTCCTTGTACTATGGAGACCTGATTGTTGAGATGCTGTCTGAATCAGTGCTCCCAGAGTGGACAATACGGGAGTTTAAAATCTGCAGTGTATGTTTGCATTCTTTTTTTTTTCCTGATTAATTAGCTTAAAACACTTTCAAGGCTAAATTAGGAAGGTTTCTTCTGGTGTAGCACAGTTGCATTGTGCATGGCTCCACTGTGGTGGAAGATACAGCATTTTCTCTGAAGGTACATGTTTTATGTGTCCCTTCCTCTTGTCCTGATGACCCACAATTTTGAATCCCAACAGGAAGAGCAGCTTGACTCAACGAGGCTCATTCGTCACTTCCACTACACTGTATGGCCAGATCATGGTGTGCCAGAGACCACCCAGTCCCTGATTCTGTTTGTCAGAACTGTAAGAGATTATATCAACAGGACCCCAGACACAGGACCAAGTATTGTACACTGCAGGTATGTGCAGCAGCCAAAGGTCAGTGGCACAGAGCCCTTGTGCCTACCCTTGGGAAGATCCCAAATGTTCATCCTTGTTAGACTATGGGCAGCCACAGAATCTGAGATAGCTGATGGGCTTAAGTCTCTGGATACATCAGAGCAGTATTCCCAAGGCACATGCATTCACCCACAGCCTCACCTTGGAGATACCTCGAAAATTATTCTTAGGGAACCACTGTGTCTCTGTGGGACCACTGGAGAGCACTAAAGTGTCAGCAGCTGCCACTGCTCATAAGGTTTTGCATTCTAAAATTGCCCATATGCTGCTGTTGTGGCCCAAAATTTGAATCACAAAGGGGTGTTTTAAAAGGTAAGATATACCCGGGGTGAGTCTATGTATGGATGTTGAGACTAGCTGATAGATCCATCCTTTGCCCCATTCTGACTGAGATTCCCTTTTCTTTCTGCCTTTTCATGCTCTTCTGCTTTTTCCATCTCTGGCAGTCACAAGGCTGCAGTTTACCCTCAGTTCTGTGGTCCACCCCTACACTTGCGTACAAAAAAGACAAAACTGGACTGCCTGGTCTGTAATCCACTAGCCAGTTGCAGCAGAGTATGGGGCTACAGAGAGAGAGAGAGTGTGAGAGAGGTTCATTGGTGCTGTACCTTCTGATAAAGCCATGTGTTCACTGGTACTACCTGATTGTAGTATCTGACCCCTCCACCATTATGTGGGCTGAGGCTTGTGTCTTACATGACCCTGCCTGTATCTACCTGTACATCACGTGCCGCAGCATGTCAGACGTCTGCTGTGTCCCACAGCTGCATCCCTGGAGAGAAGAGGTTCCAAAGTTAGTCAGGTGCAGTCTTTCAGTGTATCTCAATCACTGGGTTAATCCAAAGCAGAAAGCAGTGCAGGCAGTAGCAGAGATACCTCTACCATTGCTATCCTTTCCTCCTTCCTAAATAAATTCCATTATAAAGTGTTATAAAGTCCCAAAGACGATTTGAACAATTTGCTTCTCACCCTAGAGATCTGAACTCTACAAAAGTATCACATGAAGATAGTAAATGCTTTGATCCATCTACTTTTACATCTCTTGGGTTGTTTTCTTTTCCAGTGCTGGTGTTGGCAGGACTGGCACATTCATTGCACTGGACCGAATTCTGCAACAGCTGGATTCAAAGGACACTGTCGACATTTATGCAGCAGTACATGATCTAAGGCTTCACCGTGTTCATATGGTTCAGACAGAGGTAAGGTTTGGATAACCTGCTATGCAGCAGCAACAGCTACAGTATATAATAATCAGTCTCCCATCCTAAAGGCTCTTGAAGCACTTCGCACTTACTCCACTAGTAATAGAACTAGAAATACTAGTTAGATGAATTTTAGCTCTGGGAGAATTTCCAGTTCATGTTTTTTTCCATTTGCTTACATAGAGAGAGGGTTCAAACCATAACAAGTGGCAGTTATGCTTCCTGTAGATTTCTCCTTTTTTTGCCCTGGCCCACAATCACCCCAGCAGCATTATGCAGCAGACACTTAACAGCGCACTGTTGCTTTACTGCATAGTCCAGTAAATGAGCTTTAAGTGGAGGTAGGTCCTTCAGGGATGGGTTTGGGATACAAGCCTAAACCAGACAGATAGGTGGACATAACTGGAAAGAGGAATGCAGGACAGAGAAAATTAGATGTATGCAATTTTAAAACTCTAGCCACTGTGACCTTGTGCCTTTGCAGTTTATGTTTTATTAAGCTGCTCTGTCATTTTCTTTCAAATTATTTTGGAAAGTTGATTGGCATTCTCCTAACATACTATGGAAAAGCAAGTACATTTCTTCTCAGAGTGCATAAGAAGTTAATGTTTTGTATTTTCCTGTGCTTTTAAAACTGCAAGAAAATCATGTTATACTGATAGGAGCTAAACACTTAGGAGCTGATCTAATAAAGGTGTGTTGTGAAGGTAGTCTTTACATTTTCCTTGTGAACTGTTAATAGAAGAATGAGAACAAGTTTGATGGGTCTGCCCGTAGCTTGATACTAATGGAGCTCTTTCCTGCAATTTGGAAACAAATCTGTCAGTGAGAGCGTTTTCTGATAGATGCAAAAGTCTCATATGGGTATAAAGAGAGGCCCAGTTGGGAACACAAAACAAAGGGTTTCCTGGAAATACCTTAATCGCAGAAGACCTTCTGTTGGAGGGGAGACAGATTCCCAGCCTGGGCTGGGCATCTTCAGAGAGATGTCCTCCTACATTCCCATCATCCATAGTCCACAAAGGCGGAGAGACATCTCAGGAGGGTGGCTCTTTTTCCCTAGCTGGAAAAAAGAGGCAACTACCTCAAGAGCCTAAATTTGACTTACAGACAGCTACAGTTGTGTGATACAAAGCCTACCTTTGGCATGAGCTTGACATGACATCCAAGTCAAAAGGCAGCCAGATCCACGCAAAAGTCAAAGGCCACAGTACCATCATACTTGACAATATTCAGTCACAGAAAAACAGCAGCAACAAAACAAGGCTCCTGCTTCAGACTTGGCTCAACACTGTTTAAGACAAGAGACTGCAAGTGGAGACATGCAAGGGAGTAACAGAAATCTCTGTGCATCAGCTCAAAAGGCAGTGTGCTACAGCAGCTGTAGCCATTCCAGTCGAAAATGGTCTTTGCCAAAGAAAGTCTCTATGCCTGGCCAACTTTCTGTTGCATTGGTGGGTGCGGTGCAGGGTTCTGCTCCACAGATACAGCAGCTGTATGTGCATAAAGGCAGATATCCTCTCTGTCCCAGAGCTGGAGCACTGAGAAAAAAAACAGAGCAATGGCTGAATTTCTTGTGGAAAATAAGGAAAAATGTGAGGGGAGAAAATACATATACTTATTGGAGAAATTACGTTTTTGAGATAAAGTGATGTTAAAAAGGTACACCTTGATACATAAACATGCTCAGCCTAATTTTTGGGTGCCATGTTACAGTAATCAAAAGATTATTATGACCCATGTCATAAACCACAAAGAGTAGCAAAGCATGAAAGTTTAATGATCTATTCTATTAAGATAGTTTGGTGAGTAGTCAATAGCCAATAACATGCTGACCCTCCTTACTTTGGTTGCGAATATCATCTCCATTCTATGAAAGACACTCTTCAGAAAAGATTGTCATTTGCTTCATAGTCAGAAGCAACCTTAGAACTTACGCTGGATAAAAAAAATACTGATTTTTTCAGAGATTTAGGTTTCTCAAGGTTGTCTGAAATATTTATATGTTATTATAAAATTCTGTGGAAAATATTTCTTTTCAGAACAAAAAAAAATCAGGAAATTGTTTGTCTTTTCTGCGTGCTTCCCTGTATATATTAATTCTTCTACATATACTTTATACCAAAGCATTCAGAAGTAGTAGCTATCCAACACAGCACCATGTGAAACTGTGCTTTACAGTTGCTAAAGCTTTCACTCATGGCATGATCTGTCAAAACATACTGTGTTCATTTATGTTTTACTGGTATTATTTCTAAAGAGAGGTGATCACAAAAGTTTACTGTATTATTAATGTAGAAAGGAGATTAATTTTAGAAGGATATTTTAATTCTTAACACCACCGGTGGTTTTGTGTGAGGGAGTTAGCTTGTAATGATTTTTCGCAATACAGAAAATTAAATTACAAAATTTTTCAGAGTGTCTTAAAAACAAATCTTTTGCAGTGTCAATATGTGTATCTACATCAATGTGTGAGAGATGTGTTAAGAGCCAGAAAACTTCGCAGTGAACAAGAGAATCCCTTATTTCCAATATATGAAAATGTGAATCCAGAGTATCACAGAGGTAACTGCAAGTTTATCAAGTTGTAAAATGTTTCAAATGTAGTAGCTCACTGACAATGTAATTGAGGGGGAATTGTGCTATCCTTAACCACTGATATTTCTTTACTTCCTGGAACTTCATTTGTTCTCTCTGCTCTTTTCATTCTTACGGTTGTAACTTTATTTCCTCCATTAGTAGTCATTATAACATCACTTCCTGCTCCTACCTTACCTTTATGCTCTCCCTGTCTCACACTTCATGGTTGCTATGCTGTCAGGGGAACAGAACCCCTTCCCTATCATGATACTGGTTTTACCTCACAAGTCTTTACACCATCCACCTTTAAGCAACTGAGGCCACTGACAGCACTCACTGGGCTCTTCTGTCATTCATGGCATTCAGTTTCTGTCTGCATCACCCTCATCTGCTGATGATTATATAGGCAGCCGTGGGAGATTTCCCATCTGCCTTGACTGGAAAATACTGGTGTCCTAGGCTATGGTTTTTCTTTCTCCCCAGACTCCCCATCCTTGTAGGCTCCTTTTCCTAGCCTGTATCCAGTCCCTTGCTGGTAAGAGTTGCAGGAGTAGCAAACCTGGCACTAGCCCTGCCCTTCACCTCCTGTTCTCATGGCCAGAAGATCAGTGTGGAGAAGCAGTAAGCAGAGGTGACCTGTGTGCCTTGGTAGAGCTGATTCTTGAGGGATGTAGAAGTTTTTAGAGTCAAGACAGAAGGATCTCAGTAGCTCCACAAATTCGGACATTAGGAATTAGGGTTATACGATAAGAGATCAAAATAATTTTCTTGATCCAGCCTGTAGAAATCAGAGTTGTCATCAGCAGGTAGAACAGGCTTGGAGGAGGCCAAGAACTGAAATATCCAGATTCTCTACATTGAGGGTCCAAGCAGAGATGGGATCTGATCTTTAGCTGTCACATCAGTCACCAGCCAGTGCTGCTGCCACCTCTCAGAGCACTGCTGAATCTGCGTTATTTTACTTTTTCTAATCTCAGTTTTCCTTGTTTTCAGATGCTGTTTATTCAAGGCACTAAGAATGTTAGAGATACCTGCTTTTGGGAACACATTTGTTAACTAGGGGTTTTGTTTTGGTTTTTTTGATGTATGTATTTCATGCACCAGAAAGGTGCCAGACCTTTCGGTTGAGACTGTGTATAATTTATTGGTCTGGTGATTTTTTTTTAAAGATATATAATTTAAATGTAATAGATATTAATGTATATAATTGTATTTTGGCATGATGTAAATATGTATTTTTTCTATATTGTTTATATTAATATTATGCTTCAGATAATACTATTTTTTCTTATCACAGTTTTTATAAACTGTTCTACATAAACTATTTTAAATTTTATGGCTAACAGGACTGCTGCGTTTGGGGCGCTATTGGCATGACACGAGAAAAATCCTATAAGGAGAACCTCATTTTTAAAAAATATTTCAGTGTTTGTGAGATGAAATAAGCTACTATTAAGCAAGGGAACAGTAGTCCTGTATAGGAATTACAATGCTAGTCTACACTTTAAACTTACTGCTTTTCATCTGACAAAAATGGGTATAACCCATAACACAGTGGCATACCTTTTACAGAACTCATTAACAACCAAGTAAAACAGGGTTCACCTCACTAGAAGCAACTGTTTCAGTCTAGTGTGACATAGTAGAAAAATATCAAACAACATACACTGCAGTGAAGTCTAGCAGACCTTTCTCCCACCACATACTTTAAGAGGAGAAAGGTCACATTCTCATTTCTTTACACTGTTTTAAGAGAGCAGAATCAGACCACAGTTTGTGTCTGTGCACTTTCACGTGTGTATAATTTGAATTAAGAAAGATGTTCAAAGAAGCACCTCAGACATTTGTGTTAACAGATCTGTGAGGATGTGAAGTCTGGCAACTTCCGTAGCACGTTAGAAACAATGCTGTACCATGACAACCAAAAAGTAGAAGGATTGCAAACATATTGAAACAAAGACATATAAAGGTATATATCCCACAATCTACACAACTGGCCTTAAGCTGCTTGAAGCATGGCTGCTTTGCCCCAAGTGTTGGTATCGTTCAAATGCCACTTGTTTTCACAAAGGGAGTTTGGCCCCAGCATGTCTGCATAGAAAGAATTCTCCACTAGAATGTTACCTATTGTCACCACCACAAGGGCAGTTGGAGTGGAAAAAGGTTCATCAGGAAATGTAGGCTGGCAGAGCTGTGCTGATTGTTGAATCATCAAACGTTTTGGGTTGGAAGAGACATTAAAGTTCATCTAGTTCCAACCCCCATGCCCCCAGGCAGGGACTCATTACTGAAAACATGTGGTGATCAGCAAGAAGTACAATCCAAGAGCACTTACCAGGTATCCTGCCCAGCCAAGTGGATTATGCACAGCCTCCCTCTCCTCTGCAAAGAGGCATCTCATTCAAGGGTCTAAACACTCTGTTCAGCTATTACTTGTCTTTATAAAATGCTCCTCAAACAAATAGTGAAGAGGCAGTAACAGTTCCTCTCCATCATGAAAAGAAGGAAGGGCTTCATAGTTCTTCTTTCATATATCTACCCAAACTTTTCCTAGAGAAAACTTAGCTTGTTGCTGAAGAAAAGTGCCTAAATTCCACTTCTCCATTGGAGAAAAATAATTATTTCTGAAGGCCTTCTGAGAATCAGTAAGTAGCTAACTAAGTGCCTAACCAAGGAACTCCTGTGGCAGAGCAGGACTCTGCACATCCATGTCATTCTAGTTTTCCTAAAGAGAAGGTAACAGCCTGATAATCAGTCTTCCTACTCCATCTGGAATCTCATCCTTTCTTGACCAAATATCCTCACATGCCTCAGGAGCCACCCTTCAAATCAGCTGTCACAGCTGCTCAAAACATGTAAACTTGATTAATCTTTTTAGATGTTTCTGTATGAAAATACTGCTCATCCCTCCTGCACATCCTCTTTGGCACCAAAAAAACCTCAAACTTCACCACCCTTGATGGAAATTGAAGAAGAAGGAAACTAGCATTAGAGTGGAATACATTTTCACAGAGTAAAGTCTAAGCAAAACCACAAAGAAATGTGCACATTTTCTGCAGATGCCTTCTTTTCTCTATTTCCTTTGCTAGATGACTAGGTTAGCAAGCAAGGACAAAAGAGCATGGCAACTTTAGATCAACTGTTGATCGTGTTAATAACTGCTGGACTTAAGGCATCGTGAAAACTGCTGTTGTGTTATGTGCACTGCGTTTGGTCCTTTCTGTTTTGCAGGGGTAGCTGAGGAACGACGATGACCATGTTAGTTACCAGCAGTACAATTACACTGTTAAGACACACCAAGTGTACCCTATAAATTAGCTCACACCCTCTATCACTGTGTCATTTTTTAATGCTGAGGGAAATGGAGCTTACTCAGTACTAGATAATCTGAGGCAAAAGTCTGATTGTATGCTGTGTATGTGTGTTGTTCATCATTTTCAGAAAGACACACATCATTCTGCAGTTTATTTTATCATTCTCAGCTCCCTTGTCTGCACCTACAGCATTCACAAATGTGTACCCAAAATGATGATGTCATAGCAGACAGCCAGTTTCATCTTTTCTCTCAGCTGATAATGGACACAGTTCATAAGCCTCTTCCTCCTCATCACTTCATAACATGACAGATGACCTTAAACACTCTGGCACAGTGCTCTTGAGCAGCTTTACATTTCTGCCCAAGTAGGTCACACATGAGACTGTATACACACGTTATTGCTCTGGTTCTGCTCTCTAGCCAATTCTGCTCATATGAGACCAGTGTAAATCCACTGAGAAAAAGTAAAAAAGTATCTATGTAGCATTTTGTCAATATACAACACCTACTTCTCAGTATAAGTAATTATATTTACTGTGCCTCTAAGCTGAATAACAGGACTGATGGGAAATTGTTAATGTAACAAGAATGGATTTGAAGGAGCTTGTGTGCTGAACAAAGACAGCTCTTAAGGAAAAAGACATCTTTTGAATGTCCTTGATGATGTTCAGAATTCCCTTCTTGATGTTTCCCAATGATAATGTTAAAAAGCAAGGCTAGTGTTGTTGCTGATCCATAAGCTAAGATTTGCACACTTGGAGCCCATCCTTTGAATCTCTGCATTGTCCACAAAGCTACCTGAGTACTGTCATGAAAGTCAACTGGAATGCTTGCCTGAAGAATAATGCCATTCCATGTCTGAAGCACTTGCAGGGTTGGGCTTTTAGGTTAATTCAAATTTTTGTATTGAAAGTTATTTAATAATGAAAAAATTTTAATAAATATTTTTTTAATCTGTGCAATACAATTACAAGATCCACTAGCAATTGTAGGGAAAAAAAAGTTTTTACATAGCTGGAGTTGATAAATGATATTTTTTGTTACTAATGGAACACAAAAATAGGTGAGAGAAATAGGCATACTGTGAAGATGTCAAAAAGTGCAACTTTATACATTTTTCTCTGCTGCTATAGTTATTTAGCAATAAATAATGCCTAAAATGCCAGAAATATTATTTTGTGCCATAATATACTATGAGTTTCCTTTCAGTTGTAGAACAGAGAAAAGAATATGTGTGAGCTTTAAGTTTATATTATGTATTGTATATGGTTATTTACACATTGACTTTGAAAGCAGAAAGTTGAATACTAGACAGATAGGAGTACATGAGCACTTAGCCGTGCTCCTCAGCCTGGGATTTAAGATATGGGCTAGAGGGATGAGAACAATAACCATCTACTCACTATATCAGCATCTCTCTCCAAGGCCACAGATCAGAGAAGTGCATCTGACGCTCAGAGATGCAGCCTACCACAGCTTCAGGTCCAAGGCGTGCCTTGCAGGTGCTTAACATTTATTCAGGTTTCTTTCAATACTTCAGACGTACAGTTTGTGTAAATAAAATGCAATATAGAATGACCACCACTCCCTCGTGGCCGTGTCACAGATGCCTGGGCTCTGGAGCTCTGGGACCTGTAATCCCGGGATGCTGTAATTTTGGATTGAAATCAGTATTTGATTTCTTTTGATTTGATACAGCTCACCCCAGTATTTGAGCAACTCGCTGTAGACCCCGTACCCTCAACTGTCCCCCTCAGGCTGACAAAGTCAAACTCCTGACCTGCTGGTAGCACCACTATGGCCAAAGCAAACTGGTCTGTTATCAGTGGCCTCACAGATCAACAGCTGGTTCAAACTGGGATTTGTTTTTCAAGGCTGGCAGGAAATACTGGAGACTAGGGACTAGCTAACTGAGAAAAAACTGTGGAATTGGGACGCACACCGTGTCAGTGATGCAGACTAATATCCATGACAGTTTAGTTGTTTCTTGGTTTATTTGAAAGCTGAAGAAATACTCTAAGTAACATCAAGAAGCTAAACATATATTGCTCTACAGCAGAGCAGTATGCTATAGTGAAAACCCCACAATTTTGAAATTTATGTGGCTAGCCATAAATTCTTTTCCAGTACCTGGAGTAAAGTGTCTGAAAAACATCTTCAGTACATATTCCATGCCCATATGCAATATAATTACTTATAATTGTGTTTCTAACAAACACTGGGTGAACACAGAACTGTGCTACTATTGTCAATTTAATTTATGCATTTAAGTATATTTTTATATTTTTAGCTACAGTCAACAAATCAAATATATTTGAGTGTATTTTACATTTTTATAAACAGCTCATGAATAAAACATTCATTTAAAAAAATCAAATTCTTGTCTTCTGTTTGACTGCCTTTGCATTATGGATTTTGTTGTCCTGCTGCTCAGAGAAAAGGTCATAAGTGAGTTTGATTTCAACTGAGACAGTCTTCAGAAAACATTAAATTCATCAGAAGCCTCAGCCTCTTGGGGGAAAGGGGACTCTGCTGTTGCCCGCTGGCCAGATTAATGCCCATGTGGAAAGATACTGTTGTTCCCTTCTCCTCCCTGGTTCTGTGCCCTCCTTTAATAAACCAGATACTGTCTGGGTTATTCAATGGATATTTGAAACCACAGTGGGTCTTGAACTTGAGTGTCTGTTATTTTAGAGACATTTTGCCAGGCAGTTGTACCAACTAGCACCTCATGGCAGCTCCATCACTGCCTGCCCCTCGAGGATCTGAACCATGCTTTTTAACAAATGTATTTCTTCTCCTCCAGCTCTCCACAGTTCTTAAAAAGTATTAGCATAACCATTCTTGTGGGGTCAGGGTGCTTGGCAGTAGTGAGCTTACTGCCAGTGCTCTGTCTCAGTTACTCCTTATTGGTCATCAGAAGTGTTTAAGACAAGTTTATTTAAAAGAATGATATATTGACTTGTACTGTGAACTGTTTGCTGAGGGGATGTGTAGTGAAGGCTGAGGGAGTTGTGAGATTTTTTTCTTTGTCATATAAAAGTTTATCTCTGAACTCTACTCTGTCCTGAAACCAGTGTAGACATAAAAGAGAAGTGATCATGATAAAATAATGTACAGTTAATATCTCCACACAAGAGAAACAAGGCCAACATTGCAGACAAGGCTAGATACAAATGTTTTTACATGGTACAGCAAGGAAACTAAAGAGTCTCTTCTAGTTCAATAAGAACACAGTGGTTTATTCGTGTTAAAATATTCCCAGAATCTAATTTTTAACTTCAATATTTTTATATGGACTTGATTTGTACCTGGGCTTCATACCTATGAGCTGGCAGTTTTGTCTAATAAGTCATCTCATGTACCATAATTTCAGTTTTCTGCCAGTGCCTGTCTTCACTATCGGTTGCTTTATTATGCCCTGGAAATAGCTGGTGGTGTCAGACATCTTACAACAGGCAGGACGTGGCAATGCTGGTATGTCAGCAAATACCACAAGTGAAACTTTCAGATGTTACTAGCCAAGGCTTTGCACATCACTCTGGTACAATACCACTCCCAACCTGTGCAAAAAAAAAAAAACAAACCCCACAGCAGAAAAAGAGGAAAAAGCAGCATTTCAATTAATTTGTGGGGATGTTGCAAAAGCGAGAAGCCCTTCTCCTATTCTCAGGGTCAGTGCTCTGTGGGGCTGGGGGATGCTCTGCAGTGGCTGCACAGGCCATGGGAGGTCAGAGGGCAGCCGTGGTGCGGCCGGGCTGCATTGGTCACTGAGCCACCCATGGCCTCCCTCGGAACTGACCTGCTGTTGGTTCTCCTCAGGCCGAGGCTGCGGCTTCTTGGGATCTGGCTCCTGCAGGGGCCTGGTGTCCTCTTTGTACCCCAGTTGGGTGCTTACTGCGTCATGCGGAACCTCACGACGACAAGCAGCTTTCCTTGGGATGAGAGATGGTCCCAGCTCCCAGAGATCTGGAGTAGTAGTCAGCAGCACGGAGCGGGTGCGAAGGCACCTTGGTCCAAGAGGGCGAAGCTTTTTGTGGACCTCAAAGCCTTTAAGTCTTCTGGGAAAACATCACCTCAGCACCCACAGCTTTGCTTTTGCAGAGGTTCTGGGGCCCCCAAAAGAGGCTAAAATTCCCCTGAGGGCTCTCACTGTCCAGGCAGGGTCCCCATTGTCAGCACAGGGAAGGTACAGTCCAAGCCCAGTTGCAGACTGCCCTCCCCACCCCTCCTGACTCAAATTCCCAGTTGGAAAGGGTGGCAGAAGCATGTCCTAGCCAACAGAGTGCTCCAGGTGGATGCACACAGCTTCAGGGTTCTAGGAGAGAGGAAAATGTGAGGTAGCCCAGCTGAGATTTAGCACTGGCATGTTCCTTCCTCCATGCTGAGGCCTTCCATCACTGAGCTACAGGGCCAGAGCACGTGGTGGCGACTGCGGAGGCATGTGATGGGGACACAGCAGCTCTACCAGTGCCCCCATCCCAAGGCTACGGGGATCTGTACACTCCAGAGGCCCAGAGCATGAGATCAGTGCCAAGAGCCGGGCCAAGAGGGCAACAGCCATGGCCTTGTGCAGCAACCGGATGCCAGGCACCAAGCACTGCTGGCAAGTGCTGCAGCAGCTTGGCCAGACATCATTGTACACAGCTTTTTGTACACTCATGCCAAAATCCCTGCCAAATCACACAGTGTCCTTGCTTGCCTTCGGTGGTTGCTTGCTGATTGCAAACCAAACCAGTAGCAGGTGGAGCAGCTACTTCTTATCAAGGATAAAGACGGGTTTCCCGCCTTCCCCACATCGGTGAGGCCACACAACCTGGTTGGCAGAGGACACCCGAGACCTGCAATTTTACTCCTCTCAGGAGGAGAAGGGGCCAAACCCAGGTATTTCTGTCCCTGCAAATCTTAATACATTGTTCAAGAAGAGGAACTGTTCTTTCTGAGGGCAGGGCAGGTATAAGGGGGTGAGCTGAGTGAACCCCTCCTGGGGGTCCATGTCTCCCAGCAGCCATTTTTCAAAGGTTGGATCTCATGGATGTTTTTCTATGTATCTGTCTAGGCTGGGCTGGTTTGCACAAAGCCTTAAAATGACACGTTTTACCAAGCAATGCCCAAGTGCGTCCTCATGCATACGTCCAAAACTTGGGCAGAAGAAAGCTGAATATGGGCCTAATATAACACCTTCATGAAAACCCTTTGATGGGTTATCAGGAGCATAAATTTGGCTTTGATCTGGTATTTCTTTCTTGTCTCTAAGTCCTTGTCTCCACTTCTAGCTCAGAAATGATTGCTTTGCCCATGTGATGTGGAAGCCAGGCATCAGGATGGTATTGAGTTCCTGCACCTCGGTTACATTTGGGGATGGACTAGGAGTTGGGCCACTTCACCCTGCTCAATGGACATGGTCACCTCCTTAAAGGCTTCAGATCCTTGTACCTCTGTGGGAGCTGTGCTGTATTTTCAGGATAAAACTCTGAATTTAAGCAATGCCTTTTGGAGTCACACTCAGAGGTCTGTTGCTGACCGAAAACCCAAACCCAGTTCTCACACTAGTTCTACTTCTTCCCCAGGACTGCAACTGATGAGCATGAGAGATTTGCAGTTTAAGTGTCTCCACTGATCATCAAAGTAGCAGAATGTTGGGGGAAAATAGTGGCAGAGGCCTCTTCAGAGAGGAAAACATCCACATTGGATGGCTCTGCAGGACAGTAGCACCAGACCCCTGCATCGATCTGCAAGCATGAAGGAAACAGCACTAACTAAACACTCCTTTGCAAATTCTCCCTGTCCTTGGCATAGTCACACATATGTCAATAGGAACTGGCCCGTATTTCAAATCCATTTGTTTTCATTGCCCCATGATGCAAAGTTATGCAAATTTTTACTTTGTAAACTTAATAATAGAAGTTTTAAAAATTAACTCTTCGCACTATAATAACAAAATCTCTCCCAGTCCTGTTGCATACATGGGATAAATGTATCTAGTTTTTGCCCAGATCGAGCTTGAGGCTGTAGAGTGGCCAGCACAGAAAGAAGGCCCTCCAATTCTGTTTTCCATACCACAGAGAGTAAAGAATCTTGACATTAAAAAAGAGGCTAGGAGTATTCCGGATAAGAACACCCAAACGTCCTGGAAAATCAAATACAGACCATATGGGCTGTAGTAAAGCTACCCAAATAGGTTTGGTATGAATGGAGCTACACTGTAAAAACACAGAGTAAAAATAATTGAATGCAGAAAGCAAAGTGAAGATGTTCAGAATGCTCAATGCATCTTAGCTAGGGAAAAAATGTTATGCAAATAAAAGACAGCTACAGAAAGGTCCATGTGTTAATTGGGGGCATTTCTCCTGCCTGTCAATGACTACAGTTGCAGCAATGAAACCACTAGGAGAGAAAAATGGATGGTTGCAAAGGCAATAAAGAGATAGATAATAAATATAAAATAAATATAATATCTGAAGTATCAAACATCGGAAAATATATGCTCAAGGCACCAAGCATGATAAATGCCAGTATCCTGTTGTCTTATCACTGGATCTAAAAGACACCTGGAGCCAAATTATTTGTGAAAATCCAACTTTGAGAGAATGAACTGGCAGACAACTGGAATTAATTAATGCCCAACAGTTCTGTGCTAGGTTGGAGAGTACTAAAAATATCCAAGGAGCCTGTTTCTTTACACATCCTGCCAATTAGATCTGGTCAGGCTGTGACAAATTTTCTGTAAACGTTCTGGTGAATGAGCAACTCCCCCAGCACCCTCCAGCAGCTCCCAGGGTGGCTGAAATCTTACCTCTAAAATGCCAGAGCTTTCAATTACAAAAGTGGAGAAAGGAAAAAGCAAAAAAGAGTGCTAGCCTCAAGTATGTTGTGCTTGTTGAACCAAGGCAGGTAAGAAAATTTCAGATCCTTGACCTGGCAATGTTCTTCATCATGGATTTCTGTTTGCTTTAGTGGGATTAGATCTAAACATCTTACTGCACTGAGTCCATGAGAGAAAAAGGGGAAAAGACAGAAAATACGGTGAGTGAATTTTTTCTATTCTTGTCTAGAGAAGATGCATCCATTTCAGTGGGGAAAAATGCACGTACATCCATGCTGGATGGGAAGGCAGCTAGGAAGAAGGATAAAGCCACCAAAGACCTCCAACAGCATTGTGGTGACAGCTTATTTAATTCCCCTTCTCTATCCAGCACGCTGTCAGAGACCAGAAGAAAAAAAAAGCCTGTGAAGGACCATATGGTGCAGTCACAGGGGATGGTCCCTGTGGTGCTCTGAGCAAGGGGCTGAGCTGTCAAGATCCCGCAGTGCAGGAGCACACTCACCTCACCTGTGAGGTCCTTGCACCAAGGAGAGGCCACTTCTCCTTCCTCACTCAGCCCCACCAAGGAAAGCCACACTGGAATTGTCTGCCTGAGATGCTGCTGTCCCCAAGGAAGTGGCTCTCTCCCACCTCCTCCTTTCCGCCCCCTGTGCTTCCCAGTTGTTCCCACATCTCTCTGCTTGTTGGCACTCAGTGCAGCAGACTGGGGAAGTGACCTGTGTTAAAATTACCTCGTCATCAACAAAAACAAATAGCTATTTTTAATCTTCCCAGTTTGTTCCAGGAGAGAGAGTCTGAGGTTTTTATGCAGCCATGGGCTCACAGAGCATGAGTTGTCAGACATTACTCTCTTTGCTTCTCAGATCTTTTCCCACTCCCTTAGTCCAGCTGCCCTGGCCAAACATGATCTGCCACTCACAAGTCCCTCCAGGGTGCCCCCAGAAAATGAGACTGCCACCCAGCTCAGTCCCCAGACTCTCACCTATCTCCATGAGGAACAGGAATGATGGGTTTGAAAAAAGGCCAATCTAACACTGACTTTCCCATAGGGGCAAGTATGCCTGATGGCTGGGTACCAGCCTCAAAGAAGAAGGGACCAGAGAAAGTGAAAGAAAAGCTCTGGATGGCAGGAGGAGGATGGATATTGGTTCATGCCCTCTATTATGCCCAGCACACAAAAGCCCAGCATGGTGAGACTTTGTTCCCTGCATCAGCCTTCTCCAGGGACATGGGGAAGCTGAAAGCCTTGTTAATGTGACCAGGTCCCCTTTGCTCCTGAAGTGCCACTTTATGTCTTCTAGTACCCACACACTGAAAGGGAGAATTGAATGCAGATGCTTCACAAACAAACTTCCCATTTTTCTCCACATCCTGCCCCCTCTACTTCTTATCTCAGTAATTAAATTATGCAGCTGAGGAAAGTGATTTGGAAAACAGATGGCATGCAAGATGCTATAGAAAATAGTGGTGCATTTTAAACCTTACAGCAGAGACACAGACAGATTTGGTGGTATATGGGCCTTGAAGTAATTGAACTTCAAAGGCTGCTTGTGCAATGACCTTTAAACAGAAGGAATGAATGGCCCTCCAGCCTTCCACTTGATACTCACAATAAGTATCAAAATCAAGCTTCTCCACAAACATTGTGGCTGCTCTAATTTGCCACAGAATTTGGTGTGACCTAACCAGGTCCTTGGTCATTGACAGTGGTAGGAAATATGGGATGTGGGAAAGATGGAACCCTAAAGCAACCATTTCAGCCTAGCAGAATTCTGAAATGTAAGGAGAAAAGACACCAAAAAGAACAGCTCGTTAATCTGTGTGAGGCTCTAAGCCCCTTCTCCCCCTGTCTTCCTTACATTTAAGACCACGGCGGGCAAGGCTGGGTGAGGACAAGCTGCCACAACTCCTGGCAGCACGAATGCCGTGTCCCCAGACATGCTGGGGGAGCGCTCTGTGGTGGGAGCCCGCTGCGGCACGGCCAGCAGGACAGGAGAACGGGAGCTCTTTTGCCAGCATAACTGAGGAAAGGTGTTTGCCAATGGCATTTGCCTCTGGATCTGCATTAAAAATGTCTTCACTCAAAACCTAGGTGGTAAAAGAGATTTCGCTAGCTGGTGTTGGATGGGGCTGTGGCCTCTTTCCAGGAAAATGGCACAGTCATCAAATCCCACCCTCTGAATGGTGGAGGTTGCCTTGTAATGGAATCCGTCACAAGAGGAGCTGGGGAGCCCCGCAGCTGTTTCCACCACTGAACATATTTCCACACAAAGCTGGAGGTAATTCTCAGAGAGACTAATAAATCGAACATAAAGAGTTTAAACCATCCAGATAAATAATGGCAGATGCTTAGGGATAGAATAACAGGCAAAAGTATGAGTTATGCAGTGCCTGCAGTTCAAAGAAAATGAGTTCAAACAGCGAGGGCATTGTTCAGAGGAACAGTAAGGGATAAAGCAATGGGGGGGAGGGAGGAAAAGGGAGGAAAAGATGTCTTACTTCCCTCAGATGTGTGAGTTCCAACTCCAGCTAGCACGGAGAACTGCATCTTCACTGTCAAGCTAGCATCCAGTGGAAGCAGCAGCAAGCACTGCCACTCACAGCCTCACGCCCTGGCCTGCACAGCCAGTTTCCCCAGAGCATTTTTAGCATTTAACTGGGCTGCTGATGTGCAGAAACACTGAATCACCCCACAAAACCTGCATCTTCCCACAGATGTTTCTTGCAAGGGATGGGAACTGGGCTAGTCTCTGAGGTAGGAACTGAGGAACAAGGATCCCTGCAGTTCATATCTGTCTCTATTTCACTGTCCAGCCTTTCATATAAAGTATAACCTCTGCAGGCAGCAGTTCAGCTTCCTGTAAAAGAAATTTTTGCTTCCCAGGGTTGCGAGGAGACATAACTCCACTTAGTAACTCTACTGCCAGCCCTCTTCTTCCCCATCCAAGGATGGAGTACCTTTTAATATGATACATTTGCCAGAAATTTACTCTTGTGAAAGAGGAAGCAAACGCTTCACTGTCAACAAGACTGCAGCACTTCTTATGAGGTTTTTTTCTCAAATGTCATAGGGTATAAAAGGTAGTGTTTAAAGGTAGAGGGACAAACTATCAGAACACTTTTGAACTACATAATGAGTATTACTAATAGCAATGCTTGACTTGGCAGCAGTGTTCAAGGTTATTTAGCAAAGCACAGAATGTACATCAAACAAAATAAGAAGTTCGTTTTAATATGTCTTCGCAAAATAAATATAAAAGTAATCAATTTGGCTTTTCATTTTTTATTTTGCCTTTTTGTTTTGGCTTTCAGTAAAAGCAACCTTGAAAATGTAACATAAGAAGAGTTAGGAGTGATGGAGGAGCAATAAAATGAGGAGGAATGCAAGTCAGTACAGAATGTCTTTGATCATTACAAAGCTAATTATTGAGAAAGACAGCTCAGTGTGCATGAATACAGAATAATGATGAGTTTGGTAAACACTTACTGCACAATACATATGTATTGGTGTGCCTGGAGAGAGGGTGCTTAACAAGGAAGCAACGGAGGGAAATCAAAGCCTGTGTGCGTCACTCCAATAGCAGGATGCAGGGAAGGAAGAACTTCCAATCCATCTTACTTTGAGGCACGGTTAGCACTGCAATGAGCTTCCACAATGCAGCCATGCATTAGTTGTTCTACTCCTACAAAATGGGCTGTAAATCTGTATAGGTATTATCAACAAAAACAAATAATTCCCATAAAGTTTCAAGACAGGTCAAGGCATAATTTAAAAACTGACTTGAAATATGAAGTTTTGTTTCAACCTTTTTTAATTTTGCTTTGCTTGGCACAGCAAGAATTCTGTGGGCACACATGCATGTCCTCTCAGTGAGGAAGACAGGTTACTGTCAAGTAACTTGGGTGCATGAATACATGGCTTATGCCCAAAATAACTCTGGAGGAAAAGCACCTAGCCTCAAACCTATTGACGCTGACACCAGTGAACATTGATTTTTTCACCCCCAGTGATGTCCTGCTTGCTGCATCCAGTTGTGCAAACTTCCTTCCCCTGGGAAGAGTTTAGGCAGGGATCCTCTGGTCATGCATGGGTTTGCAGCAGAACTGTGGTGCTTTTTGGAAACAAAAATCAGTGTGATGGTTCTGATGTCGCAATGGCAGAGCCTGAAGCTGGAAGCAAAAGTTGCTATTCTGCTTCACCTGGACCCACACAGGATGGGGCTATTTCCATTGGGTTCTGCCTGCTTCAGATCCTTCCTCAGGCACCAAAAACTGTCCAAATTGCTGTAAACAATCCCATGCAACACTGCTCTCAACTTCCCAGAAATTTCAACACAAAAAAGAATGGGAAATACATTGCTCTGAGCAAAACAAGTGAAAAAAATATGTTGAAGCAGGTTAAAAAAACGTGATACCCCCACGTGTCCCCAAAATGTCACCTAGTAACAGCTACTGGAGAAAAGGCTACGGTTTCAGCCCCAAAACATCGGCTAAATGCCAGCAAAATCCAGGGTTAGCTAGCACCAGTGTGTTTTTTGGCAGATATTTGAAGGCTTTACAGTCACAGTTTTGCTTGCTGAGATGTTTCCTCCCACCAAAACATTTGGTCTGTACCTTTTATCTTTATTTATTACCTTATATTTTCCAAGAATAGACAAGACATTTTATTCTTCTGCTAGTATTCTTAGTTCCTTATATTTGTTATTGAATCACCTGCCCATCAAACTGGAGCTCATGAATCTCCTGCTCTGGCATGTTTTAAAAAATGCAATTAATTTGCCCTTTACCTTTCCATTTAATATCATGAATAAAGTTACTGAGACACCTCATCCCACACCTGTGCTTGGTAGCTCACTCGTCATCATTGCTTTGTGTTGACAATTCTGCAGCCCATTTTTGGTCTCCTCTCTCTTATTGCCAGCCTGATCTCAATTAATTTTTTCAGTAAGATCTTGAGACATTATTTAAAACACTCCTTATGATGTATTGCTTCCCGTATATGTCTCCATTAGTAAAAAAGAAGGAAAGTTCACAGGACAGTATTTATGTTTAATACAGCAGAATCATTTACTGCCTGTGATTCACCTGTCCAGATACTTGCATATTCATAACATATGCTCTGTATTTTTGATAAGGATTAAAAATTAATCAGTCAAAAGCAAGAGACACTAGCTAACTCCATAATTTCCTTTTTTTTTTGGCCTTTTTTATCAGACCCATTTTTCATGGTTTTTCAGAAAAAAATGGGCTACCTGCTATTTGGGGGTGCTGACCGTTGTATATTCGGTCCTTCCAAACTACTCTCCCCCTGCCTAAGAATGGATTTCCTGAAAATTTCACAGTATTTTTTTAATAATCTCAAACATTATTCTTCAGAAGAATAGTGCAGGAAAATATAGCTCAGCCCTTTGAATTCTATGGAAGATTTCATTCTTTGCCAAACCCATGCCCCTTCCAACGTTTTGCATTCGCCCTTAGGAGGGAGCTCTCCCCCTGGCGCCCCTGGGCTGTGCTTCCTCCCCACAGCCCCACACCCTGGCAGTGCTCCTGATATCCAGGCCCCTGGCAAATTACGTCCTAGAGATGCTGTTGGACACAGCAGCGGAGAGTGGCTGGCTGCTCTGCTCCCTCTCCTGTGGGTACCACCAGACAAACCAGCCTACTGAAAGAGGGGAAAGGAATTGATCCTGCTGTATGGGGTCCAAATAGCTGAAGTATTTTGTCCAGAAACCCTCAGGTGCTGAACAAGCAATTATGTGAAAGAGCTTACTGACTGATTTTTTTTCCAACTGCTTTTAGTGAATGACAATTGGCATGCAAATAAAAATAAAGATAGAACTTAGGCTAGCTGAAATGTTATGAAAAAGTAATATTATTAAAAGTAAAGTTTGATGCTCCATTAGCTCATTAAATTAAATTACAGAGAGTTTGCTTTTTTTTTAATTTTAATGCAGTGTCAGAAGTAGTACTGCATTTCTGGGAGAGTTACTTTTGATTGATTGCTGTATGTGCTGTTCGGAGATTGTGTACTGTAGGTGTGTGTGCAACTTTATGGCTACGCCAACATATTTTATAATAAAATTTTACATGAAAATTACAGCTATACATTGCAATGAGCTATTCTTTTTTCTTTTTATAGCATCTCCAGCCATGCATCCAATACACACGGAGCAATTTTCTGGCTTACAAGACTTCAAACCATTAGACCACCAAAGAGCTGTGAAATAAACACAGTGCAAGCAATGGCAGCACTCACACTCGCGCTTCAAAGCAGAATGATAATTGCACGGCCTCTCAAATACCAAACTTTGGGGCTGATTCATTCAGTGGGTCTGTGACCTGACAAGGCAGGATGATTAATTGCACACATATTCCCTCGGAGGTTTTCCTGCTCATGCTTTCTGCAGCAAAGATTGTGAGCTTGACAGATCAGCATAGCAGCCTCTTAAGATGCCAGAAGGGGAAGCAGTTGGTTTCTGATTGAAAGTTAATGGAGGAATAGCAGCTGTTCCAAGCTGAGGGGGAAAAAAATCCCCAAACAAACAGGCTTTGATTCTCAGAGAAACCACACACAGGAATAAGCTGATTTTTCGACAACTCTGGCTATGGGATTTCTGTAGGGGATCGAAAGACTATATTTGCATGATATAGTAGGCATCGTAATTAGAAATTCAGCTGTGCTTCCTTTCATCTGATTAGTGAAATATAAGCCATGGCCTGAGTGTTTTTCTTTTCTTATTAAACACTGTTCTAGGTGTCTCCTTTTCCACGTGTTTGTTCTTGGTTTTAAGATCCTTTGGCCATTTAGGCTAAAGTTTGCAGAAGCTGTGATTTGGCAGGCAGCTCCCATATTTGCAGTGCTGAGCAAAGACGCTTGCACAGCACTTCCCTTCTGTTCCCAGGCAATCCACACTGTCCCGCCATCGGACCAGCCCCACTACCAATTTTTAATAGTTTTTATTTTTGAAGTAAGCCTTAGAAAATTGCATTAGACACTTCCTCAAGAATACTTAAGCCCTATCACTTTATCTATTAAAAGGTTTTCAACATTGACCAGTGTTTCCCCTTCCACATTTCCCATCTGGACTCTGGTGGGATAACACACACGTGATGGATGCTTTCATGTTTTGTGTGAAATGAGCTGAGCTGTATGGCAGCCCTCTGTAGACATACCTGCTCCTGTGGGCATGATCCCACAGCCTGGTCCAGCAATGAGGATTCCCAGAAGCAAACTGCAGACAAGGAAACCCCACAGACAGCAGCACCAGGGCTGGGGTGGGCAGCAGCAGGCTGAGCTGCAGCAGCAGATGCACAGAGAGCTCTGCACTCTCACGCCTCGCAGACATCTTTGTTCTGTTCTAGGACAAATCCCTCAAAACACACCTGGAAGTGCAAGTCTGGAAACTGAGACCTGTGCTACCTCCCCACAGCACTTCCCAACCTGCTTCCTGCAGCACCTACTGAAGAGCTGAGTTGAAAACAGTCCTTCAAATCCATCAGTCTGTGCTGGACCCCTATCAAAGGGCTACATTTATAGCAGAGATTATGGGTAATGATCTTCTAAAATGCCCCTGGATTCTCCCATGACATCCCTCATCTGCTCTGAGTTTGAATTAAGCTGTTCATTCAGCAGTTAAACTTTCTAACTTCGTGAAATCTTGTCTCTTACTGGCAACACAGGAACACACAAGCAGGAAAAATCCAACAAAAAATGCTCCTATTACTGCAACTTTTAAAATGAGCCTTAGAAACTAACAGAGAAAGATACTGTATAAACAAATTGATTTAATTGCACTACATGAAAGAGAAGGCAGGTTTTACTGAAGCAGAGCAGCAGACAGCATGCCAGAACAAAATTCCTCAAAGCAATGGCATATAAATATTGAACAAAATGCAAAAGCCAACTCTGCAGATGGCTTTGGGAAAAGCAGCTGCTCTTTTCCCACCACAAAACCTGGAAATCTGCAAAGCCAAGGAGGAAATCAGTGAATAATCTGCTAGACAGAAATCCCCAGCTTCCACAATCAAGTACAGGGATTACAAAGACATTTCTAAGTCAGTGAGGGACGGGATGGGACAGAAGAGTGAATGTTAGGATTTTGAGTTTTCCCCTTAGCATCACACACTGCCATGCCAGGCATATACCTACTGCTGGCCCTTGCATACCAATTTAGATAGCTAACACAGGTGTTAATCTACCAGCAAAATAATTTCATATCATCTCTGTAACCGTTACTTTCTTCCAGAGGCCTTTGCAAATGGCATTTCCAACAGATTTAAATATATGATTGCCAATCAAGTGAGCTGCATCCGCTCAATTTGCTTCTTGCCTTTTGCTCAGAGAACCAGCTGTACAATTCACTCACAAAAGCTTCTGAAGCAAAGCAAGAGAGGATTTTGTTAATCTGGATTTGTGAGCCCCAAGATACTGGCTTAAAATTTCATGATGAATCTGTGTCACTGTGTATTTCCTTCTCCCTTGGGAAAACAAAGGATGGATGGATGTAGAAAATCAGGCTTATTCCTCTTAACTGTAAGAAGTTACCAAAGAGAAATAAATGAGGAGAACTTGGCATCACCTCACCCAGATAACCAAACCACTCCACACTGGCAGCTTTATGTGGTCTGCAGAGTGTGAAAAAGTAATGGATATATATAAAAAAATAGCAACCAAGCCCCCAAATCAGACAAAGAATGCAATGTTTCATGAGTTGCTGAGGCAAGAGAATCACAGTGAATGCAAGCAAGGCCGCAGCAGTGAGACACAAGTGAAACAAAACACAGTGTCCTTTGCAGGACAGCTCTTTCAGAAGTTGGCAGGCTTTCCTCTGAGAGGCTGGGAGCTCACAACCTCTCTGCACCCAGAATATCCAGCACTGTTCTTTTCAGTAGGCTGACAGAAGGTACCAGGGTAAGCTGGACAGCAGCCACATTCAAAGGGGTGATGTTTAACACACAGAATTGGAAATTTTTCTTGCAAGAGGTATTTTTCATCTACAGGACTGGAGGTGCTTGAACATATGCAACCAATGCCAACTGGATCTTTCATACCAAGTAATGTGCCAAGAGGCATCAAGTTCCTGCCTCTGCAAACATATTTCCTTAACTTGCTTTGAAGGAACACCTATCCCAGTGTGGACTGGAACCAGGTGACACTCCAAAAGTCATATAGCAAGTAAGAAGGGGAGCGGGGAATGGCCTCCAGTCACTCTGTTGCCCTTGGCGTGCATCACCCTCATCACTGGGCACCACAGTGTGTACAAGAAGTCTTATGGAAATCACTTCTAAAACACAATCTGAAAAGGACACTGGGCAATTAAAGCAAGTTTGTCATTGTGCCTTGTGCCAACTAAGCTTTCAGGCTTTCAAACATAGCACTTTTCTCATCCTCAGGAAATATTTCTGCTATGTGTTAAAATCACAGCAAAACCCAAGGTATTTACACATAATGCTAAGAATATCAGAGATTAGTACAATGTACAGTATGTTTAGAATTGCAGAATTGTTAATGTAGATTAAAGTGCTTTGCCAGTAATCACTCACTTTCCTGACCCAGCCACATGGCTTTTCTTCTTTGCTGCACTCCAGCGCTGCCAAGCTGCACAGCTGGTCCCGGGGGGGGCCAGCCCTACGGGGGCATCGACGGGTGCCGTGAAACTGCTCTGGCCTCAGCCCCTGACTGTGGCATGCAAAAATGTGCTCCGGGAGACTGCCAGAAATATGGAACTCTCTGTGCTGAGCAAGTGGACTAGAGCTGCTGCTCCCATCACACACAGCAAGGAGCTGGGGCAAGCAGAGAAACCAGACCCAGCAAGATTCCATGCCCAGACTGCCTTGTGTTTTCTGGAGCATCCCCTTAGAGGCAGCCTTCACTGAGCTGGTGTGACTGGGGTAGGCAGTTCAGCAGCAAACACCCACAGCCTTACAAGGAGTTGATGTCCTTCTCTGGTGATGTGAGTCACACCGTGACACACAGGCTCTCCTCAGCAGACACTCAGGTACTACACTGCTGGGGGAAGATGCTGGTAAAACACATTCATGTAAAACCACTGCTGTAAAATCCCTGCTCCTTACAGCCTGCAGCATTCACGAAGAGGGTATCTGAGAGGCGACAAGAAAAGCTGTAGGGACTGAATACCACTGAGGCAATCAAGTGAGACCCAGTATTTAATCATCTTTTCCAATAACGGTTTCATTTTTTTTTTTAAAGTATTTCTGAGAGATTTCTACATTTCATCACAGTGAATGGGTGATGATGAAAGATTTTATCCATACAGAATGCAAAGTTTGAATTTTAAAATTAAGTTCTACACAGTGGAAAAAAACCTGAATCAGCACAATGTTATGTTGTCTTAAAGCTAGAAAAAGAAAAAGAACAAGAAAAAGAAAAAGAAAGAAAAAAAAAGAAAAACCCCAGGAGTTAAAACCCCCAAAACAATCAAATTTTATTATTTTGGAAATATGTTCTAGTTAAAGTAAATATTTTAAATATTTAATATTAAATATCAGCAAAGATCACTTTGTGGAGATGAAATTAACATCATCAGTGAGTTTTATAAACTGCCTCAATTTCTGGGTAGCTGCTCTTCAGCACTAACATCACACAGCATATTTGGTGCAGTGTAGATTTTCTTTTTTTTTTGGTAGAATATACTTATTTAGTGCCATAGCAGAAGAAGCAATTAGCTGGCATTTCATGGGGCAATCTCCCAAGAACAATCCTGAGACAAGAGCAACTCCACGACAGATCAGACACTGGAAGGAGATGCAGCTGGGTGCCCCGCAGACCTGCAGGTGTGTCAGGGTGCCCCACCTGACACCTTCTTGCAGGTTTTTCTTTTCCATGAGCAGCCTTGTCACTCACAAATATTTCTTCTTTTTTATTGCCTCTGCCCTGACAGCCAAGCTCTTGGCACAGATGGTCAGGACCACAATGAGGACTCCAACCAGGAATGTCACCACGGGCCAGAGGAAGCAGTGCAAGAGAACAGTCTCATCATGGGTGCGCTTCAGCATCACATCATCTGGCCTGCGAAAAGGAGGAACAGAAGATGGAGAAAGTATAAATCAGCATAATATCATCAATTCATCGTAAGTGGAAGTCATCTAACATGGTAAGAGTAAAGGTGATTTATTTGCCAAAGTGTTAGAAAATGATTAATTGGACCATTTCATTCACTGCTTCCATTTGCCTGTTTATCCCCAGCACTCATGGCAGACTGTGAGAGCTTTCCACCTGCAGTGTTTACAGGCTAAAAAGTTCACTTGGATTAAAAAACAAAAAAAAAGGAAGAAAATAAGTATTGATGCTTTACGTCTTCCAGGGAATGTGGTCATCACAAACAGCCATGAGAGATACAGTATCACACTGCCTGTGGATTGCAAAACCACTCTGGCAGAAACATAATACCAGGCAGCATTTATACATATCTACCTTAAATTTTACAGGGTTATCAGACCCTGTGAAATGGATTTAAACAGTAATTAAAGCTTCATTTTTAGCTTTGAGCACTGATGTGTCCATGGGGCTACATGGAGGCTCCTGATGAAGGAAGCCCTGGCTTGGGTCTGGCGGAGAACAGTCCAGCTGGTCAGCACTGGGCTGCTGGTGGCCCAGGCTAGCCCAGCTGTACTGGCAGGCAGCAGCCTGCACAAAATCTATCCCCACAAGCACTACAGCCTGCCCCGGGGTGGCCAAGGCTCCCAACTCAGCTCCTTCCCAGCACTGGCTGTTCCAGCAATAAGCTGTGACTTGGTGCTGCAGGCAGCAGCGCCTCAGTAGACTTGAGTAGGGTCCTACAGGGACACTTTGGTTAGACTCCCACGAGGGTCTGAACCTCCATTCCTCCACCAACAGCATCTAATACACGGTCTGTGACAGGTTTATGCATCTCCAAAGGGAAAAGGAGGGAGGAGGAGAATTACAGGAGGAAGGATCTCGAGACATTTGGAAATTCAGCTGTGCCACATGTCTGAAAGACCTGTTGTCCAGCTGCCTCTTCCAAGTCTGGGATGTTGTTTGGGAAATGTGATGGCAGGTTTTCCTCAGCTCTGGCTCTTTCTGCTCTGCCTTGCAGTTTAACAGTTATTAAATCAGTCTGGTGGCATTTGCACTTTGCTGTTGCTTTCCCACCTACAGCCAGAGACATGCAGTCTGCTGGAAAACTATGCGGAGGAGAGAAACAGAACTTTCTCCAATTAGAAAAATACCTGTAGTCTTGACTCATGTTGGTCCTCGCTTACATCGAACTCTCCCATCTCATGTTGCTTCATCAGCGCCACCTGACACTTCTTGGAGCAACAAACCTCACAGCCTAAAATCCTGGCAACCCAGGCTCCTGCAGTGAGGTCCCAGGAATTAAGGTCTCCTGACACAGTGGCACATGGGAGCAGATACCTGATCAATGGCTGTGCTGTCTCTCCCACAATAGCTTTGTCCTGATCAGAAAACAGCACTAAGGAAGAATTCTCTGTAGGGGAAAAAGAAGGAACTCTTTTTCCTTCACTGAGAAATTGAATGGAGATGTTTATAAATCTACAGAGTTTTATCCGTCCTTAAGGAGCTACCGGAGCCAGACTGCCAAGCTACACCTGATGCCAATTTAATTACACCTGCATTTGCGTTTGGGGGTTTCTCTCACCCAAAATTGCTGTGTGGAGAATCCTCTGCACTGTGCCAGCCTGAAAGTCCCCAAGGCTGGCACCATGCATCTCTCTTTGTTTCTATAGTAAGGAGCAGAATAAAACTCAGATTGTGAGCAGCTCAGCTATAAAATTTGAAATTCAGCAGCATAAAAAATATCAAAAGAATCCCAGGTGTATTCAGTAGTGGAACGCATGAATTCTGCGCAACCAAAATCCTCCAAATATATAAGCAGGCACAGGTGGAGACTATAAATTGAATAAAGTACTATTAACTTTATGGGTGCACTTTCACCAGTCTGTGCACCTGAACAGAAAAATCCTTTCACAAGAGTTATAACGCTGCTCCTTCATGGTTACTGTATCATCACCTGTGAATGACAGAGTGCTAATTTGCAAGGAGGCCATAAGTAGGCAACACTCAATCTTCACAGCTCTGAACTTATTATTGACAGTGAATTTTAAGTATTTTTTTTAAGCAGATGTTAGTTCAAAAATAAGGGGGGCAAGCAAAAAAACTAGAAAATTGGATTCACTTAAAAGAAAGAAAAGGTGATTGGGGAAAGCAAGATATTCTTTTGACTGAATCTTAAATGTTTTGAAAAACATAGGTACCAAAGGTAGCAGCGATGGATGTCAAACACTCATTATAGGTGTGATGGTTACTCAGTAATTTAAAATATTTCCCTTTTGGAAAAGAGTCAAAGACACAGCCTTTAATTAAGTCTTGAGATGAGGTTTGGGTTTAGATGGGTATTACTGCTATTATTAGGTACAGCAAGAGTCCCTGTGCACTGGTGTGGCCTCACCTTGATTCCCGTGTGCAGTTTTGGGTGCCACAATATAGGAAAGATGTTAAGCTGTTGGAGAGCATCCAAAGGAGGGACATGAGGATGGTGAAGGGCCTTGAGGGGAAGCATATGAGTAGTGACTGAGGTCACTTAGTTTGTTCAGTCTGGAGAAGATTGAGGGGAGACCTCATTGCAGTTACTTCCTCACAAGGGGAAGAGGAGGGGCAGACACTGATCTCTTCTCTGTGGTGCCCAGTGACAGGACCCGAGGGAATGGCCTGAAGCTGTGTCAGGGGAGGTTTAGGTTGGATATCAGGAAAAGATTCTTCCCCCAGAGGGTGCTTGGGCACTGGAACAGGCTCCCCAGGGAAGTGGCCACAGCACCAAGCCTGAGAGAGTTCAAGAAGCATTTGGACAATACTCTTGGGCACATGGTGTGACTTCTGGGAATGGTCCTGTGCAGGGTCAAGAGCTGGATTCCATGATCCTTGTGGGTGCCTTCTGTGGGAGTATTCTGTGATTCTGTGGCACTTGAAACACAGTAATGCAACTGCTTTGTGTTTTCTTGGCAAAGCTAGCAGCTTTGACTTTTCCTGCTACATGTTTAAAGGTGACTTGCCTGCTCCCACAGTCTGAAGGCTTGTTGTTTTACTTGGAAACAGAAAAGGAAAGGTGCTCTGTCCCCAGGGAAGACTTCTCATGGCACAGATCTGTCTTTGCTGGAAAGCCTAACTGCATCACTCCCCTGGTGCTGAGGCAGTGATGTTGAACACAAAGGAGGTACATCATGCCTAGAAACACGTTTCTTTTCCCTGTGAAAATCAGCAGATATAATTAAATTTGTTGCCTTGTTCCTGTAAGTACAGTGTCTTTAATAAACCTATCTTTGCTCTGTGACTTTCATATAGTACTTCAGTTCAAAGATGTTGGCAGAGGGGTTGCACATATACCCCCTGAGCTAGATTATTGGCAATCTCTTCTTTCTAGCAGTGCTGCCATTCAGGTTTCCAGTAAATGCAAAGCCTCGTGAGGGGAGTCCTAACACCAGTTATCCACTCACAAAACAGCAGCAGAGGCAAGAAAGAGACCTAGGGGGACAAAAGGGGGAAACCCCCCAATAACTGCAAGCCATGCTCAGGCATTCAGACCTGGTTCTTGCTGTAAACAGTGATGGCCACTGTGCGACACCACTACTGCCCAGCAGCAATCCCAGGGTGAAAGAACAAACAAACTGGGAAAAAAAAATCCCTGAAGAAGTCTCTACGTTAACCCTGAAAACACAGCTTTCCCTTTCACTGAACAGACAAGGAAGGAGGAATTTTGTTTTCATTGCTAAAAGGTGAGACCAGGACTTATTTTTAGCAGGACTTTGAGCTCAGGGCTAGACCCTTGTGGAGTCTGAGCAGGGCTAACTGGATTAGTTGTTGCATTATACAACACATCCCTGTTAGGTTCTGCCAAGTAGTTCAAACAGACACCAGATAAAACAGGTCTTCATCAGAGCCTACAGAGCAATTACTGAACATCACGGGAAGAATTGCAGTGCAGGGATTACCAAAAAGTCATGTAGGACCAAAAGGTTACGGGCACATAAACATTTCAGTAATCACTTATGAACCACACTGTGTACCTTATGTTGCACAACAAAAGCTGACAGAGGTGGAGGTGCAGGATAGGGAAACCTTATAAATATTTTGGTATTCAAACAATCTGGATTTAATGATGTTTGTAATATACTGATTTTTCCCACAGATATTCACATCCCTTCGCTCTGACAAGCAGTCATTTTTTCCCTTATTGCTGCAAGATGCAGAGATCCTCAGCTGGATAGCTGCATGCAGAGGCAGCACAGTGTCTTACTGACAGTAAAGTCCTTTCCCCCTCGGGCCCAAGCACTGCTCCACAGGTGCAGGGAATTAATTAAGAAAACTGTGAAGTAACAGAGCAAACCAAGATTTATGTTCCAACATTCATGGATGAGCAGCCCTACTACCTGAGCACCCTTGGCTTATACACATAATTATTCTGAGATAAGTGGGATCCCTGCAGGGGACCCCAACAACATACAGGTTGTCACTAATCACTTGAGAGGGTTTGCTCTTCAAATCTCTGATGAATTTGTGTACAGCGTCCTGCGGCAAACACAGAGGAGATTAAAGCATGGCTGGCTCGTCTGCTGTGCCTCAGCAAAGGAAACACAGAGTGTTCTTGGGTACAGGACAAACCCAGAGCTAAAATGCAATAACACCACATGAATCAGCCACTAATAAGAAATGACTTGACACAGGTTGCTCTGCTCATCTCTGCATGGCATGAGACAGCGAGGTCTGAGCTCATGGCAATCTTAGTTTCTCTCTTTTGTTCTTGTTGTGGATGTCAGTGAGACCTGGAACATGAAGAAATAAAGTGACAGGATCTCCCCCATCCTGCCTGTTCCTGCAGGCGTCCCACTTTAGGGCATGCAGCTGCGGCCCTTGTTTGCATGAGATCGTGACTGCAGACCCCTAGGACACCCAGTGTGAGATCCAGAACACTGAAGCCCAAGAGCTCAGTGCCTTCTCAAACCTTTGGCAACAGCCTGAGGACTTTATCTGAATTTCTCTTTTATTTGGGGGTCTGAGACAGTGGGGGTTGTTTTCTGCTGTGCAGGGCTTCCTTTGGACTGGGGTATCATCATGGCAACAGACAGGCACCTTCACCAGAGATCCAGAAAAGCAACTTTCCCGTGCAACTTGAACCCGTTGTCCCAAAGCTTGTCAGAGAAGAGTGGGTCACTAAAGGTAAGTGCCTACAGTGGCAAAGCAAAACCTTGCTCTTCAGTAAAGCACTGAGCTCCAAGCTAAGCTGCACTTTGGCTCCCTGAGATAAATGTCAGGCAGCTGGTTTTTCTGGGCAGTTTGATTTACAGTAACTAAGAATGGTTGAAATAGCCCAGTCTGCTTCTCATCCCTTTTGTATAACTTTGAACTGTAAGAATGGCATCCCTTTTTTTGTCTTTTCAAAGTAACCCGTTGAAATGTGCACCACCAAACTGAAGGGAGATGTTAGCCTACAGTACACTCTGCATGCCGTGACAGTTCTGACAATGAAGCTGAAGTAAATTCCATGAAGAGGAGATGATGTTCATTCACTGCCTGTATTTTACCTAGACTTTTATTCTGCTGTTTCAAAAGGGAGAGTATTAATATTACAAACACGAGATTCTCTAAGGAACTATTTACTATATATTTTACACAGACTGACAGAGAACATTTAGCTTATCCACACAGTGAAAAAAATACTGTCAGAAAATATGCACAATTCTATTTTGAAGGGAACAGACTTTTCCCTCAGTTTGTTATGGTTCCTTTTTACAGCTTTGCAGGCTGCTTGGTCATCATTGCTCTAAAAGTATACCCAAGCAAGCACATTCCTCGTCAGCAGAACTTATCTCCCAAAGCGCGTTGCTATCTCCAGAAGAAAATAGATGGGGTACACATTTGAGCTTAGACTATCTCCTAGTATCTGGCAGCGAGCCCCTCTTAGGCTGTGTATGATTTGTTGTACGATCAGCAAAAGGCAGCGTTTCAAGGCAGCCACTGTGCTGGCAGGAACTTTTAGCAGTATAGGATTCAGCATCTTTAAGGAAAAAAACTCTGCCTGAGTGCTGCACAATTCCTCAGTGCCAGCTTACATAAACGGCAGATGCTAGGCAGCATGCAGCCTCAGAAAAACTTTGTCTTTGCTTCACCTAAATGTGATGTGAGAATCGGCTCACATAGCTCTGGACACCTACCACCCTGCACTCCCTCACAGGAGAGAAATAAACATTTCTGAGCATCTGACCTGCATCAGTCATTTACTTTGGGGGTAAGATATAAGGTTCCTATTTCTCTCCACTGACTAAAAAAGGTAACTTTCACATCATGCTTTCCACACCAGGTTAGATGTATCCTAGCCATGACTTCTCCTGCCGACAGTCCCATGTTTCTGACTCTCCTGCTCACTCGGACTGTGGCTGTTGCAAGTCCCAGTTCTCAGGAGCACAAGAGACTGGCAACACCTGCCTGCCCAGAAAAACAAAAATCATAACTCGGTTCCTGGTTACCAGATCCAAGCATTGGCACCTTGTGGACCACAGGACTCCTGAGAAGGTCCCTGACAGGTCTGATGTCATCACACAGGGTGCCCTAAGTTTTAACCTCTGCATGCTGTCAGCAATGTTTCTTTCCCCTCTAAAGGAAATAATTTTGCTACAAAACTTTGGTGGTGTCCTACTGCAAAGAGTTAACCAGGGACAACAAACTCACCCTGTGCATGCTGACTAGGTCTACAGTATCTCCTGGGAGACAACAATTACAGCCAGCCTAGCACAAACCTGAAGCCCCAAGGCACTCAGCAGGACACCCACAGGACAGTCAGGCATTTCTCCGCCTGCCACCTTGCTCCAGTTCCCTGGTTCATTCGAGGCCCGAGCCCACTGGCATCCATTTTCCTCCTGTTTGTCTTTCTGAACTTAAATATCTGGTGCCAACACTCCCACACTGAGCCCTGAATTGCACCTGCAAGTCACGAGCTATTCCTTCACCTATTTAACTTCCAAGTGTTTGTGGGATAGGACTAATCTCATCCTGCCACCACATTACCTTTTATTTCCTGGCATACCACCATCAGAAAGAGACAGGAAAAAGGAATCCCTCCTCTTTTTGTTTACAGAAGGAAGGAAACCACACGTCACTCTCATACACATGGAAGTTACATCAACATTGGCAGTAAAAGCAAGAACTGAAACAGAAGGGGAGATGCTTTAGGTTACAACATTCTACTCTGCAAGCATGTGTGAAACCTGGCAGTTCTGTGGCTGTTTATTACACATATCTGATCCATTAATCATCTATAAACACAATTCCTGAATTAGTTTGTAGTATTTATTGATGTTCCCTTTTCTTCCATGAACACAGTAGGGTTTATTTTCTGTGGAGGAAAGGAATGTTAATATCCACACCAGAAATCTTCCATCTAGGTGTTAAAAGCCAAGATGTTTTTTGCCATAAAAATTGCATGTTTTAAGGAAAACTTTTCTCAGAGTTTTATATTTTTCCTTCAAGTGGTAAAACCACTCCTTTTCTTTCCGTATAGCTTTTCATCAACAGAACTGTCTTGCAAAGTTCTGCACTGAGCTCTGCGTGATAAACGATATCACTCTGGAGGGGGTCTCCACATGTGTATATACATATGCATGCATTTATATATAATTTCAAACAGAACCAATGGACAGCTGTTAAGCAGATGCATAAGCACTCCTGCCTAGCCAAAGGGAGATTACTCACCTCAAGTGCTGGTTAAAATAGCATGTAAATGGTTGAGAACCCACTTTCTCTTTCCAGTATTTCTGCTTGTACGTGACATTCTCAGAGTTCTCCTGATCGTCTCTTGCACAGGGCGGGATGTATGAACACTGCCAAGACACATTGCAAAACAGAGTTACTTCTGTGCTCAAGAACGCAGGGCATCACTTTTCTGCATTTTCCTCATGATACCAGAGTGACTGAAACAGAGAGAGAATAATAAACAAAAGCTCCAAAGAAACTAAAAAGAAATATTAGCTAAATTTCACTTCAATTGCTAATTATTCTGTCCAGGTAGTGGAAAAGAATATAGTAGCATTCAGAAAGAAAATAAAGGCTTCGTGATGTTTGTTCCACTCTTAAACTAAACCACCTCATAACATCTTGGGGTTTGGTATGATGAATGTGAAAATTATAATTTCATTTTGATGTATTTCTATCCAGCTGCATGGATTGGATTTGAACAACTTCCTGTTTTCAGTGAGGCACGTAATCACAAGTTTTCAAGTTTTTTTAAGTATCATTCTAATAAATAGCACAAAGAGCCCAGCAAGCTTTCCCAGATGATGGGATATCTGGCTGATGTCCACTGACAAAAGAAGGTATTCTCCCACTGTTACAACCCAGGGAAACAAGCAAAAAGGTTCACAGCCCTGCTTCAGCAGAAAGGTTCAGCTGTAGAGAAGTCAAGGAGAGTTGAGCAAGCAGCTGAGCTATCTGCAGATCTCACCCTCGGACATCTGCTTCAAAGCCCAGAGATCAAGGGAAATTCCTTCCCCAGCTTGGTGCCCTTGGAACTGGGCTTTCAGAGGTTCCCCTTTGGGTCACACACACCCGTACCTTGTTTCCAAGCCTTTGACACACCACCCTTACCTCCTAGCCACAGGCAGTTAAGCAATAGAAAACAAAGAGTGCACTGAATCAAGTGTCAGTACTATCAGAGTTCAGTGACCGAGCACAATCCCTCCCATTTTTATCGGGCATCCATACAGGAAATCATGCTAGGAGATGCTGAACCACACTGAGTAACACAGTTTAACTGATCCTCCGGTGACACAAAGGCTTTTCACCCTGCAGGACGTATGGACGCCAAGGCTCCAGGTGCACACACAGAATTTTAATTCCTTTAAAACTGGGAGATGCAAACAGAAAAAAGTGTGACTGGGAAGGTAGCTAAAAAGCCTCCTAATTAGGAAGGATGAGGAAGCAGGAGGTGAAGGGTGTGGGAAGCCCCTAAGGGCGTGCCCACATATGATCACAACATTAATTTCTCCACAGTATCCTGAAGGCAGTAACAACAAGGAGAGCGATACCCTCTCTAACATGAGAATAAAGATCACTCACTGTGCCCAGTGAGTGCCTCCTCTCCTTCTGCTGAGGCCTACCTTGTCCCCAGCTGCACACTATACCCGAGATGTACAGACCTACAAGCCCATGTCCACCATACAACAACTTGAAGATTTGCCGTTCCGAGAGGAAGGGAGAAATCTCAGGATTTTATTCCCTTGATCACGTAAAATCTGACCACTTCTGTCAGCACCTGCAGTTGCTGCCAGCATCTTGCATGATTCAGACTGAAAGAATCTGCAAGGTCTTTCTTGTTGCTTCCAAACTGAAACCTACCTTTTCCGCATGCAAGGATCCCCATTTTCACGTGGACTGCTGTCTGGTGTTGCCATGGCACAGAGGTCCCTTCAGCTCCCTGTTTACCTGACCCTTAACAATGACTGTTTTACTGCTGATGATGAAGGACAGAAAAGAGCAGCAACACCACTCTACTTCAGAAACCAGAATGCAGGATTTATCACATACAGTTGTTGCCATCTTAGATAATATTCCTTGGTCAGCAGTGGTTTTGGTTTGGTTGTCTACTTTGGAAGCATCAAACACCCCCCTTTCTCCTCCACACTCCCAGTGCATAAACACATCTGTGCAGCAGCTGGGCAGAGTCAGCAAATTTGGCACAAAGACACCTGAGAGCACTGCTGGCTCTGCTCTGCCCCCCTGACAGCACCAACGTGCTGCACCATCCCAGCTGGTCACCTCCTCCCTGCGCGGCCCGGGGTCCAGCACTTCCTACATTCTCCACTCTGATGTTTTCCTCTATGGAGCATTTCCAGCTTTGGAAATGGGACCATATCTCATCAGCTGTGCACTCACTGCCTACATCTGGCTGTAGTCACCGCCCTGCTCATGCCAAGCCCCCAGATTGTAGGTAGCTCCCAGCTTTTGGGGGCTCTAAAAGAGCCCCCAAACCAGCCACTATTTAGCCAGCACACAAAATGCAGAACTAGGCAAAACAGCTAAGTACCAATATACATCATTTTGCCTAAATTCACTCAGCTATCTCATAACTCCTATTCCTGGCTTACTGGCTCCAGCACACATATTTCTTCTATCCTCTGAAATGTTTTTTTCCTCCTGGCTGAGCGTACTGCTGTCCTCTGCTGTGAAAGTGCAACCACACCACCACTCCAGGCTAAACTTCCTCTGGATCCTTCAGAGACCTTCCACCCCCACAAAATATTACTTGAATCCTTCACAAAGTTCATAACCTGGTGAACTGTTGTTTAGCCCCATCCTGAGGTTCAGGCTTAGGAAAAAACAGAGACGTCTCTTTTCCCAAGAGATGTCCATGACAAGTACCAAGCTTTAACAGTCTCCCAGGACATTTCACCACAGAGTACTTCACATTTTTTTGCCATCAGTCCCCATGCTGTTGGCTCGATACAAAGATACTAAAAATTGAGTTTTTCGGGGCAGGGATTTTTCTTGGTTTGGAAGACATAAAGGGGCCCACAGACAGTTTCTCCAGGCAACACTTCTGTATTTTGGCATGCCAAAGCAAGACAGTGTGTGGGAGTATTGCCAGTACCTACAGGAGGGACACCTGGGAGTTGGGCACAACAGTGAATGCTTTCCATTACTCAAACTTCACATCATTCTCTGCACAAGTAATCCCAGCTGTCAGAAAGCACGCTGGATATATTTCTACCTCTTCCTCTTTATCTTCATGTGGAAGACACAAAGGAGACACCCAGGGTCTTGCCATAAATTGATGTGACCTCTCTGCTTCAGCCTGTTAAGGATCAACAATCTGGAAGAGAGGAGTGGTCCCTGTTCTAATATGAATCCCAGGGGCCACCCTGAAACATCAATTCAGTGTGGCAAGGGCCTTGAGCCACAGAGAACACCCAAGGTGCAATAGCGATGCAAACATACCAGCTGCTGCACAAACACTGGAGCTTGTTTGCCTCCCCAGGATGCCAGCACAGTCCCCACCAACTCAAGGTGCATTTTGTCCCTTTCAGATCCACACGGGATGGATCTCTCTTTACACTTCTAGGGCACTTTGCTTGACCAGCTGTATCACCCTCCAAAGCAGAGTCAGCAGGCAGATAAAAGGGAATCACAACCTCACAAATTTTGCTGCTGTGAGTTTATGGATGAATGTGAAATAACTTCCACTTTGGCAACAGGCAGTTTCTGAAATGTTAATTCTGCAGTCCTCCCTTACAAGACATGGCATGAAATACTGGCATCAAAACACAAACAAATGCCAACTGAAAGCAGCTAGAACACCAGTAAAAATGTCAGTGAACAGCTAATACGTCTTTACACCAAGGTTTTGTAGGATTTGTATCTGTGTTTGCTGCTGGATGCTTCCACTTCCGTGTCCCTGCAGATGCCTGGGAAGATTTCTGGTCCTTCTGAACACTTCATGACAGCAGATATTCTTCCATATCACAGAGAAAGAACAGATGCATGAACTCCTGACTATGGTTTAAGTTCCAGGTTGCATTTCATGCTTTTCAAAGATTAATTCTCACCTAATTCAGTCATGTTTTTAATAAAAAAAAGACAGACTTCATAGACTAGAAGACAAGTCCAAGAAAGTTTCAAATGCAAGGAGACATCAGGACCCAAAGCAGAAGCAAGTCAGCCCAACAACAGACAGACCAAAGTCATTCAGGAGAAGACTTCAAACTCAGTTTCCAAGTGACATGTCGAGGACCATCCTCCTGGCTCCTGGTGAGCTATGGGATAGAGCTCATTTGTTTTCAATTGTTTGGTGTGGCAGAGCCCCACAACATGAGCTGGAGTACAGATCCACCTGCAGCCCATGGTGGGGCCCCACACCACAACAAAGGGATGCCCAAAGGAGATTGTGATTCTGAGGGAAGCCCTTGTGGGAGCAGGGTCCTGGCAGGACCTGTGATCCTGTGGAGAGAGGAGCCTATGCTGGAGCAGGTTTTCTGGCAGCACTTGTGACCCTGGGGGGGGACCCATGCTGGAGCACTTTGTAAGGAGCTACAGCCAGTGTGGGAAGAACCCACACTGGAGAAGGTAATGGAGGACTGTCTCCTGTGTGAGAGACCCAACACCGAATCAGGGAAAGAGTGTGAAGAGGAAGGAGTGCCGATGTGTGATGAACTGACCACAGCCCACATTCCCTGTCCCTCTGTGCTGGTGGGAAGGAGGAGGTAAAGAAAGTCAGGAGTGAAGTTAAGCTCAGGAAGAAGGGATAGGTAGGGGAAAGGCATTTTTAGATTTGATTTTATTTATGCAGTACCGTTCTCTGATTTAACTGGCAATAAAGCAGATTAATTTCCCTGAGTGAAGTCCATTTTTCTCATGATGGTAAAGGGTGAGTGATCTCTCCCTGTCCTTATCTCAACCCACGAGCCTTTCATAATATTTTCTCTCCCCTGTCCACCTGAGGAGGGGAGTGACACAGCAGCTTTGGTGGGGACCTAAAGTCCAGCCAGGGTCAACCCAGCATACCAAGCAATACGTGATCTTCTCCTAACTTTGTGAGTGAGTGTCTCCATTCACTACTGGGTTACTTTCATGGCGTGGGAAGGGAGGAAGCGCTGCCACAACCATCCCACTGGGGCAGGACGGGAGCAGGTGGACTCTGTCCATTGGTACAAAAAATTGCCCCCTCCCAGCTGAGTGTACTGAGGGAACTGGAGCTGAGCACCATGTCTAGTTTCCACCTGCATCTGCCAGTGCAGATGAATAGCAGCAGCACAACCAAGTGCTGGGAGTGACCAAACCCATGACCCCTCACAGAGGCTTGAGGCTGGGAATGGTGCCCCAGGTGAGACAAGTGGGTGGTAGGGTTTATCCATGGCCCCTGGGGCTGCTTCCAGAGGAATTGCTAGGCAATATCTGCATAGTTTGCCTGCCACAGGCACCAGCCCAAACACAGGTCTGAATGCTTCACCAGATGCACCAGACTCTCGCAAAGTTATCATGAAGTTATATTTTGTTATGAAACCTCCTCTGTCGTGGGTCATATTTAAGAGAGTCCAAAAATTAAGCCCAATCCTATTTACAAGTGCACGGAAGAGATGACTGCACATCATCTTGTCAGGTGGAGCCTTTACAGAGAGAAGGGTGACAGGAGCACGGGCAGGTGTGGAGTGCAGACGAGGAGCAGCAGCTGGTTTGCTCCCCTGCCCGGTGACAAGGCTGGGGAGAGCCAGGTCCTGCTGCACAGAAGCCAACATCTGTCATATCAGTCACTCCCCTAAACGTTTCTTGGGCAAAACAATGGGTAACTTCTTCCAACCCTATGCTTAACTGCAGAAGTAGAAAGGGAAACAACTAAAAAGCCAGCAAGCAGACCTTTTTAGCAGCTGACAGACTCCCCTGTCATCTTCCCCAGCCAGACTCATGGCCTGGTCCCTGCGCTGGCTGTATGAGCCACGGACGTACCCGATGGCCAGAGAATGATAGCGACAAATTGACTCTGGAATTAATCTCTCTTAAGCCTTATCTCAGAGATTGTTATTGCTATCAAGGCAGCTGAAGAAAGGCTGCTGTCACTCCAATGAAATTTCTTCCTCTGAGACAGCAAAAAAAAAAAAAAGAAATCCACAGATCACTCAGACTGAACACAAATGTAATCGTGTCCGGTGCTTTATATATACATTCCTGGATTAACTCTGACCCAGCTATATAATCTTTTAAGAGCTAAAATGAATCCTGGGCTGTACAATGATGTGATTATCTTAGAAAGCAAGAGAAGAAGAAAAAATTCTTTTTCCTGCATCTAGAAAAAGGTTTTTCCTCACTAGAAGAGACAGATTCATCGTTGCGATATGTTTATATGTCAGCCCACTCTACTACAGAAAGTAGAAGATTTTTACTCAAAGACACAGGGGATTTTTGGGGGGAGTGAAACTACCAACTGATTCAGTACTGTTGTGTGTTGCAAGGAGCCTGAACTATGCCTTTTCCACACTATTGACTTACAGGGAAAAATTGCTACCCTACAAGGAGAAGCAGCTAAGCAGAAAGTAAAATTTAAAGACTGTTCAAAACAAAATCGGCCTTTTTTTCCCTTCTAGCTAATTGGAACTGATTAGCATGTTGTATGTATGTCTAAGTGTATGAACACAAGGAAGCATAGGGCAAAAACGTGATGGGAACAGGAAGGGTTAAACCGCTCCCTAAGTGTTTGTTCATAAATACGTACTGGAACCCGAGCATTAAAACCAGCAGATTCCCATTCTGTTGCTCTAACTAAGATATTTCAGCATAAAATCCTGAAAGCTTTTAAAGATAGTGAGACTTTAAAACAAAAATTAAAGGAGAGTATAACTGTTTGGCTCCGGAGACATTGAGATAGGGAAAAAAAAGGAAAACCAAAGCAACATATACAGACTTCAGTCCCTTACAGAGGTGTGTTTTCCTGGTGAGACTTAACCAACTTTCCTTCTTATTTTGTATGTTTTGCATAAGCTTCTTGAAGTAGGGAAAACAATTAGAGCACTTTTTTCCTACATAGTTTTCACTGAGATAAATTCAATTTCTACCAAAGAATACAGTTACATCAAAAAAATGCAACCTTTCTGCTTGGTCTCATCTGGTAAATGAAAATGTTTCACACTCCAGTATCCCAGGGTAAACAGCCCACACCTAGAGATGCAAGGTGGAAGGTAAAGAAAACAGATTATATTTGTAAAAGCAGGAAAGTACCACACACTGCCAACACACAGCCCTGTTTTCTTATTAATAGTTGAAATAAAATTAATTGGTAAATAAAAATAGTTTTCTGAGTGACATTTACAGGCATTACTTCTGAAGCTTGGGGTGCCTCCCCGCAACTGCAATTCAGCCCCTGGGCAGGTACAATCCTTCTCTTCCCACCACACTTCCAGAAAGGCAGAAGAAAATAGGATCAAGAAGTGAAAACAAAACAAAACACTTGGACTAGTCAGAAAGGTATTGCGGTCACAGTCCAATTTGAAAGCCGCTGCTGAACCTGCGGATGCTGCCAGAGTTGCTGAGCCCAGGCATTCTGGTGTCAAGGCTCAGCTCTTGCCTCCTATTTCCCACCTTCCATCTCCCACCTCCCATCCTTGCTGGAGCTGGCCACAAGAAAGCCACAGGGCTGTGCTCGGGGAGAGCCGTGCTGCACCCTCTGCAGGGCCACATTATCTTCACCCCATATCAAAAGGGTGGCTTTTCTCCTGCATTTTACCAACTCCCGCCTGCCCACCTGAAAATGGAGAAATGTTCAGAGAAGTCTTGGAGCTCGGACAGCTAGGGCACTCCCAGCACACCTCTGCCACCACAGCCCTCTCCACAGGGAGCCTGGCAGCAGCACTCCCAGGGAAAGGTTTGCAAAGCTCCCTCACAGGCCAACATTTCATCTGCTTTGTGATCAGGCACCATCCAGCACTGCAGCTTCATCATTGCTCATCACTTCTGAGTGGTGCCAACAATTTAATCCAAATCCTGTCAGATTTACCATCCTGCTACTTACTCTGCTGATTTTTACCCCGACCACCCTTCCAAGATGCCAAGGGGAAAAAAGCAACCCTCAAACCCTGAGCGTGAAACTTAACCTGCCTTCCAAGGGACAGAGCACACCACTGCAAGTATGACTGAGGAGATGTGAGGCTGCACATCCCAACAGGACACCCAAGCATGCTTCCCTGCCAGCAGACCCCTGCACTGTGCTTAGCATGACCCTTGGCACTACATTACATCCACATCTCAGTCAAAGAGCTGAAATTTCCTTCTCTAGTACACTCCCAATTTCAAGTTCTTTCAGGGGTAGGAGGATTCCAAAACATATTTTTTTTCTTCTGCAAACTACTTAATAAGATCTCCTTCACTCAGGTGCGTGCTGTCAACGCCATCTTTACCCAGCATAAAAAGAAAAAGAAGGCAGATAACTGCCTTTAAAGAAAGAGAAAGCACAAGAAAGCACAACACGTTGCCTTCAGATTTCCCCAGTTTGCTGGGAAGATGCAACTTTCACGACTTCTTCATTTGGTCCTTTTTCGTGTGGGCGATGGAGGAGTTTAAGAATCAAAACAGCACGGAGGAGACTTCTGTTTTGGTGCAGCCCCTTCTCCAGCGCCCCGCCAGCAGCGGCTGCATTAACATTTCTCCATGAGCTTTGGGGAGCGGCACTGGGAAGCCCCCCACCCTCCGGGACGCGGAACGCGGCGGCACCGGGCACCGCCCGAGCAGACAGAGCTCCCCGCCGGCAGCAGGAGTTTCTCCTCGTCTCCCCACCAGAGTCCCGGGGCTCCGGCGGGGCTGGCCGGGGAACGGCAGCGGAGCCTCCGCTGCTCTCCCTGCTCCAGACGCGGGCGGGACGGACTGGGAACGGGGCTGGTCGCGAAGAAGTGTGAGTGAGTGTGTATAGTGTGTGTGTGTCTGTGTGTGTATGCGTGTATCATACTAAATATAGTATAGTGTAATACACTATAGAGTATACTATACATTATACATATAGAGTATGTTATACTATGCTGTATAGAATCACAAAATATTGGAAGGCACCCACAGCGATCATCGAGTCCAACTCCTGGCCCTGCACAGGACAGCCCCCAAGAGTCACATCATGTGCTTGAGAGCGAAAGCTTCTTGAACTCTGTCAGCTTCGGTGCTGTGGCCACTGCCCTGGGGAGCCTGTTCCAGTGCCCAACCGCCCTCTGGGTGAAGAATCTTTTCCTAGTATCGAGCCTAAACCTACCCTGGAATGCTATATATATATGAACACAACATATAAATATAGATGTACAGTGTATAGTATATTTATAGATATACACTATAGAGATATACTACTTTTTGCTGAGCAACAAGCAGAGCGGCATTTTGGACGGATGTTCCTCCACTTCACTTACCACCCCCCACCTCCCAAAAGAGAAAACCCCGCACCGAACAGAGGGAGGGCGCCAGGAGCGGTGAAAGGGCACCGACCGCCGCGGCGGGACCACCGCCCCGCATCTGGGGAGAGGAGGGCGTTCGCGGGTCTCACCTTGGGGTTGGTGCGCAGCTGCCGCTCGTCCTCATGGAGCAGGGCGGGCGCGGAGGAGCGGGAGGTGCGGACCAGGACCTGGAGGCAGGGGTAGCGGGCGGTGCCGCGGCAGGCGGCCCCGCAGGAGAAGGTGCAGGCGAAGCGCTCCCCCAGCTGCCGCACCGCCAGTACCGTGCAGTTGGCGGAGCCGCCGCCGCCCCGCTCCTGCAGCGCCGGGCGAAGCCAGCAACAACCCAAACCCAAGAGGGAAAGCAAGCCGGCGGCGATGAGGAGGAAACCCAGCCGCATGCTCTTGTCCTCCGCCTCCGTGTACTCGTAAGCCGCCCGGCTCCTCGCCATCGCCCGGCTGCCGCTGGCATCCGCCGCCGGGCATCAGCCACTGCCATCGGCTAAAGCTCCCGCCGCTCCCCGCCTCCCTCCCCGCCTCCTCCGAGGCTGAGTGTGCGTGTAACCAGCGCGAAAAAAAAATTAGATAAATAAATAAAACGCAAATTTAATCCCGTCTGACCTAATTCAGGGTCCTCCGGGGGTGGAAAGGAACAGCTTGCAACGGGATTATCTGACCCTGGAGATTTGCTGTGCGGAGGGCTAGTCCGGATTAATACTGGGTACCATCATGCAATGTACAATATCTAGAAGAGGATGGGTGGGTGGGGTCCTCTGAGTGCATTGTGGCACCCCTCTAAGGCAACATCTCACCACTGGCTTGGTTAAGTCCTGGGGAGCCTGTGTAAAGTCCTGTTTTAGTACCCCCAGGCATCAAAGTCTGCAAGGTCTCTATGTATAGAGGAGGAAACTGATCTGAAATTAAAGAAATTAAATCTACAAGTCAGAAGGAAGCTTCTATTTTCACCTTATTAATCGAGAAGGGACATAATGGGAATTGGCCAAATTCCCATTAACCTTTTTGGGGTGCAGGGTTAAGTGTTATGGCCAGCCCCAATCCAGCATCTACACAGCAGGGACAGAGACAACAGAGAAGAAAGATGATAGCTATCACTCACAGGAATTGCTTTGAAAAGGAAGGTATTGACCTTTGAAGGTTCACCCTAGGGAGTGCTCTCTTCCAAGCAGGTTTGCAAGAAAAGCAGCTGATTCAAGAAAATACATTTATTTGGCAAATGAAATTTGGTTATTACCCAGCATTTCCCACTGTGGCAACACAGCAAGCTCTTCAGTGCCAAAGTACCATATGCAATACTTCAATTGTATTCTGTAGTCTTTATCACAGGCAATTAGGTAGAACAAAATGTGAGCCTCAGAACTGATAGCTGAACTTAATGACACAGCAGACAAGAAGGTATAGAAACACAGAAAAAGTTCGGGAAATAGCACTTTCCTTTTTCAATCACTTTCCCGCTGCAGAGTGCAACGCTGAACTTTTATAAATGAAGCTGAGCCACGGTTCTCCAAATGGACTATTGAGCAAGGTTTGGCAGGATGGCTATTAAGAGTCCACACTGTGCCATGAATATAGATGGATGTAAATATTGTCCTTGCTTGCAACAGTGCACTACCACACTGCTCTCAGGCCAGCTGCTTTGCAGTAGCCTGCCCTGATATCAAAGGGTTTCTGAAAAAGTGTATCAGCTCTGAGCCTGGGATTATGTTTTTTTTACTTAAACCTGCCATGGGTGTTTATACTAGAAACTGAACTCATCTTGCTTAGTCCTTGGTTCTGTTCATCCATTCCCACCATTAGGCTTTGCTGCCAGCACTTATTGACAGCAGTCTCTAACAGTGGGGGCTTGTTGCATAGAGATTTCATAACAAAAAAATAAAATTACAATCTGCTTGATTGGTTACTCACCACCTGAAGGGAAGCTCCAGCTCTGCTTCCTCAGTGTAGATGGGCTGTGACTTCTTTCTGTCTTACCTCCTGAACAGCTGGCCTTCCACACTCGGTTCAACTCCCTGCAAACCCTTGTACATAAAGTGCTGTCGGACAAAAATTAAGGCAACAGCTCACTGGGTGACAGAGCAACCTTGAGTTAGACCTCCTGGGTGCATACAACCCCTACATCACTCACAGCTGGAGAGATGCTGAAGCTGTATTTTAACTGGGAATGGTCCTTAGCATTCACCAGGTGACCTCACTGATTTTGAACTTCTGCACAAATGACTCAGTCAAGACTCAAAGTCTATTTGGATCAATTGGAAGTGAAAAATGATCATCAATGCCTGATCAATGTAGCAGAGTAAAGCTGGGTACTGTGGGCCTGTCATGAAGATTTTAGCTCTGCTGTCACCTGCTGAGGGCAGGAGTCAGGATGCTGGCTCCAGCACCACAGGCAGCAGCATGAGCCACCAGGGCTGAGAAAGCTGGCACACACTGAATGTCTGTATGAAAATCTCAGCAGGAGAATTGGTTGCTGCCTGCTCTTTTGGGCCCTTCCTTGCCCCACAACCAAGGGACAGCCTTACTGGTGGCCAACTGCAGATGACCCACCTGGTACGGCCAGTGCTGAGAACACCTCTGCCTTGGTCAGGCACCTGGAGGCTGGGCAGCCCACGGTACGGCTCTGCCACCACACCCACCCAGGCCGCTCATCAGGACCGAGCTGATGCCTCCGTTTCCTTGCACAAGCCTAGTGGTGGTCCTTGGGATACTGACTGCACGTCTTCCAGGAAAGTGCCAGTAATGACCTGCCTTTTCCAAAAGCAAATGTCTATACAAACAACAGAATGCCTTTTAAAAACCAATACTATGATTCCTATCAGGAACTAAACTGGCCTTCCAGGGGAAGATCCCTGGGGAACAACCAAACCAGCCCTTTAGTCAAGAATAAGAGCTTAGAGAACATGGAAGAGTTTCCACAGAGGTTCATCAATGTCTGCACCAGAGCAGCTTTGGGACACCTGCCTTTCCTTTCACTCCTCATCAGGACTGTTTACAGCCGATGCAGGATGGTCTAATCGTGAAAATTAGCTACTTTACTGGACTGTTCGCTAAACCAGAGGGAGTTCAAACAAGTCATTTTACAGAAAATTATTTTGGTAGTTTCAGCAGGAAAAACTTAACATACACGCACATAATACCAAGAAGATAATATGAAATGCAAAGGATAAATTGAAGCCTAGGAAAATATCACACAAACTTGGTTAGCACTGCTAATCCAGAAGTGAGTTGAACCAGTAATAGTCAAAACTACTGTTCAATGTGCTTTAACATTACTTTCAAAAAAATAAAATTTACCTCTAACAGTAAAGTGGTTTTAAGTGGTAAAGCTACTGAAACAATTAAAGCCAAATTTCAAAGTAAGTTATCCAGCTGCATTTTCTCAGGTCTTTTTAATGTACTGAAAGCCTTCAGATTTATGAAAATGAGAGCTTGCATGCTTATCACAGAGAAACAAAAACTTTTAAATTCACATACTATATATGAAAATAAAAGCATCAGTTGTCAATCCAGACTAACCGCTTAGTCCAAATTAATGCATTACCAGAATTCAATTTCTACTAGCATAAATTTTGGGCAGTGGCAAATTTTGAGGAACCCAATGAAAAGGTACTTGAAAACTAAGCACACTCAGAATTTTTGCTTTAATAGAAACAATTGTTCTATTTAGGATCTTAAACCAAAAGCACTGTCTAGCTATCCCATGCTTAGGATGGCAGCTGTGCATTTAGCTTGAGTGTGACAGATAGCAACCAAATTTTTCTTTTTATTTCATTCAATAGCCAATCATGCAAGTATTTTCAACTGGAAGTTACCAGGAACTGGGGGGAGAGGGGGTTTCTTTTAGGTGTCTAGTAACTTTAACCAGTATTATTTAGAAAACAGCCAGCTTTCTTCCATAGCCATGGCCACCTATGAGCCACTCAGGACCAAGGTGATAGCCCCACAGACCTCTGTGTCCCAGCACTGCCTAGGTCATGCCAAGGACTGTTTCTGGTCTCTTCATGGTCAACAGAAAGAGTCCCTCAGGACTCTGCAAAAAATCTTGCATCTGACTACAATACACAAGCTCTTATTTGGGTACATTCTCCCTATTTTTTTTTTATGGAAACTGTACAGTGAAACAGACAAGTACAAGAAATACTGGCTTGAGGACAGAGGGTTTCAGACATGACATGCAGCCAAGTGATATGATTATACAGCTCTGTAGCGTATAAACGTCACATCCATGAGGGAATGGTGTGGTCAGTCACGAATCCCAACACAGGTGCAGTTGACTGAAGGTCACGGTCACAGAAAAATATTTTTACCCACGTGAGTACTTGCAGGCTTCCCTGGATTACCTGGGTCTTCAATTAGATTAATCAAACCCATGAATGTTCTCATGTGCTTATGTATTTGTGGCACCAGGCTCTAAGGTGGAGGAGATTGAGTGCTGGGTGGTTTTTCTGTTTGTTCATTTTTAAACACCCCAGTGGAGCATCCTCAACCCCTTCCCCCATGACTCTCCGGTACACCCTTGATTCTTCCACAAGCAGAGTGCTTTGAGTAACAATTGTTCAACAGGAAGTGTTTTCTGCAATACCAGGTGCAATCAAATCAGTGAAACTCACGTTAACCCTGGAAGTTGAAAGCAGTGGATTTGCAGAGAAAGTGGAGCTAACTATTCACTAAAGATTTGTAAACAATATGCAATAGGACTATGAGAGCACGTTGGACAGGCCAGAAATAGGAATACTTCTTTCCAAGAATACTGGGTTTTCTACTCAGAACTTACCTTGAGCACTGTTGTACAAAACTACAGTTATGGGGAAAAACACCCACCTCAAATAAAGGTATTTTAAATAGTATTCTAGTAGCTCCCTATTCATAGTGTTAGTGGAATGTAAAAACATTAAATAAGCCTCAGACTTTAAGTGTCAGTCTGAAAATATCCAGGTCAATTAAGTCACACATCTGCCACATGAGTATGCAAATGAGGGCTGCTGAGGTTTTCTTCCTTTCAATAAAAAAAGCAGTATCTTCTTTTTTTCAATTTTTTGAATTAATAAGGTATCAGTTAAGAAGTGGTTTCAATCTTACACCTTGTTTTCTGTTTAAATGTTTCTCTTTCTTCAACCCAGAGTGTAATATGAAATTAAGTCACAGATTCTAAAGTCTCCACATATGCTTATTTAATTGATAAATGTGAGCCAGCCTGTTCTTCCACCTGGAAGGAACAAAGCACCAGTTCCATGCTCACAGGTGAGAAGTTTCCCAAAATCAGGCATCTCATATTTTTGAAAGACTGGGCAGTTGAATACAACTGTATCATCAAGTACTTCTTGGGAGAATTTAGGTTCCCAATTTCAGCTTGTTTTTAAAGTGCCATAGGTATTTAGTATTTTAATGTAATTGATCTTGCTCCCTTACCATATGTTGTTAATTTCCGTGATAAGAAACAATTACATTTGATTTGAAGATGGAAATAATCACTTCAGGAATCCTTACCGAAAAAAAAAAAAAAAAGAAAAAAGAAAGAAGCAAAGGTCATAGTGAACCTCTGACAGTAAAAAATGTAACATTAATTGTGGAGGGAACCAGACGCTTTTTGAAAATTATTGTTCTGAAAATTTATAAATTTATGTTTGGATAATTGAAAATATGTTTGAATCTGCTTTGGTTTGAGAAAAAGAAAAAGCCACCATCTTTTTCAGCTGTGTTAGCTATCATATGGATTATAACCATCCTCTTCTTTTAAGCTGGGAAAACTTTGTTTTAATCATAGAAAAAAATATCAACAGGCTTATATTTTTATATTTACTATCTTAAAATAGATATTAAAAAAAGTTCAGAATTTAAAATTCACCATACACCTGATACAGAACCACAGCAAGGCCACTAATGGTCCAATTTCCAAGCATAATTCAATACATGCAAACAAGCTGCTTTTGCACTACACAGAAAAATGGGTCAAAATGTAAAAACAAAATTCCAGGATTCACTGACACATCTTTTCTTGCTTTGGTAATTTCAGGTATTTTTCAATGATCTGCATCACTAGAGGCAACTCAGTGAGAAGTGGCAACCATATGTAGAAAGCGAAAACCATCCCAACAGTTCAGGTTTTTCTCCCTCCGTTCAGAACGGTTACAGTTTTCAGAACCAGTCTATATTCATGTTTATTTGCATCTGCAAGTTCAAGTAGTAGCAATCACCAAATGAAATGTATTTCTGTTTTAAGTGGGAAAACATCAACATGGAACTAAGCTGTGATCAGTTCTAACCCAAGCTTCTCCCAAGTGACGAATTCTTGAAGCATCTTTCTATCATTTGACATGTTACACCCACCCATTTTTCTAAAAATGATTTGCTGTTATAGAGAGGGGATCTGAAACCAAGGTTAACCAAACTTTTTGGCCGTGGAAACTTTACTGTGGAAAAGAATATGAAACTCTCATAAATTTACTTGTCAGCAGCAAAAAGACTCTTCAAGTGTCTTAACCACTGTACAGCTCGATAGTTTTAATACTTCAATTTTTTTTTCCATTTTTCATTGTTGAAGAAATAATTTCACAATCTCAAATCAAAGTCAACACTGCAGTGAGGAGAGCTTTTCTACTTTATTACAAAGAGAAGAAGCCTTTATGTGGTCAGAAAATACAAGATTGATCTTTTTTTTTTTCTCTTCCTATGAAACGCTGCTGTTCAAACAGCCAGAGTGAATTGTCTCAGTTCACTTCTTTAAGTCCCATCACATTCACTTGGGTATGGATGTCCTTGGCTGCTGAAAATCTGGCCCTTTAGTGCACAGGGCGACAAAGTAGTCCCCTGACCAGCAGTTCCAGAATGTCCCGTTTTCATATATTGCATCCATGCACACCTCCTAAAAATGAGGTACAGCAGGGCAAACATTTTCCAAAATAGATGTCATATATATAATATATACACATTCGTACATACATACCTTTATTCATGTGATGTCCAAAAATTTAAAAAAAATGTACACATTTATTACAAAATCGTAACAAAGACTGGACAGTGTTTTGCTCATTCTGGAAAGATGAAGCTCAGTAATACACAACTCTGGAAACTAACCAGAGACTGTGGCAATATCTTTCTTCTAAACAGTCAGATATTCTTGCATTAAGCTTGGCGAAAACTGCCTTTCAAAAACAGAAGGGGAAGTAAAATGAAGGAAGCAAACCTTGCTCATCTTTCCAAATGAAATACGAGAAGGATCTTCACATAAAAATGCACAAACATTTTTTATTACCAATAGTGCTACAATGAACAATGCAAATTTTGTTGTCTAATTTTTTGTCTTTTTTCTTTTTTTTTGTTTTTACATTTTGGAAAACTAAGTGGTAAACTTTTGTCAGTGTACTCGCTTGTCTTTACAGACCCAAGCTTGTCTGCTGGCAAAAAAGAAAACAGAAACAAAAATTCAGACCCTGCTCAAACTAAAGAAAAACAATTACAAATTTAGTTGTTGGGCAGCACATAATTAGTAAGGCAGGACCTCAAATGGTGACCCTTCACATGAGCCAATTGCCAGATCCTCAAGGAATTAAAACCAGGATGCCTGAGCCACATCAGTTCTGCAGTTATGTTGAGTATTGTGCTGAGACAGCCATACCCCAAGAAAAGGGAAGTCTTTAGAAGGCTTGCTGAGCAGGGTTGTAGTTGAAGGTTGATGGCAGATGAGGCCTTTCTTCTAATTTGTCATATTCCAGGTGGAACTCCTACAGTTAAAAATAAAAAAAAAGACAAAACCAAATAAAACAATGTATCATTTACCTGTCAAGACCTGGCCTACCAGCCATACTTGAAAAGCACAAATACAGAGGAGATCAAGTACTAACTTATCCTAAGGCAAAACCACATGACTTTGCTATCTTGGATTCCATATTTTAAGGAGAAAAAAAGTAGTAAATTACAACAACCCTAAGCCATTACACCCATGACATGTAGGCTCTCCTACTCTTTTGAATGTTACACGACCCTCAGAACCCTTGTTATAATCTCAAACAATTTGATATATGCACATACACAAAACACAAATAACACAGTCACAGCATGAGCTGAATTATAAACAAAAGCTGTCTTTCAACATGTCAAGAGTACAGAGGCTTATTTTGGATGAACTAAAGTTTGGGAATATTTTTGTGTCATACTACCAGACCAAATAGCTTCAAGATACACCAGGGTAGATTCAGGTTGGACATCAGGGTGGTGTTCAAGAAACAACTGGACTTACTGCTAAGGTCTATTTGACATGATGATGATCAATAAAGGCTGGATTTGATCTTAGACGTCTTTTCTAACCTAAATGATTCATTAAAAATGTCCAAGTTTCACCTTTGGAAACATTACCTAAATTGCTAGAGACAAAGTAATGAGACCCACTTAAGCCAAAATTTTTCAAAATATTCCACCACATTTCATACTCGTGTTTAAGCCCCTTCAGACCCTTTCAGCAGTTTAACTGAGTCTCATCCTTATTTTATCTTCATTCAAGAAACAGGGTAAGCAGAAGTTTCAGAACTGTTCTTTAAGGGTGCTTCTTGGTAATTCAACAACAACAACCTTGAGCATGCACAGATAATTTATTTTGCCTAACTTGGTGGAAAAACTCAGCAGAACATCATCTGTATCTGCAAAGCTAAAGTACCCCACTATTTTCACACAGAGATCAAAACACAGAGTAATGAAGAGATTATTTTAGAACACTCTCTGAAATGACTGAATAGTATATTTCAGTACACGTAAATCTGTACTAAATTAAAGACTAAATCAATGCAAGAACAGAAGTAAAATCCAAGAAATCCAACTCTCAGACCTCTCTTCTTTCAAGGCAAAACAAAGTCCATTTAGCACAGAGAGATCATTCAGCATGGTAAGGAAACAAAGTAGTGCAAAATGTGAAGCATTCTGTATTCCCCTGAGAATACTGTCCCTAAAACTGGAAAACCCTAGCAAAACCTATGTGAGGCAACAGGCATCTGCACTGAAATGTTGCACATCTGCTTCATTTCTAGTTCCTGGCTCTCTACTCCAACCAAAGACTTTTTTAGGATTTTTTTGTCTGGTTGTCTTTTGGGGATTGTTTATTAATTTATTTAGGTGGTGTGTTTGTTTGGGATTTTTTAGGTCATATATACGCAAGTGAATCGCTTCTGGCATTCCTAATAAAAACTTCTGGCATTCCTGCCAGTTGGTGTATGTTCTCTTTTTGCACAGATACACACATGCTGAGACTGAAGAGATGCTGCTCCCTCCTTGGGTAAGAAGCAAGATCAAGGGGTACAAGTCCATGCACGTACTTTGGTGTCAAAGGCTGGATTAGGCTGGGTGGATCTTAGGGGGCCTACAGCAAGGGTGGAGAGGGACTTTTTGCAAGGGCATGTAGTAATAGGACAAGGGGAAATGGCTTTAAGCTGAAGAAAGGTAAGATTTAGATTAGATATTAGAAATAAATTCATTACTGTGAGGGTAGTGAGGCACTGGAACAGGCTACCCAGAGAAGTTGCGGCTGCCGCTGCCCCATCCCTGGAAATGTTTAAGACCAGTAGAGACTGGGCTTTGAGCAAACTGGTCTAGTGGAAGGTGTTCTTGCCCATGGCATGGGGGTTAAACTAGATGGTCTTCAAGGTCTCTTCCAAACCATTCTATGATTCCATGATCCCCAGTAATTCTGCAGTCATTTTATAATAAAAAGATGCCACTCAAGCTTTCTCTGCCTTTCATGGCTGTCAAAGTTTCTATCTTGCACATAATCATGGAAGAGCCTGCAGATACTATCAATCTGTGGTCAGCTTCAATCAGTTAACTGAACTTCCACAAGCTCTGAAATGCCTTCAAAATTACCCATGGAAAATTGCTAATTAAACTGGTTATCAGTATCCTAAAGAAAGTTTTCCTAATTTAAGGTTGTTGCAAGCCTCTACTGACAGTGGTAGCTACAAACAAGGTGTCTGGAATAAATGCTCAGGAGGCTGAGCAATCCTTTGCAACCCACAAACTGGAAGTCCCTCATTCAGAAGGAGTATGTTTCCCTATCAGATTTTCTCTAGAAGTATGTGAGTTCATACTTCAAACTGTCATTGACTGTTAAAATAAACAGGCTTAAAACAGCCTTCTTTATTTGCATCCCAGTGTCAGCAAAGCTCAAATTCAATATTCAGTAGTGTGTAAGAACACCTAAACTTTTATCTGACAATACCAAAAAAATATTCATTGACCAAGTATTTCTGGAAACTAAAAGCCAATTACTTATTACACAGAGGAAAATACATTACAGGTATAGCTTATGTTTTTGCTTTTGCCACTGTGGTTTAGGATGTCAACAGTAGCAGTGGTATTACTTAACATAAACAGATAAAAATCAAATGTAAAAAATTTCCATTTATCCATTGATAAATATGTTAAATTGCTTTCTTTTCCACATGGAGATGATTATTAAAACTTAAATACCTTTTATTAACCAGGAATAACGAATACTGAATGTGTGAAAACTTACAGCACGTGTGACACTAAATAAATTGTTCTGTGCAAAGAAAATAATCACTTCTCATGTCATCCTGAAAACTCACTTTCATAGTAAAGTTACATCAGTCTGTACATGTACAAACAGAAACAGGCAAGGATACTTAAGGTAGAAGAGGATTGCTCAGGATGATCCATAGCATTTATAAAGTAAAACTAACAAAAAAGTTAGCAGAATAGGTAGTATCCTGAGGACAAAATACTCTGGATTGTGTAAATCCATCAGAGCAGAGGGTAGAAATCCCACGGCTAGCTTAAAAATTCCAAACTTCAAAGTAGCATTTATACTGACTTAAAGATGGATGCAAAGACAGCTTTAGGGGCTGAGCTGAAATACTATGGCATATCATAGTATTATCTATTAGAATCTATTAGAATAATAAATTTAACTTTCTAGTAACTATGAAACTATTTCAATTAATATTGATCTTGAAAGGATAGGGAATAATTTCATCTAGACAGCAACCCTGACAAGCAAATAAACACTCAGAAATTTAACTTTCTCTCCCATAAAGAATTCCATGTTTTAGAACTATAACATCCATGTAAAAACGTTTTATAATCTTGTACTTAAATGAATTAATTCTCCTTACTGAAAAGTAAGAAGGAGAAATTCTAGACAGTTTACTTCAGACAACTTAAATCAGGATTTCAGTAAATGTGCAATTGTAGAAAACACTTTTGGTGTCAGATCTACTTCCCTTCCTCTCTCACGTCTCCTCAGCAGCACCAAACTATAGCCAAAACCTCAGTGAAAAAAAATTAGTGTCTTTAACCTCAGCATACTTTTCACATGCCCTTGAATGAAAAACCATATAACAAACATCTGTAATCAGAATTTTTCTGCATTTTACTTTGCATTTAAGGTGCATTTGAAGTTCATAATGCGCATTTCTTTCACTATTTACTACCATGTGTCAAAATAGAATCAATTTGATTTTATTTCCTAATAGTTTAGGAATTCTCATTACTCAGATACTTTGCTGCATTTCCTTCTTCAGTCAATTATCTCTCAGGAATATAAAAATAGAGCCTACAGTTCAATAAAAAAGATAAAATTATTTGATTTTTCTTGAAAGAAGTTATTCAGCCTTCTTTACTTTTGTTAAAACTGATCTAGAACACTGAATCTACTAAATCACAACTGGTTTATGTTTCTACAAACCTAAGTCTTAAGATTTAGCTGTGTTACCTGAAGTAAACTCCTGTATTTCACTGCAGCACTATTTCACACTGAAGTGTAATTTAAAATAGGGACAATAAATACGTAAGCTCATAATGTAAAATACACAATGTCTGCAAAGCACAACACATTAGAGTATGTGCTGCCCTATATTTGAGCACCTACACTAGAACAAGAACCAAATTTATAAAGCACCTTGAAAAATAATTGAATATGCACGTGTAAGAGATGGCAATTTAGGAGCAAGTACTCCTGTCTGACTGCTTCTAAAAAGGACTAGTGAAACTGTTAAGCAGCAATTATTATTGTGGCCTTTTAAGGAACTGATATTCCCAGCATCCACTAACAATGTAGCAGTTTTATAATAAGAGACTGCAATTTATCAGCATTTCTTTTTCCCCCAGCTCCTTATAGGTCTAATTTCCTGAAATATTTATTAATCACTTCTGCATTTGTTAGAAAAAAATCACTTGGCCATACTTTTCTTTGCATTCAAAGCAACACAGTATTATCAAATGTTGCTGTTCTTGTTTGGGTGAGTCTGTATTATCTTCCTCAGAGGAAACACCAACTCCAGAAATTAATACGAAAGGTAACAACATTACCACGGAATGCTAAGATCACACATGACATACACCTAAGTTCTCATTTATTTATCAAAGGTGGAAATGTCACAGAATTATTTCTAGTATGCAATTCCTCTTCCATGCAACAAAAATCTCAATTTTCCCCAAAATCATTCTCTATCTTCCTGTGATCAATGTTCAATTTGCCTGCTTGAAGTTAAATAAAAATTTCAAAATAATATTCCAGTTCAACTTTTTACATTAAAGAATACACAAGCCTAGAAGAAAAGATATTATTGCTTCTTATGGACACTGGGGGGGAATAAATAAAATAATCACATTCCTTGTTAAAATATCACTGCAAGTGCAAAACTTTAGAAAATACTATCCCTCCCCTTACTAGCTATCAATTGCTTCTTAATGTTGGGGGAATTATTTACAGCATGCAAATAAAAAGAAGTGAATCTATGTAGATCTCTGGAAAATCCATTCAGAGAACAGTAGTGATTCGTATCGTTATCTCTCCATCACCTCAGGAATGCCTAACAGGGGCATGTAGTGTGCATCACTCAAGCACTGGATGCTGAGTTTCAGAACAGCACTCAGGATTCCAAACAGAGACAATACTGTCTTAAGAAGTAATGCTAAAGCATCAAATAGCAGCTGCATACATTTACTACAGGTAGAAAAAGGAGACACTGAAGAGGTTACTATCCTTATACAATGGGCACCACCTCCTCCTAGTAAAAGTAAATGCTGTGTCCCCACACAAGCTAAAACCACAATTCCAATTATATATGAAACTACATGAGGCTCTTATCGCTCGTGAATAAATGGAACACAGAAATGAAATCTATCCTTTCAGAAGGTAATTACTTCCGCTCTGATGATCTTAGGCAAAAATAAAATAGCTTTAAACAGCATCTTGGGGGAACCTAAGGAAGTATACCACGCAGCTTGGGTTTTCTTTTTGAGGAGCGGTACTTTTGTTTACAAGTTTTGGAATTGCCTTGCACTTCGGAAAAACCATACAAGTAGGGCTCAGCATTGAAACTGTCAGTTACAGATTCTTGGGTTTTCCTGTGGCAGCAGTCAAGGAGTCCAACACGTGCAATTGGACTAAAGAACCTCCCATATCTTTCAGGGCAACTGGAATGTTAATTTCTGAGGAGAGCTTGCACAAACTATGCAAAATTACTGGGTGGAGGAAGTGGGGGAGGAAACAAAAATAGCCTGTATCTAGTTAATGTCTAGATAGCAAACTTCAGTATAGACAGAGGAGGACACTGAACTTCATTGCCTTTAAAGTGGATGTTTAAAAACACATCAACAGACATGTAACTATTTAATGCAATGTTCCATAATTTCCAAGTGTATAGATACAACTTGCCACAGAAATGAAATGCCTTTTCAGCAAATAATTCCTAAGTTGGGCTGCAGGTGAAAAGATTATTCTATGAAATAACTAAGCATGTGGAATCACAAAATACAGTTCCAACATGCCAGAATCACATCTGTTGAGTTCAAAGCTTCAAGGTTCATCTGATTTGACCTGTTAGGTGTTTTTTAGAGAAAAGCAAGAATGTGATACAGATACAGTCTGACATAGAACATCATTGACAGTATTAATGGACAGAATGGGACAAAGAGATTAGGACAGCTGGGAAGTGAAAAAGCTATAGCTTTTTGGTTTTTTAATGCCTCTTGGCCTACAATATAGAAAACAAGCATCATGGAAATATGCCTCCTGCTCAGAAGAAGTTATTCATTTCAAAGAATGCTGATTTTCGAACAACAGAGCATAGAATTCCAAAGTATGGCTATGGAGAGACTGTACCCAAAAACCAAAAAAGCATTCCCTGCATCCATCCCACATCCATTTTTAACTCCAAAGTGAGGTGTGGTAGCATCCTGTTTAGTTTTCTAAAGCAAAGTAATAAAATGTTTGGAACTACAACTTCTAAAATGCCAAATAATGCTTTCCGTTCTATAACTCCACACTGTGGGAAGAGCTTTCAGTTTTAACAAAACTCCTAAAAGAAGTTTTATGTCCTTCTACCTGCCAAAGAAAACTGGAAATAAGAGAGACAGCTCCTTATTTTCCACAAGCAAGCCAGTGTTTCAGACCACCTTTATTCTCTCAGACATCAGAAATTAAGGTAATGAACCTGAATAACAGGAGGTTAAAAAGTTTGAGATTTTTGTGAAAAAGATTTTTGTGTTTTACTTTTGTCTTTGTAAAAATACATGGCTGATGGACTTAAAACGTTTACACAAGGGAAAAGAGGTACCTTAGCTACTTTCCTCCAGTTAAGACAGTCAAAGAAGTAATATGTTCCCCTCTCGTACGTATTGGTTTTCATTGTTGGCTCCATGCCGGGTGCCCTGGTGATCCATACTCGTTCTTCTTTGTGGTATCTCCAATCCCGGTTAAATCTTCCATTTGTAATACAAATGAAAAATAATTCTTAGTATTAGTTATCTGAAATTGACTTAATAAACTACTTTTAAAGGTTTCAATCAGAACTGTACAATGCATTCAAATCCCAAACAAAATTTCTACGACATTGTTAAACCTGTGATTTCATACCTTTTCCATACAGTTATTACACCTCAAACTAAAACACATTAGAAACTTCAAGTCTGGTAGGTTCAAACAACAAACTCTTTCTAAGAGTATTTACTGATTCTTGTTTTGTTGATGATGGGTAAGTTACACATTCAACAATGACTGGCACCTGCCATTTTTTCATAGTGCTTCATAATGCAAAATACGTGAGACAGGCTTTTGATTTCCATTATATGAATGTAAAAAAACTCTGTACAAAATGACGCCAAGGCTGGAGGAGGTATTCTAAAAAAAGATCTACAGTTCAAGATTGACTAAGCTTCTTGCTTTCAATGTCTAACCTGTTGGGGTATTCTGTTGTTTGCTTTTTTTTTAACATCTGCTATTTCATTACTGCAATAGATTAACTCATATAAGACTGACAAAATAGTTTGAACGTACAGCTCTACTGCTGCTAATAGCTGTAATACATCTCCTCCATTCATGTAATAGAGATAAAACAGGAGATCTTCTCCATATCGGCCAAGTTTTATTGCAGCCAGCTGCAAAAGATTGAAGAAAATGAGGATGAAAAATCACAATAGATAAATGTTTTAAAACACACTACCCCTCTTAAATAACACAAGGATACATCCAGAATTTCCATCCTTCCATTCTAAGTGTGTTGAAAATTATATTCTAATACAACAAGAATAATAATTATGAAAACAATCATTTTTTCTTCACTTTTAGTTAACCTTTCCAAGTTAAAGGATACAATAGAAAAATACAGATGTAACAAATCAGCAAGACAGAATTTTCTCCCTGTATCTGTGTATCCTCATCTACTTATTTGATTTGAAAAAACTCAACAAAACAACTTCTGCATGTATTTGCTCCCTTCACGCCCTATTAAGTAACATTACTAAAATTTCTTATGCTATTTTTCAATGATCCCTACAAACAGTTGAAAGAAAATATATCTCGAAAAATCCCCTTTCATGTAGATATGGAATGCAACAGATAAATGAGAACACAGTTCTGAGCATGTCTCAAGAAGAAATACCTCCATTTAATGTGGCATTTGAATTATATCATAAAAAACTTCATGTGAAGGGCAAACTCTTAAAAACATACTGTGCTTTTTAGCTATACTTTTGCATGCCCATTCTCTTTTCGTAAGATATAATGGGTGCTTGATGTGTCCAATCAGCCTGTTAACACACCACTGTTTCTAGAAAGACTGAGGACATGCACAAAATGCACTGATTTTGAACACTACCTATCTGAAAGAAAATTTAGAAAAATATTGGTAATAAATTAACAAAAAATGTACACACATACACACACATACTCACCTTATCCCTAATGTGAATGTTAGTTAAGTATTCAGATGGAACATGGAAGTCTAAAAAAGAATCGGAATTGATGCAACTATTAAGACATGTAAATGAATATAATTTGCAAATATTAATATTGAATTTAATAGTTATTTCTCTTTTACCTATGTCTTGAGGTCGACAAGGTGATGATGCCCATGGGGATGCAAATTTGGGATAAAGATTTCTGAAGAAGAAAGAAAAGCAGAAATTTATAAAAATTAACTCCCAAACCAACCAACCAACCAACCAACCAACCAACCAACCAACCAACCAACCAACCAACCCCCTCCATCACCAAAGCTGCAAACTTAAAAGCTGTACCACACAACCAAATCCCTAGCTGGGGTAAGAAGAAAGAAGGAAACTTTCCTAAAGCAGTTACATTTATTAATTTTCTTTTTAATATGCAGAGCAAGGTTGCATTTAAACTGCCATGGGAAACTACAGGGTCAAGATTTCCTTTTAAACCTATCCTTCCTATCTCTGACTTAGGTGTCAGAGGTCCCAACCTTTTCCAGGTATCCAATGTTATCCAGGGTTTCAATTTAACTAGGAATAGTTGTCACAAGCCTGGTGGGTTCTGATTTATTAGCCTATGATTTAAAAGGGGAGGAAAAACTTATAGTGGCAGGTTGCTTTTTAAAACTGACCAGTAAAGATTCGACTCTTCTTCAAAACAGGAGTTAGAAGGGTTAATTTGAACCACTAGCGATATACAGAATTATACAATTTTGTTTCTAAAGAACATTTATTGTGGTAAGTTTTTATGTCAGACAGGTATTTTTACCAACCAATTTACCACAGAGGGCAGAAAAAATTGCCTTTTCACATGTGACATATTTTTAGTTTTTCAAACAACAATTCACAGGGCAAGCAAAGAACTTTAACGTAAGGAAAGATGGCAGGCCAGACACTGAGGTCTGCATGGGCTGTTTGCAAAGCTTTTCTGCAGCACAAAGTAAAATCAGCATTAAAATATAGGAACTGTCTCCATTAAATGTTAACCCTATCCTCTGCATCCAAGAATCTAAATACACTATATACAGTAATTAAATACTAAAAATACAGTTATTTACAGCATGGCTGCTAAGAAAAAGCAGAATAATAAGGAGCCATTTTTCCTGTGCTTGATATCCACATTCATCAAGCTTCCCCGATTACATGCAGCTCCATATAAATTTATGAAAGATGGAAACTATGTGTGTATGCTGTGGGGTCTTTGTTTTTTTTAATATAGTAAGTGCAAACCTTGAAATACATATACTACTCTGTCTATAAGGCTAACACTATATAAATCTGTGCTGAAACAAAACGGTGTAAGATTCTCAGCCAAAAATCAGAGCACCAGAAATAATTTTTTTTCTCACAATTACAGTCACCTAGAAGACACCAGTTTTGTCCAAACTAATCTGAGTTCCTTCTGTAACTAGTGAAAAAAGAGAGGCACCCTGTGTTGGTTGGTTATTCATCTCACCTATCTTAAGCACTTCTCCTACCATTAGTGCAGTCACTAACTACTTTTCTCTCCATTGCCTCTACAGCAAACCTAGATACTAAACTAGTTCACTTAGGTGAACTGAGTCACTGGAAGTTAACCATAAAACAGCACTTTCATTTAAACTGATCTTCAGTGCAGTCTAACACTGCAGGTGTTCTGTTCATCATTACACTAATATAAATCAAATTATCCCCCAATTGCCAAGAGTTAAGTGTAGATATCCCCAAGAAATATTATTATTTGAAAAGGAATGTATACATTACATTTATAAACAATATACTATCAATTCCTTGAAGGAAGTAGTAAAGAAGTTAAGAGAATAAGCAAAGCCACTAGGTTTACTGAAAGCTTGTCATGAAGCACAATTCTCTTCATTATGAAAATTTTATTTTACCGTCATTACATTTTCAAATTTTATTTGGCAAAATAGTTTGTGGGTTTGACAGTCAAGTGAGCTAAGTGAATGTACTACGAATGACAGCATAATAAAACCAAAACTGAAGGTAAGATTAAAACTCAGAAACTTACTCAGGAGAGTTGAGATTGAGACCTAGTGTTGTTAAATCACTTCCTAATGCAAGGTGTACCATTCCTGGATCTGTCTCTGCTGCCCTGATGAATGTTAACAAGCCAATCATTCCAAACTGGTCCGTCACCATCCCTTGAGGAATGTTGGTAACCCGACCTGGGCAAGAAGAACAAATTAATTTTCTCCTTTTAAGAAGTGGAGGAATCAAAAAGATTATCTAAATGACTGTCAAAACTTATAAAACAGAAAAAGTGGAATGACACATACCATCAGGTAACACCTGGATCCCTTTTTTCTGCTGGTTGTTGTTTTGCGTGGTTGAACTTTTATCTCCAGGAAACTTGGGCCCATCTGTGCTGGATGATGTTTTGCCTGATGTACTCAAATTCTATTAAAAATAATTTGCAGAGTTGGTATGATGAAAACAAACCAAAACAGAATGATAGTTATTGACCGTATCTTTTCAGTCAAGCACTCTAAGTCAGTACATCAAGGCACTCCAATAAATGGCATCAAGCTGAAGCTCCTGAGTTCTGCTGACAAACTTTATGTACTGTTTATCATTTTCCAAATTATACCTGTCATACAGTAATTACTATTAATAGGCTAAAAGTTTCCAGTCTAAAAGAATAAACTATTTTACACTTGAGTGGAATACACAGTGGGTATCCCAAGTGCCTGTGACTAGCGGTTCTTTTGGACTCACCACATCGTGGATTTTCCCCATAGTCTTGCTCCTGTGTAACACCCCATGACACAGTAACAGGCAATACTCAAGCCAATTTCAGGTGCAAGCAATACACAATTGGCCCACTTGCAGCTACCAGGAAAGACACGTGGACACCATGTCTGATCTAAACACTATGTCTGGCAAGAAAACAGAGTATGCTCCAGGAAGCTATATACTGACAAAATGTATTTGCCATATGTATAATTTCTTACTCTTTATTATTCTTTACAATAAGTCTACAGTAATACAATTAATCACATTTACTCTCTCTCTCCTTACTATACTCAGTACTAACTGTATAAGAACATTTTCCTCATGATGAAACTGCCCACAACATTTGGAGCCAGACTTCCTCATCTCTCTTTTTTTGAACAGTTCATCTTTTAGTTCTTGCATGAGTTTGTAGTCATGTCTACCACTTACTCACCAGTATTTATGCCGTTGTCATTAACATATTTTTTGCAATTACAAGTAATAAAACAATCAGAAACGAGAACATTTTGTCAAGTCCTGCAGGAAACTGTCCTCTGCCAACTACATTTTATTCACCTTTCCTTTGCATAAGATAGCATTTTTTATTACAAATCTTTCAGAGTGAAAAAATGAAGAAAAGCCCATAATCTTATGATTTAAGCTATATATCTAACACACAATAATTATACCAATACTTAAGATATAATGTAGCTCACTACAATCAATGCTCTCTATTGAAAGAGCTTGTTCCCTCTGATTCCATATCTCCATTATGAATTTTACCTTAAAGTGATATTGTAGCACCTAACTTTTAAAGGATTTGACAACTTTGAAGAAAAATGTTACAACGTGTACATTATTACTATTGATGAGAGGCATCTGTAGCAAAAACTGAGCTGCAATTGATAGAAAAAAAAATACAAATTGCAAACTTAAAAAATACTATCAGTTCTCAAAAATAAATTTTGACGTGTCCAAGCAGGGTGACTGTTTGGACCAAAAAACTTCCTGAGAAATTCTACTTACATAGTTACATTTCAAATGCTGCTTATATAAAATCTCTCATTAATTTAGAGGGGCAAATTTGAAAATCTCTTATTACAAATATAATCACTGACCATTTTAAAATATAATCATCAAAAGAAGTACGAACACTGAAAATAATAGAAGATTTAAGGTCTGCTTACGGATTTATTGTCATCATTACTCGATGTTGGATCTTTGTAGCTGGAGCCTGGTAATGCTGGAAAATCTTCATTGTGTATTGAAAAGTCCTGGGACTGCTCACTTGCTGGTTTTGTTACCATTCCAACTATAATCAAAATGAAAGCAGGAATAACATTAAATGACTGCTAAGTAAAAAATTTTTCTTCTGCTGATCTTGCTTACTGTCCATTTTCACTACGCACAAGCTGTATAGCGATGACTTAAAAAAACAGGTAAAGCAAAACAAAGCATATTCATTCAAAACATCCACACATATTAGACTAAAGCCTCTTATTTACGTGTGAGCTGAGAAACACTCCAGGTTAAATTCATAGACACATCCACTGCACCTGTTTCATACATCTGAATAATCGAATAATCTTTACAGGCATTATTAATGCTGTATTTAGGGAAATCCACTGATGAAGGATGTACTGCTTTTAAAAGTATAATGTTTTTTCTCTGTCCCCTAATTGCATGAAGAATTTTTTTGCATAATCTCTTCAGAAGCATGTATTCTCAAAGGACAACCAGCTAACTTGCAGCAGAATGTGTCAACAATTAAATACTTGCCTGTAATATAAAAATGACTCCTATTTTCAGTATGAAAACTGAAAACACTTAGCCTGCAACTCTTAGTGCTCTGACCCTAATTTTAAAAAAAGCAGGCCAGTCACATTGGAACATGGATTCTGAAAACTGAACAGGAACTTTTTTTTTAATGCCAGTTCAAACCAAACCAAACCTAACAAGCCACACCACACACCCAAGGGTGACTAGACTTTGCTGACACACAGGGAAGTAATACAGTGATTTGGTTGCAAAGAACACTGCACTAGAGGAACAGAAGACAGAAGGAAGTCTAGGTCCTATTTTTCACAGATTCTTAGTAGATGGATAGGACTGAAGTGATTCAGTAGATGACAATATATTACTTTCTTTAGTATTCTAGAATTAGAGATCTAAGTTCCTTTATTTAAGAAAAAAACCAACACTGAGTTAATCTTGTTTCTGCTGTTCAGCCTTTTCATCCAGAGTTATTACAATTTCTTCCACTGGATGAATGAAATTGATAATGAATTAACTTTAATGCATATTCTTACTCGATCTAAAAGTTATTTGAAGTATAATCTTCCTGAATAACTAAGCATGAGGAAAGTAGGTCTCTGCTCTGTTTCAAACCTCCTCTTTCTTGTCCACAACCAAAAGTGCTCTTCACATTCTGTTCTGGAAGACAGTATCCAGTGTCTCTCACACTTTCATTTTTTGACTGTTTATACCTCCACACCCATCTGCTGCACTAAGCAGATGCTCAGGGTAACTCTTCAGAGAACTTCATTTCATGGTTCACCATGCAGTCATGGAAACAGCTATGCCAGCACCAAAACAGGGAAATGGTGTAAGCACAAGAGCAATTACAGATTTTTTTATGCTGCAGTGCTGTTTAATATTGAACTCGAGCTCCATGCTGAAGTACATCTGTGTGGGTCTCCCTCCTATCTTCTAACAATTTTTCACATACTGTCTTCTTTTTCAGAGTTGGAACCAGATGATCTTTAAGGTTCCTTCCAACCCAAGCCATCCTATGATGGACAAAATCTTACATAAGCCTCTAGCTGTATTAAGTTTACACTCATGCTTGGTGTGAGTTTTGAGTGTCTTTATCTGGGGAAGTCACTTTTTTCCTGTGTTTAACACTTCAGTTCAACTTGTTTAGTTCTTCCTCAAAGCTATCTTATGCAGAGGGCCCTGGTTATGCCAAATCCATGAGGCTACTTGCTCTTGATAATGTGGTATCTATTATGTCCAATTAAAGTTGGAGCTATCTCTGAAAAACACTAGCTTTTTATAGTTAGAAAACACTAGGTTATTTTTGGTTTAAAATTTGACAAATGTCACAAAAATAACTTAGGGTTATAAAAGCAACTTTTGACAGTAGCTGATGCAACATGCGCGACAAAATCTACTAAAGCAGTAACAAAAAGAAAGTTTTGTGCCTCACACTAAGCTTACCTGAATTTTTTCAAGACCCAAATAATAAGATTTGTATCCACCTAAAGGTTTTTCCTTTTATTATTTTTTAACCTGTACAGCAAGAATTACATGACACGTACTTGGAATCTGACTGATAATAATTGATGCTTACAGGTTATTTTTTTGAAATTTGATGTTCATAAGGGTGACAGTGAACAGTACAACAGCAAATACTATCAATAAACAGCAACACTTTACAATATGTTTACAGCTTACGACTTTTTACACAGTAACACCTCTACTAATCAAATACTATTCCTGTAATTTGCTACTCAGACATCAACAGCTCTTGTATACATGCAATTTGAATAAAACCCAAGAAATTTCAAGAGTGAGAAGCCTCAGAGCAATCATACCATGCAGACCAAAATCCCCAACAATCCCTACTGACAGTGAAACTAAAGCAGGTGAGTTCTAATACTTATAAAAGGTAGTCTCCAATCACAGATATTGATTACACATTTAAAAAAATGAGTCTTAGCAGTTCACATGTCTGGCATTTTTGAAAAGACTGTCTGTTGTCTTATGAACAGAAAACGGTGAATCAAGCAAATTTCATTTCACTCAAAGAGCTTTCAGAAGTATGGTCTTACCATAGGGTGCCCTTCCAGCTAAAGGGTTTATTAATGGAGTTGGATTGCCACTTCCTTCCCTTCTGTTTCTGTCTGCTAGTGCTGGAAAATCTGAGAGGTCCAGTCCTGTCACATTTTCACTTCCATCTACAATAAAAATAGGTATTTTCAAATCCCTTATGTATTTTTTTCAAAGACTTAATTATGAGCAAGACAAATGTAGGACATATTTTCTTTCAAGTTGATCTTTTTTCTCATTCTATTATTATTACAATTAACTACAGCCTTGGTGTTACAAGACTAGCCTAAAGAGCACCAGGATGTTTGAAGTTTGCTTTCAAACAATAGCTAGCCAATAGCATTTAGTAAGGTCTACTCCTCTTGAATTAAAGACTGTACATGTAAAATACAGGCAAACTATCAAAATTACAGTTCTAGAAAAGGTATTTAAATTTCTTTTAAATCTGCTTTAAATTTGAAGAGCTATCAAGAAGAAATTTGAGAGAATAACCCATATTAGCAGCAGCATCAAAGAGCTCTATTGTCCTTAGATAAGGTAAGATAAAGCTGAAGCAGCTGAAAAGCCAATGCAGTGCAAGTTACACGGCAACACTTTTTGATTTGCAGCAGAAAACGCTACATAGGTGAGGCCAGAGCTGCAGCTCTATAAAAATGTCACAATGTCCTAGGGAATGCTCAAACCCTTCCACTCTTGTGATGTCACCAGCACCTCAGGTTGCTTCATATATGCAGCCACATACAGAAGCATCATCACACATGAACCTAAATCATTTATGGATTAAGGTATTTTCCCCTCTCTAGTTCACTAAATTCAGGTGAAGAAGTAATACCCAGAGAAAAATCACAACTTAAATAACTGACTGAAAGGATCACATGATAAACCAGCTGTTCAAAAGGAGTTTGAGATTTTTTTTAAAAAATGCTTTCCAACTGCTTTTACATACCTAATGTTTTCATAGAAAATGGATAAATCTTTTTTCTCCAATATCCTTTTCAAGTTCAAGAGCTGTTTTGTATTTCTAACCGAACAGGTATAATCTACAGCCACATGATATACAGCAAATCTACTACAGAACTACTTTCACTTTGTCTTCAGAACTATTAAAATTCACTGCTATGAAGTAGTACCAGTTATCTAGTATTGATCTTGGAGCACCGTTTTTATGGAACAACTGAAAATTATTAGAAAGGTGCGTTCCAACAGAACCAAGTATTTTTAATTAGACTTACTAAAAAAAATCTCTACTGTAGTTTTAAGATCAGTATTACACAGAGTAAACTCACCCGTTCCATTAAAAATGTTACTTGATAAGGAGTTATTCATTCCAAATGCCTGATTTCTGTTCATCCCAAATCCAGACATACTGTGAAAAAAATCCAGGAAGTCAGACAAAAGGATATATATACTTTGTATTTCCAGTGGAAGATATTAAGGGGGAAAAAAACTAAAATTATTTCAAGCCTGAACAACCCATATTAGCCTTAACTCTGTTTTCAATTATTTTCTAAAAACACTGAGCAGCAGCAACAGGCACTGCTCAATCAGGTCAACTGGAATGACTCCAAAATAGCTTAGTTTTTTAATAGCCATTGTGTATTAAGACATCTGTCAACAAACAAGTTATGACAAACATGATCGTTACTCACTAATTTCATATACAAAAATGAAGCAGCAGTAAATGCAGTAGTTAAAAGTCAGGCTGTAATCCATTCACTGGCAGGTGGGAAGCTGGATCATGGAAACGACCAAGTTTGTCGTGACTCATTTATAAGCTGAACAGTTATGGTGTGCAATCATGACCATGTACACACAGCATTACTGTGAGCAGAGGGATGGTCCCTGTCAAGAGATGAGCTGAAGTTCCATATAGTCAAGCAAAAACATTTAAAAACATCTAAATATCATACAGGACTACTGTGGTTGCACAGACACCTTCACAAATAACCCGTTTCATCCCGTGAGAGCCGGAGATGAAAAAGCCCAAAGGCAGGGCCCCAGCTGAGTGAAATTTTGAATGTCTGCCCTATGGGAAATCACAACATCCAGTTTTCCCCTATAACAGGATAGAAGCTTTGGATAGATACTTTGGAAGTTTCCATAAACAAAAATATTAAATGCTTCCCTAGTGGAAATTTTACCTATGCAAATTTTTTACACAGTTACAAATTTGAAGCATTTAACTCTGATTTGAAATACCTTCATATGCTTCGTATTAAAAAACCTAACCTAAAAACTTTCATTGCTCCAACTAAGCAACTATTCAGAAAACGCTTCTTGAAAGTCACATAATGCATGCACCTGACAAGCAAATGCCATACACTCTTTTCCCAAGAATTATTTCAAAATTTTGTTAAACATATCAATTAGCCATTGCATATGTACTACTACTATACTTCCATAGTCTAAACTGTGGAATAAGAGCCAGTCATTGTTTCAGAGACATTTCCTGCTCCATTTGTAAAACTTGTAGCTTATTGAAAGTGAGAAATGCAAACAGTAAAAGATGAGCATTTTAATTCAAATATTCCTACACACAGGGATTTCATTATCCACTCTACAGCTGAATGATATTTAAACAAGTACTTTGTATACATGTATCAATAGCAAGTATCATTGTCCTCTACACGTAGAGCTTTTAAGTGTATTACTATTTCATCCTTTTGTGATCTCACATTTCAAAAATACTTTAAAATATATTATCTTTTAAAATGATCACCTCTACTTGCTATTATACAGGATAGAAAAGGCAAATTCTGCATAAACAGAGGCAAGATACAAACCCTTTTCACACTCCAAGACCACAAACTGCTAGTACTGGATCACTATTTGCTGTGATTGAGAACAGCAGCTGTATGCCTGTATCAGTGTAAAACTACAAAACTAAACAACCTGATGAAGATTCTGGTAACTGTGACATTAGTTTTCACTCTCCTTTATCTATTTTGTAAAACACTAGACTGCGTTAGAGGTGGCACCTGACTGCCATGAGGTTGTGCTCCACCTAAGAGGCACTCCTGTAAGGAAGGGCCTGAAGGGAGAAAAAGGACTTAACTGGGAGCACAGGGATCATGATGTAATTGAACCAAGCCTCAAAAGCAGTCAGCCATGCTAAGCTGTGACTACACACATTAAATGATTAGAACTAAGACACTACTTACTACAGGTTTATCAGTATGAATGAAGCATAAACACAGCACTGTAAAACAGTTAAAGCATAATGATTTATGATGTTAGTATCCTGCCCAGAGTTAGACAAGGAGAAGAAGCAACTGAGAAACTTTTGGCATCCAAATGAGCACTAAATCCTTAAACAAATGGCAAGCCACAGTTCTCTGTATCATTCCAGAATTTAAAGAAGTAAAATACCAGATCCTTACTGTGTCTGAATCAGTTTACTACTCGTCCAGAATAACTATCGTGTTTTTAAATTTTGCCTTACTTCTTCCCAAAGTCATAGATGAACAGTTTTAAAACAGATGCATATGCTGAAAATTCAAGGTACGTTTCAAAAATAAACTTGGGAAGATCTGAGAAACATCACATACTTTAAAGAAGATGCAGTAGAAGTTCAGTAGTCAGAAAAAGAACTTAGCTTAAAGGCCTCAAAGACCTTACGAGAATATTACAAGGAGCTTCAAAGTTTATTGCCCAGACATGAGTACACGAAGCAGGTTTCAAGATTTATTCTAATGGATAAAAATTACATTTCCAGAGCAACATGTCTATGGCTGTACAGGGATGGTCCAATTAAAGAGCCTTACCTGTTCACAGTAAAAGGTTGTCGAGAGGGTTGCTGCTTTGGCATACATATTATGCTTGGAGAGCTTCTGTTGGGGCTGCCTAACCCTGAACTGCTCATGCTGTTTGTCCTGCTGGGAATTCCAATGCCCTGACCAACCTGGGAGTGGTTCATCATATTCCTAGGATTCATAGGCAATATCCCCCTGAAAGAGAAAAACCATCCACAGAGATGAATCTGTACAACAGTATTTGGCTACTCATTCAGATTACTAACGCAGGATGGACTCCGAGTTGTTGTAACTTAATTTGTGCTTAGTGACCAAACAGTGTGTTTGGATTACTCTCTATAATTAAAGCAGTTCTGGATTTCTTCAGAAATACCAAATGACCCAGTACATAGTAATCAAGTCCTTCATCAGGTTTAGATAAATACTTAAGTATTATACATATGAGAAGGCGTTACAGCTCTTTTCTAACGAGCACTTCAGAGCTACTATCTTTATATTCTTATACAGTGTATGACACCATACCAAAATTTTAACTGTACAATCAAATAACAACCTCTTACATTCTGAAGCAGAATTTGCCAGCAATTTGTCCTTTACATACAAAAATAAAATATTGTCTTACAGTAAATCCTTAGTTTTTTACGGTATTATCTCCCTAACACAGGCAGTGGTCCATAGAAACGACTTTTCTTCTTTTTTAATTTATCAGACTGCAAAGTATGAGACAAAATATGCAGAATATTTAACAAGAGCTCTGCAGAAAGACACAATCGCAGAAATATCGGCTATCGATAAATACCTGCTCGGAGATGGAGGCGTGTGAAGTGACATTGTTGGGACCCCTGTTGTTGGCGTTACGTGGCTCGGTAACTGAGTGCCTTGTGATAAGCTGCGATTTAACTGAGGGGTATTGTTGCTCATTCCCCTCATTGGAAGGCCTAGTGCACCTATTGAAAAAAAATTCAGAGGGGTGGAGATACAGAGCAATCAGGAACAAGGTCTTCTCCATCAGGTGTAGATGGAAACAATTTATGCTGACAATGTACAAAAAAGTGTAAAGACTGAAGGATAGTGCAGTGTAAAAACTAAGTCCTTGTTTGGATAGTAGAAACCCAATTATCAAATTTAGCCCCATTTCTGCTTAACTCTGGAAAGGCTCTTTAAGGAATTTCTCTATTTGAAGCCACTAACAAAATTTTGTTTCCTTTGAGACATAATGTAGATAAAGGGCTGAATTTTGAGTTTTTTGATCAGGACATGAAAATCTACTAATTATCTCAAAAGGAGGCAGCATTTTAGGAAAATCGGTAACTGCACTCAAGAAATATGCTAATTACTTTTGAATAAATAAGTATACATTTGACCAGTACTTAGAACACTGATTTGTCTTGCTAAAAATTAAGTAAATCTTTGATGATAAAAAAAGAAAGTGATGGGTATTTAATTAACAATAACATTATTTTTAGGACAACAAAAGCAACATTTGAGGACAATTCTCTCTTTACAGTTTAAGTTGCTTCTTTATGGCAACAGTACTTCAGCATCTGTGATCAAGTTTGACCTTATGAGAAAAGAAAGCAAGCAGAATTTTAACGGCTCTCTATTAGCATTTAAAAACATACAGAAGAGTTTTAACAATGTGATCAAAAGTATTTTCTACACAAACAATTGTGTGTGACAAAATAAAACAAGCACTTCAGTGAGGTAAAAACTTCAATTACTTTCATTGAGAACAGCAGAAAATAGCCAGTTACTGCCCTGTTTCAAAATGTCCAAAGACTTTATGAAGTTTTTCATCATTCTCACATCACTTTTCTGTGTTTAAGAAGTTTCAGAATTATGTTCAAAGACAAGAAAAAGTCATTTAGTGCAACATGGCAGTAATAACAAATTTAGCATATAAAAAACAATGGCTGTGACAGCTCCTATTGCTTTGGCATAAGGCTACTGAGGCAGACGGACAGAACTCAAAACCTTATCTTGCAGACCAAACAAAAGAAAATTCTGATGGATCAGCACTCTCCCATGGTAGAACATCCCTGCAGAAGAGCTGAATATGCCAGTGTATAACATGGTTAAATACTAAGAATGCAAAGAACAGACATAGCATATGCTCAAATTATTATCATGGATAAGGTCTGAAGAAATCTCCCAGTCAGTCAGCTTTTACATTTTAAGAACTGCAGTTTGTGTCCTACCCTAGAATTTGCAATCCAGGGAGTTTGCAATAAAACTCAAGTGTTTAAAACACTCACATTTATCTCTATATGTTCAGATTAAGAGATAGTGTGACTTGCTATAACAAGCATCCTAACATTTCATTAAAAGTTGATTACATCGAAGTGTTCACTGTAAATATTTTGGCAACTTGCTGCATCAGAATAATTTCAGTGAGCATAAATACATATTATAAATAATAGTTCCTGTTGACTAACAATTACATCGGATTTTAAATATAAAATGGTACAGAAAAAATACATACACTTCCAAACTACATACAGCACATCAAAAAACACAATTAGGATATTCAACTTAATTTTGTGCAAGCATTTGTTTTAGCAAAGCCAGTTTTAGACTGATGGTTATTTCTTCTTGTTGGCTTTCATTAAACTAGAGTTTTTAATGATTAAAGTTTTTACAGTGAAGTAGAACCATATTCCTCGCAAGGAGGGGCAGTTGAAATATTCACTATAAGAAGAAAAAAAACAACTAAAGCCTTCTTTCTTACACTTTCTTTTTCCACTCTTCTAATTGAGACAAGAGATCTACATGGGCTATGTCGGAGGCAGACCAATGAAATGGCTGATTTCCTTCCTACTGGTCAAGTTTAAGTTACATTAATGCTGCAACACGACATCTTGCTTAATGACTGACAGCTACCAATTATTAAAAGTGCATAAGCACTATCAGCTTTGTTTTTCCTAAAGAATATTTTAATCATAACCATGACTTCAACACAAAAGTTTCTTGCCCCTTTTTCTCAAGATCAGGTAGAGACTGACACCTGATAATATTTACTTTCAAGGTTTTAGGTATATATGTCTGCATGGTACAGAGATTACATCCTAGGCCCAGCAACCAACTGAATGAACAACCAAGCTGATAAAAAAAGTTGACCTTAAAAAATAAACAACAAGTAACTGTGATAAACAGAATGAATAAACTATTTCAGTATCTGTATACAGTTAAGCCTGAAAGGTTCAACAGTGGCAGAATGAGCACCTAAAAGAGCCAAACGTGACTCTCACACTGGCTAGAAGCTGCTCATATAAATCTCAGTAGCATAAAAATGGCAGTTTATATTACAGGGTCACTCACCAACAGCCACTGAGACAGGAAAAAAACTTGCAAAAAACCACTACCACCCAAAACCAAACAAACATACCCCCCCCCCCCCAACCCCACTGTATTTTTTAAACTATTTGAAGAAAGCTGAAAGAAGTCGGGAAGGCCATGCATCTAGCAAACAAAGCTTTTAATTTATCCAGATAAAAAAGTCCAGACTCTCTAAAGTACTCTGAAGACACTTTTTCTTGGAATCTGAGTCAAATGCACTTAACAAGCCAGCAGAAAACATTCAAAAGCATACAGCGACAAAGGAGAGATGATATTCACAACCAGTTTTACGTGTGGAACTGTATCTAACTCAGATATTCGGAGTCACTGCCTGAGTGCACCTCTCAGTTACCAGGAGGTTCAATTCTCAGTGCTGGCCCTAAGTTAGGGGGTCCTTAAGTTAGCATTACACTGTGACTGTTGGTCTACAGCTTTTCTATTGCAACGGTGTCTATCCATATGACGGGCAGACACATGAAATCTTCAAGGTACCAAAAAGAAGAAAACAGTGATGCAGAAAGCAATAACCTTAATGGCATAGCTCTTTGTCAAACCCAAGCTGCCAAGCATGTACACAAGACTTATTGTGCTCTTGTAGAGCATGAAATATCAGTTATATTTAAGGTATTATTTCCTTCTATTCCTTATATAGTTTTCTGAACTAGGCTCATTTTGGCCGAGCTTTCCTTCTTTAGGTTTTCCTTCTTTAGGTTTTCCTTCAGAGAGTGTGTTAAATCACAGATAATAGTATAGTTATATTTGGATATTTAGCAGTTATAAAGTGACATATATGACATTTTGCACACTAAACACTGCAAAAATGCATATCAAGCAAAGCAAAAACGTATCTTAAAATAATTGCACATAAAGAGACATACTCTCATTTTTACAATCACCAGAAAACAAAGCCATCTGCATGTTCCAGAGTGTCAAACTAACATATTTAGCATAAAATAAACATATTATTAATAAAAAGAATTCTTACTTTGTTGCCCGTATAAACTTGCCCCAAACTGAGACAGCTGACCTGATGTTGATGGTGATGCCAGCATCTAAAATGTAAGAAGAATAAGAGGTTATTAAAGAAGAAGATATTGTGCTCTCTTGCTCTGGAAGTTTACAACTCTATGTTACGCCAAGAAAACCAGAACAACTGAAAACTCGTTCAAAGTCATGAAAAATTTTAGAAACTCCCCAAAATACCTGCACAGTAACACCTGTAGCAGTGTATTACACATCAATAAAAATTTATGACTTCACCTGTATAAACACAGACTTTTACTTGCAACAAAGAGCACAGAAGATCTAAAAGCTTTCAGGTTTTCTACCCTTGCAGCTAGAAGACCCAACGTTACAGAAAAAGAAATATTCCTTCACTTAAATCAGAGGTCTTTTTCCTCTGCAAAACATGTCTCATACAACCAGATCAATTCCTGCTCAACAAGTGAAAGTTCTGTATTATCATTTACAATATGACTGGATAGGTAGCAGCAGCTATATATGAACAGATACAAACTTCAGGTAAGATTCCACTGTTAAAATTGTAATATCCTGCCTTAAGAGCTAGCTTCATGCTTGTATACAGATATGAACAGGACCTACAAATGTCAGAAGAAGTATTTCTTGCTCTACCATGCCCACTTTAGAGAAATCACATATTACTAAATATTTCCATTAAACCCTTCTTTATCAACTTCTAGACACCACACCAGAAATGTGACAAACTATAGAGACTCTTGGGAAGAGTAAGATCTAACTAAAAATCACCATCACCATCTATGAAGAAAGATGGAGATTTGGGTTTGCATACCCCAGAAAGAAGGCAGCTAATGTAGGCACATGACACCACATTTCCAGTCATTGTTCCAAGGGGAAAAGAATAAACTGCTCTCCATGCTTCTGAAGAAATGTAGAGTATTAATAAATTTGAGAAACAGTATTAATAACTTTTTAGACAACAGTCTAAACACTTGGAAAAAACCCCTTTGCAATCTTAAGGGAAGTTAAATATTCGAACATCCATTCCTGTATACTTTTTGTTGCTTAGCTGTTCACCAACACTAGGTATAGCTGATTATCCCCTTGGAGCAAGAAGAGTTATTAGCTGACCTAATCCCTCCATCCACACCAGAACATGCTACTTCCACTTAGTAACACATGGGCAAAGAGCTGCTCGTTTAGTGAATTAGTCTGGACTTGGACTGAATTTTAGGATGGTTTCAAGGAAAGGAACGTCTGGATTCTTAGACATAACGCAATTTCAAGCTTTTTTGATTTGAGAGTAAAGAATTCATGTCAAAATAACTTTACTGTGATAAACTGCAAATTGCTTTGTTGATATCATCTAGACAGATGTAAAATTTAAACAAACCTTATAAACTGAATCTGCTAGTTGTCTATACTGGGGCCAAATCCAGATGGTAGAAATGAGAAAGAAGACATGCAGGGTAAGTCACTAAGTATCAAAGTAGCATTCATATCTGTAAGTCACAAAGTATTTATGATTTTTTGAATATATAAAGAAGGCATGAAAAAAGAAATTACAGCAGGCAATTACTGTAGACAATCAGAAAGTACATCAGAAATATTACCTCAACATATATTACACTCACACGTATTAAGAACAAAGTGCAGATATTTGCCAGTAAGCAACTACAGGAACAAACATCCACACTAGCATACACAAGAGGTTTGAAATAGCAAGACAAGATCTTCTTTCTTAGTGAAGAACTCACTGTGAACAAAAACCCACTTTAAGTAACAACCAATGGCTTCAGCTCAGCATTCATATAACCAGGTTCACAGGCCATATCTGCATCAGCAAGTGGTGCAGCCAGAGGGAAGTACATTTGTAAAAAAGGAGTTGGTTCTGGGGGCCTAACAGCTACTGTATGCTTTCCTAACTAAAACACTTGACGCCATGGACCAGATGCCCATTAGTGAGTGGTACATGTCTGGTGCACTGCTGAAACATCTCTTCCAACCTGTTTTCATTCAGAAGGAATAAAATTCACTCACACTAATACCACTGCTCTGCAACACGAACCAAAGCATGCTGAAGTGGGAACACTTGGCAGACAAGATTTCAAAAGCACACTCCCCCCTCCCCAAACTAATCAACTGACGTTCATCAAACACTGATAAAACAAGCTGACACAGTAGTTTTTAAGAAGGAAAGACAAAGTAAAACGGTGAGGTTAAAAAAACGACATTCAAGTTTGACAAGTTGGAAAATCCTAGAACATGTTGCAAGGTGTGAAAAACTGTAATTCTGTGGGAAAAAATGAGAGGCAGAAAGTTATAAGACACCTTCAGAGACAATGCTAAAGGCACACAAGTTCAAAAATAAAAACCAACAAACCAGACACTGAGATAGAAACATCAGTCAAAAAGTACTACCAGCTTTGGGACAGATAAGCAAAGCAGTTAAGCCAAAAAAAGAATATCCCAGAAGCACAGCTGCTCAGGAAATTAAAAAACTGCTGTGATGGCATGTGATGTAATAAGCAGAAGATGATACAGACCTCAGCTTAAAAATCTTTTATTTATAATGTTAATTTGGAGTAAAAAAACCCATATTAGAAAACCCCTAAGAGGCACTAGATTACTTTAAAGAGAGAAAAAAGAATCCCACCTCTTGTACAATGAATACTACTTGGTTTTTAAAATTCATTTAAAAGCAGTAGCAAATAATATTTATTGAACACTGCTTATTAGAAAGAGGATTTTCTTTTGAATCATTGCAAAGTAGGTCACATCTATTGTGCCACTTACTTTTACATGAAAAGTTAATTGCAAAATGACTTGTAGAGAAACATTTATAGAAAACCATAATAAAGGCCAAGCGTTAAATTCAGTAAGTCTGATAACTTAATGTCATAACATGCTTAGAACATCAAAGACAACAAGCCTCAAGACAAAATCAATAAAAAATCCTGTTGATCTGTTCCAGGCAGATTAAATGAAGCATTTATCAAATCTCATGGAGAACAAATACGGTGTATGGGTATCTCACTTATTCCATCTCTGCTTTATTAAACACCTTTTTCTGTCATATCTAGGTAAGGAACAATTTAAAATTGTCTTGTTTTTCTATTATTTCCATACAATTTAGACCAAGGAAAAAAAATTAAATTCAGCAAGACCTTAACCTATACTACCAGAACCTTGATTTGCATTAAAACTGCATCGCTATGATAGTGTACTCAAACTTGGTCTACCAAAGATAATGAAGATTCAAGATGAATGGCATTAGTATTACTTAAAACATTCCTTCTGGCATTTTGCAATCATTATTTCATCTGACTGGGCTACTTGCTACATGACGCAGAAAATATAACAACTCTCCATGAGCATGCTTGCAACTGTGACTGGAAGTCACTCGAATTTCTTTTAGTCTACAATAGCCAAAGGTCATAACCTTAATAAAAACCAAAGCAGACTAAGACTTAAGGTGACTAAAGGCTCTTCCAGTTGTTAAGACCTACTAAGCTTTACCCAATTATGTCAGAATCTTAAGGAAAAAATGCTCAGATTTATAGTTGTCACAACCTAAATCAACTTGCTAGTGGTTAACAGCCACAAAACCCAGCATGGGATTTCTGCTTCTATTCCAATGTTGTATCACCAAACTAGGCAGATCTTTTTTCAATTAGCTTTCCTTGTGTTGTTATTAGGAGACAGAGGAGGCCTAAGATTTGCCTCTCCCATGGGACAAGGAGACAACTGAGCAAAAAAGACCTTGTGTAACATGAAGGGTGCACTCTGCCAGCATACTGCAAAGACCAACACTCAGTACTGGCAGGCTGAAAGACTGAGTTGATGACACTCAAGACATGGACATTTTACTCACGAGTCTCAAACAGTGACTGCGCAATTTTGATCATGGAAGATTATGCACCTAAACTCAAACCAACTGATGATCCAAGCAGATGGCCCAATTTTTCTGGACTGGTCCACACTAAGAATCATTAAGCTGTAAGGAGCTGTCAGACAATTTCCTATTCCTAGTATTGAACAAGATTCTACTGTACCTACTTTCATTACTCTTGATCAGTTTACTGCAGTAAGTTCATTTGAGAGTGTCAACAAATCTCAAAAAACCAGCACTAGGAAATGCTTACATTTGCCAGAACTGTGAAAAAACTGCTGCACCTTACAACCCTCTGAGGAGAGTGGAGAACATAGGCCGCAGCCTTCCTGAAAGCAGAGGGAGGTGGTGGGAGGGAGGTCCAGCGGCAGAGCTGGCTGAACAGGTTCCTGTCTCCCTGTGTACTGCAGCATCCTGCCTCTTCCAAGCAAAGCCCCAACTCAGTGTGGGGACAGCTGCCTGTCGCCATCACTGCCATCACATCGGCATGGTGGCACCAAGAAAACTCAGGAAAGCAATTCTGTGAAGGCTGCTACATTATGTAGTTATAGCCCAAAGCTACTTTCTTAAACACGAGGCAAGCTGATCTAGCACTACCAAGTCAACTCCTAGAAGCAAAATGTGTTAGAATAAGCAAGTTTGTGAATAATATCTGGCCTGATAAATGATGGGTTTCTCACAGATGCAAACATCAGCATCATTTTGTATTTACACTACTTTATATTTCTGGTATCTGCCATCTGTGCTGCACTATTTAATAACAACGTCTGACCCACAGCCTCAAAAGAAGAGTGCTATACTGACGTAAAAAACAGTAGTAAAACACGTCAACAAATAACAGATAAAAATACATATTTTTCTAGACTGACAATTTTTTAGTAGTGTTATTAGTCTTCCTCTTTAAACCACCTTTTAATGCAGCACTCACAAACTTCCCATTTTACAAGAAAGTATTTCCAAATCTCAGTATCATAAATCAATGAAAACCTTGTATACATATATAAATACAGGTTATTAACTGCCAGTGAAAATTATTACTGATATAAATAATTTGTGAAATATAAATCCAAATACAATACTGAAAAATAAATGAAACTTTATTCTTTCATATTTCATTATTTCTGGTTGGTTGTGATCTTCTGTCTCCAGCAACACTTGGGAAGCACAAGGAGGTAGGACCACACTGTTGATGGCAGCAATATCTCATGATCTTAGAGACAAGATACTGCTTTTGAATGACAATGACATTATTACTGTGAGGTTAACATGGCTACCCAAGTAAAACTCTAAAAACAAATTCTCCCTGTGTAGAGACATTGTTTGATAGTACAGTTTATCAATGAGCCAAATGACTACTGAAAGCTCATTGAAAGATGCTATAAAAAATGCCACAGCAATTAAGAACTAGGACAACAAAGCAAATATTTTATACCAACTAAATAACTACCTGCATACAAAAAAAACCCAAACAAAATGCCCACCACTGAGCTAATAAACCATCAATATTACAAAACAGGATGTTCAATGAACTGAGTCACTGGGTAAGAAACCATAACATTCCCATTCCAGAAAGTGCACATGATTTTATGCATGGAATTAAGCTAGTTCAAGGCACCACTTCAAAAGCTAAAGCTTACATGTAAAAATAATTATTATACATCGTGAAGTGAAGATGCAGTAAAATAAAGCTTCTAGATAAAGTGAAGATGAAGCACAGAAACAGGTACAGAACACCTACCACAGTCATTTAATTATTATATAAAAAGCCTAAATACAAACTCAGTCATAGTGAAAATTATACTACAGTCATCAATAGTAAAATTAATTTCCTTGTGACATAATTCCAAATTGTAAAGGGATGTGAACTAACTTACATTCAGATATATATTTGTCAGACACATACTTGCATACTGTGTGAAAGAGTATAAAAACACACTTTTGTCCCTAAGCAAAATTACTTTATGATGTATTGTTTTATTTGATAAATCCATTTAAGTGCAAACTTACAGGTGACACAGTAAAGGGTGCATTTTATATTTGAAACTTTTTTGTTCTTTCAGCATACTGTATAACTTTCTTATGAATATGCACGCTATAGGCAGAACGACGATAGGCTCTGAAAGGGAACTGCATTAAAACACGAAGTTCCTTGACTTGTTATTAATCTCATTCCCTGCAAATATTTCCAAATATTTTCACCAACGGCACTGCAATTTTCATACATTTAAAGTTTGTTTGTTTCCATTAGGGCTTTTGCTTTGTTTTTTGTTTAGGGTTTTTTGGTTTGTTTTTTTTTTTTTCCTTTTGTTGGTTGTTTGGGTTTTTTCAAAAAAAACCTTATTGTGTACTCAGTAATACATGCAAGGAATGGTTAATCACTCTTCTGGAAGGCGAAAAGTAACTCTGTTGCTTTGTAACTCACACTTCAAGAGTGAGGCCTAAGCCATGTGTTTCACAACGCAAGCAGGGCAAACCAACCCACTATTCAGTCAAATCTACAAGAATGTTTATGTGCAAAGTAATGCACGTGAAAAGATTCATTTGCCATTTACAATTAAAGACATTAATCTATTTATTTCTCAAAATAAACTTTAGGGTTTTTTCTCCCTCCACAAATGGATCAAAACTATTCAGACAATTACAAGTTAGGTTAATGTACAGTATCTCTATTCAGCCAACCAGCATTAGTGTGAATGCTACAAATGCTCCTGACACAAGGGGGTTTCATGGGAATTCTTAAATACATACAACTCCGTATGAAGCATCTGAAGTAAAATTATGACTACGGCAAGAAAAATACCTTAGAAAACAAGATACCATAGGCTTTCTCAGAATCCTAAAATAATAGCAATAAAAAGTCAGCAATTCATCTGGAACAATGAGGTTCAGCAGCCTTAAAGCCAAAGTTGTCTCCAGAAGACTGACTAAACTCTTACACATTTAGTTATTTAGTTTCCAAAACCTAGCAAGATTCTGGATCTCAATCACAATGGCAAGCTAAGCCTTCAGGGTTTTCTCTGTTGCAGAAGTACCATCTCCTTATAAGGCCAAGTATTTCAAAACACAGTAAAAGTAAAGGTTCTAGAAATCAGTTAAAGAGAATCACAGTAAAAGGCCTTTGACTTGACTTGGCTCTTTGTTGTGCCAGCACCACTGACATCTGCCTTCATGCAATTGTCTCATGACAGAGGAACCCCTGAATTTCATCCACCACAGACGTGCTTCAGCTCAGGATGGAAGACACCTCAGGAAAGCAGGCTCCCAGAATCAACAACACATTTTTCTGTACTCAGTATCCAAATCTGAGAACTTTATAGTGCTAGGGAGCTAGATAAACAACTGCAATGAGACAAATCTAATCTTCAAGCTAGATCTCACCTGCCACAATTAGAAGTAAAAATCGGAAGTATTACTCCTACCTTACTGCAACTGGGAATCTGTTGAGCAACTGGGAAAGAAAATTAACAGCAAAGCACTGGGCCAAGATTTGAAAAAAACATTAACTGAAAAAAATCTCCTAACTTTCCTGATTGGGCAGACCTTCATTAAAATGCATGTCTGTCTACTGTCAGATTTATGACTACAGTTCAGAGCAACAGAAGATGCCCTGATCTTATACTCTCAAGTACACATTTTCAGTGGACTGGGCTAGATTAGTCAAACCTTGTGGAGCCCTTCTTACGTTCTCATACATGGGAAATCAAAGAAGTTCAGACTGAATAGGTTCAATCTTTTCTCAAAGCTCATCTGCACTTTTGTTTTGTTCATTTAACAACTGTAGTTTCAAAAGTACATTAAGGGCCTTGAGTTACTAATTTTAACCACTGTCACTCTAACCAAATAAAAATGCATGTATCCATGTCCTGAAAATTATTTTGCTGAGTGCACAGACAGCTCAATTAAGTTGGTGAAATTAGCCACAAGTAAGCTTTGCAATTATTTTGTGGGCACACAGTGCATCATCTTGTCAATTTATATTACAAGGACCCCACTTGTTTCCAGTCAAAAGTTAAACTATTTTCTCAACCTCTTCTGTGTTATTAAAGTACTATAAAACACCTAATTTCTCAGTCAAAGGATTATTGACCTGGTTATCATGCACTGACCAAGTGCAGAAAAATTCACAGAGCATTCATGCATACACTCTCTGTTCCACTTCCCTACTTAGCTCAGCAAGTGTGTGCTGATTCGAGGCAAAGCAACTTATTTAGTAAAAAAGAAGCATAAAATGTCTTGAGCAAGATGTAATCTCATATAAGGAACCAAAATTGTGGGCCTAAAATAATTTATCCAATCAGTATCTGTATGATCTTTGAAGCACTTGTGCATGTGAGTAACATGCAACTTTTCCATTTCAATTACCGCATTAGTCCTGTTTATCTAGAACTGCTTTTTCTAATGAAGAAACAGGTAATTTAAAAGAAAACTTCTAGCTCTTAGCTACACTGAGGCTGAAATAGAAGTAACACATCCAAAATTATTTGCTGCTAGTTCTTTCCCCATGTCAAAAGTCTTTGAAGTTTAAGACAGGACTTGGCTTGACTTTACGGTAAAAATAAAGTGAAAAGTAAGTTTTGAAGTTTATACAAATATGCTTGCAGTAACAGTCTTTACCCCAAATTTTAGGAGGATTTCACCATTCCCTATGTTCTTCTGCTTGCAACATACATACACATGAGCAGCAACAGTTTCTTGGAAAGTAATAACTTTCAAGATCAGAATCAGTAAAACTTCAAAGTGAAAACCAGAAACACCTAGTTATATCCAGTATAAGGGTAAATACTAAACAAACTTTAGCCCCTCCTGAAGAACAGTATTTAAGGAGGCCTTTCACAGAGGCTTCCACCAAAACCATTCTATTTCAGTCTGAAGAACTCTAGAAGATAAATAAAACATAAATGAAGGACTCTGCATTCATATGTACATATCATACACCAGACAGAAAAGAAATTAACATTTAAGTAACTTCTTTACAGGTCAGTTGCAAAACCCTACAACATTAATTTTATCTGCTTTCAGTAAAGACATAAACGAAGCTGAAAATGAAAAAAGAGGAGTAATTTAAATTGCAGTAAAACTGCACCTTGTTTAGGTAATATAAGGGTGATTTACTTCTTTCCCCAATATTTCTTCTACCTTTATTTTATTCCCTTAGTAGATGTGAAGACAGAAAGATTCAAAGTGCTTCAAGACCTAGAATGCTGGAATTTTTCCCCCAGGTGTTCATAAAAGTGGATCTAGGTTTTGAAGATCAGTCTTTATTATATTACTTGGAGAAAATTCTGAGCAATTTTAGTTTAGCCTGTCAATACTGTTATCTAAACAACACAGTCAATATATTTACTTTCATATAAAACATTTTTAGCAAAATTCTAGATGGAAGACTGTTTGAAAACATGGTTATTTTCAGAAGGAAAAGGTTTTCAGAGCTGCAAAAGAAGTTGGAAACTAAGAGAATGTAACAACCTTTCCAACCATTTTAATCTACTGTGAGCCAAATGATAAACAGCAAATGGAACATGTATTACACAATATATGTTTAGCTATACATGAGTGATCAAAGGTGTACAGTCAGTACTACCACCACCAATTTATTTTGATAAAATTGTAAAAAAATTAGAATAGCATAGTTTAAAATTTCATAAGCATAAACTCAGAAAGTTGTAATGGTTGATAGTGAAGCTCCAAGAGCTCAGGGAACCTTAAAAATTACTCGGAAATAAAATTTTAAAAAGCTTTTGCAAATCCACTCTTCTATTTCTTGTCAGAATGACATCACTCTTCTGCCAACTACAGTAGGCTTCTATGCCCCATTTTGGCCACTTCTCCCACAAGCTTTCACGATTTCTCATTTGTCATTCCTGGTGTCTGGAACACCCACCTTCCTTCCCTTGAAGTGCCATTCTAAGATCCACTTCTGCAACTCTGCCTACAGAAGAAGTAGGCAACTAAAACACACATTCACTGTGTCAACAATGTGCCAAGCCATCAGCTTTCACTGTGTACACTGTGCAGCATAGCATTTATCTCACTTCACCTTTCTTACTACACCATAATGATTTTTCCCTCAGTGCATCAAATCTAAAAGTGGGGATTTAATGCACAAAAATCACTTTGGAGAAATACTGTCTATTGGTTTTGAGAGTGCCAGCTGCACCTCATGGTGACCACAGAAAGGACATATATTCAACATCATAAATAATCCATTGTGCCTATGTGCATCTGTGGTACATGTACACATGTAATCAACATAAAGAGAAAAGAGCAGCCCATTTAGTTTTCTTTATACTGTACTACATTTTAATCCTTTGCTGGCTCACCTCAAATTTCTTATCAATTTATGAAACTGAATTCGAAAGCGGCATTTACGCTTTTTTGTTTCACTTTGTCTGAAAAGGTCTTCTACTCTCTAAACCTATTTCTTTCTCTTTGAAAATTTAAATTAAAGTTCAGCTAAGAGTGTGTAGGAAATGCTTATGTTGATACAGGTCAAGGTCTTTCAAGACTATGTTCACAACTGCTATTAACTATATTTCTGGACAGCCTTGGAGGCAGACTTGAAGCATTTGCACCTTTTTAAAAATTTGAATGGATTTTTTTTTTAATTAGAAAGAATATGTTGCTTACACATATTAAATGCAAGCCTGCCATGAGATGATATTACTGACCTGCAAGTGACATGAACTTCAAGTCACACTTTCAAGTCCTCCGTGTATTTTGACATGCCACTCCATATAACAGTGAAATACTTTCCCGCCTAATTTATTTAGCTTTGGTAAGAAGCAGAAGAGCTTCAGTAATGCCAACGCAGTTCTAACATACAATTTGTTATTACCAAGGGGAAAAAATGTTTAGGAATTACTAGTTTCGAACTTCATGGCATTACAAATAGGAGAAATACCTAACTTAGAATACTTCAGCAAACAAACTGCACAAGGCATTTTCAGAAACTAAAAGTGGCTGAAGATGTAAAAGGCAAAACCACAACAAAAAACACTGCAGACACAGCATGTAAGCACAAGATATAATCAATAACTCAATTTAAATTACAAATACAATTCTTCCAGATGAAAAAAAAACAACCACTGGCAAACATATGGCTGAAGTTCACATGAATAAATTCACTAAAATTAAAGCACTTGCCACGGGAAACGGCCACGTACAGATTAAAGCTAAATGAAGCCCCTTCTCACATACATTTCACATACTTGAAACTATTTCAGTACTGAAAGAAGGAAAAATAAGTTTATTTAACTTACATCTTTTTCTGACCGATGTGGGAACATCGATGATTGGCTGTAGTACATGTTCTCATCATGGTAGTCACCATCAACCCCCTCTACAAACTTCTTCCTTGAAGCACCAAACATGCTGTTTGTCACCTAAATAAGAAGAAAAGTTATTATATTCCATATATAATTTGGTTTGCTACACACTTGGTATATATTTTAAATATATATATATGTAAAGATTGATAAAAAACCCTGTTTCTAAATATCTGAATATTCCGCTTAAAAATACTTTCCATATATTGCCAATGTAGTGGTTCTTTCAAGAGGGATTTTCATGTGACAAACTCATATTCCAGAAACAACTGGGGTGAGGAGAGGGGACATGTTTTATTTTTTGGAAGGGTGCTGTTATGTTTCTTGGTTTTTGAGTTCCATGACCTTACACTCAAGCGTATTTAAAACTAGAACATGTCAGAAAACAAAAGAGCAAACTTCCCTAGTTTTCCTCTCCTCAGGTAAACATTTTCAGCCTAAAAGGAAATAATTAAGGAATATTCTTTGGAGCTCAGCCGCCTTAAAAGAAATAACAAAACTAAAAGAGAGAAGAAAAAAACCAAGAGATCTGTGAAATCTTCCATGTCTCATCAGCTGAACTTGGAACACCAGCTTTCTACTTGAGCCCACTCAGATCCATGATTAAGTAAGAGAAGGTTGAGCTTAACCACACACAACAACCTCATCACAGACTGGCAAAGTTACTGCAGACAGCCCATAAAAGCCCACTAGATTTTATTTTACCCTTACTCATGCACACAGAGCTGATAAGTCAGGAAATGGACACTAAAGAAACAGCAGCCACACAGCTGGTCACAGAACCTTAATTCATTAGAAAATTTAATCCTGCAGCAAGGTCATACAATGTCACTAAAACATCTACTGCACACAGTGCATACTTACATACCTGACTCTCATTTAATCATCTGACTATGAAGCTATAGCCCAGCACAGTGTGCGCTAACCAAGCCCTGTTTTATCCAAACAGGTTAATGTTCAAACAAGCAAAGCAGCACATGTAGGTCAGCACAGAGCAACTTGCCCAGTTCCTTGTACCATATGGGGAGACTGGAGAGGGTGCAACCAACAGGATGATAATCAACCCTAAGCTACTGCCCTATATAATTTATCTTCACAAGGATCTTTATCATCTTGAAAGGTAAGGAAGATAAGGTACAGTTAGCTTATGAAATGCTCTGAACCTTTAGATTTACTGTCTCCACTACAGCATTAGATAAACTTAAAAAACACAGGATTTTTAACATTTTTTTTTTCCAAAGAGTCAGTTTGCACTACTTCAGCTCATGCCTGAAACTGAAATTTCAAAATATTTTTTTTGGTTGGCTGCAAGAAGAGTTACTTTCAGCCAGAAATCCTCTTGACAGAAATCCCCGCTGACACAACAGTACTGTGATATTCCTGTGATACTCCTAAGTGTAGCTTATTCAAATTTCACCTTTACTGATGAAGATTTCTAGGCAGTGTTTAAAAATAACACGGCTGTTCCTATACTGGTAAGAACTAAACCCCATGATTTCAAAGTCATAGTACTTTTGAGTTAAAGTAGTCAACACCTGGGATGCATTTAATACAGCTATACCCACTGAATGGTCTCAAAACATCTGGCTAAACGTAAGTCTATTGCACTGCTCCTTCAAGAGGATTTCAGATATTCAGACTACTGATATTCCAGAACAAATGTAAAATCTGTTACAAATATGTGAAGGATGGCATGTAAAGGTACTGCATATCTTCCCCAGATGAAACTTGTATTTTATGTTTTTTACAAAAGATGTGCAAACGTAAGGTCCCAAAGTGCTAGAATGCAATCAGCTGACTTTCACACTTATAGTGAAGCTTTCATTACACTGTAAGCATATCCCACTGTGTTAATCCCCTTAGAAAGCAATTATCACCTACCAGATGGGATGGAGCATTTAACAGGCTAAGGGGATTATCTTGTCCTTTGCTCTGCCTGAGTAAAGCACAGAGATATGAGCAGTTGCCTTTAACTGCAGTAAAAAGGACAGTGAAATGCTTTGGTGAAGCTATCTTCAGCAATGAAGAGAAGCTGGAGTCTCATCCAACTCCTGCTCTTGAGAAGCAGAAAAGCAGCTTCTCACAAGTCCCAAAGAATTCTTTGGTACTCCTTTAACAATATCTGGGATAAGAAAAGGATTATTTTTTGCCACATAACCTTCTCTTGTGATACATCATCAGAGTAACAACTAACTGAATTGTGATAGAAATCAAGTCACTGACACACACACAGTACTGTACTAATGTAATACCTAACCATGAGCTACAATAAGGGAGCTCCATAAGGGGAAAAAACTACTCTGTCTTTGACCCTGCAGATTTTGATCTTATTTCTGCGAAGGTTCACACAGGCTGGCTACATATGCACTGTAAAGATTTCTGAGTCAGCGGGTCAGAGCTCTCAAAACACGCGTCTATAGCTGCTGCAAGAAAGTTCATATGTCCAAATATAAAGTCTTTCTACTGAAAAGCTGAAAGATATTTTAAATTCTCCACTAAATTCAAACTTTCTAAAAGATTATTTTCTGTACTGATAATCATATATGATGGTGGCCCAAAAAACTAATCGAGGCTATGCCCTGAAAACTGATGAAGTACAATGATATTAACACAGAGTCTGACAGGAGCATGGTTATTAAGAAAGAAATGATGAAAACTTTTAATATTTAGATAAATATTTATATTCTTATTGGAAATCCATATTTCTACATGACACCTAACAGAACTGTGCTGATGAACTCCAGAGAACAGAGCAGGCTGCAGCTGTAGGGGAAGAGAGGAAGGCTGAAGAGCCTGCAGTGCTCCTGTCTGCTACCCAGCTGCATCACTGCACCCAACTACCCTAAAGACCTCCAAAAGCTTTTTGCAGAGACTGACACTTCCTAACAGCAGCATTTTTGTAAGTGATTTTGTGTTGTTCAACGCTGCCAAGTGAAGCAGTCGCATGCAATGTTCAAGCTATCCAAACTCCCACTGAGGGAAGTGGTACAGGCACTGGAAGGCATTCTGGCAACTGCCTGCACCCCTAACAGGATTCTACTCCACTAGAAAGAGCTGTCACCTGTTCTTAGGGTGAACCACAGCACAGATCACAACAGAGAAATGTGGTGGCAGAATTCACACTGCTATCCAGCCCCGTCACAAAACTAACAGCACAATAACATGAGGCAAGGTGCTAAAAACCAGTAACAGAAAGAGCAGGAACTGGGATTAGCGACTTAAGCTGCAGCTGCTGTAGCCAGGTTGCTTACTTCGTGCTCATTCTGAAGCTAAAACCAGCAGCCAATTTATCTACTTCCCAGTAGTCACTGGTGACAGTAAAAGGCTGACAGACTTCAGAATCAGAGCATTGATTATGACTTATTCCCATGCAGACTTTTACATTACAGCAGGTTTATGCAATGACAGTGTCATATTGTTGCCAGGTTAGCAGCAGGCACCTTCCAAACTATGTTAACTTGTTCCGGTATCCACTAACATACTCATTAGTCACTCATGCTACGAGCATATGCACAGATATTGGAAAAACACTGTTGTGGTACTCTTTGTAAGAAGGTGTGAGAATAACTGGGTCTGTGCCAAATGCAGGCAGATCTGCAGATGGAACTTAGTTGCTTATTTCCTAGGACAAGAAGCCACCAGGAAACCTCACACACAGACTGCAGCTACCTTTTCACAGACTGATAGATCCCTGCCCAATCAGCTATGAAAGTAAATACAGCAAAGTTCATGCAGCACTTACAAACAGATTTTAAACCCTTTGGAAAGTGACAGTGACCTGAAGGTTTTGGACCTTCAGGTACAGGGTCTAGACTAGTGAGGTGAAGGAAAGTAGAAATCAGCTCTTGTATTTAAGTTCCTGATTCATACATATACATACACACACACACACACGCCAACATAATCTCACAGAAATGGTATGGCAATTGCATGGCAATTTTATTAAGCAAAGAATTCTTGTCTCTCAGACTAATGTCATACAGATCTCTCTCCTAATCCTCTAACTACTCTTCCTGTTCTACTGTGGGAACTCAGTTCTCTGTTGCACAAGACACACTGGCAGTGTAACCATTCATTAAAAATGTAAAAACAGTGCACTTAGGTCAGTTCATCCTTTAGCGTAATATTGCAAAAGTACTTACAACTCCCACTGGTAGGCCCATGCAAAATATTATTAGAAAATATTCATGGTGACAGAGGAAAGAAAGGGAAGGAACTACATGTTAGGATGGAGTTAAGAGAACTAACCAGCCACGTGGCCACAAACCACGTCCACTTCTAATCAAGTGAACACATGTGCTTCTTTCAAAGCATGAGCTGCACCTGGGTCAGGGCAACCCTTGGTATCAACACAGGCTGGGGGATGAACAGATCAAGCGCAGCCCTGCCAAGAAGGATTTGGGTGTGTTGATGAATGAGACAATGCCAGCAATGTGCACTCATAGACCAGAAAGCCAATTGGATCTTGGACATCCAAAGCAGTGTGGCCAGCAGGGAGGGGATTCTGCCCCTCTGCTCTGGTGAGACCCCACCTGGAGAGCTGCATCCAGCTCTGGGGTCCCCAGCATGGGAAGGACATCGCCCTAATGGAATGAATCCACGGGAGGCCACCAAGATGATTACAGGGATGGAACATCTCTCCTGTGAGGAAAGGCTGAGAAAAATGGGATTATTCAGCCTGGAAAAGGTTTTGAGGTGATTTAATTGTGGCCTTCCAGGACCTGAAGGGAGCCTACACAAAATATGGATCAGGCAGTGACAGGACAAGAGGGAATGGCTTTAAACTGACAGCAAGTAGGTTTAGATTAATGTTAGGAAGAAATTCCTTACCGTGCGGGTGATGAGGCACTGGCATAGGCTGCCCAGAGAAGTTGTGGATGCCCCATCCCCAGAGTTTTTGGGTTGGATGGGGCTGTGAGCAATGTGGTCTAGTGGAAGGTACCTCTGCCTTGGCAGGGGTTTGGAACTAGATAATCTTTAAGGTCCCTTCCAGTCCAGGCCACTCTATGATTCTATGTTTAAAACTCACAACTTCAAGCTAATGTTAATCAAGCAAAATGCAATCAGAAACCTGATAAGACCTTTAAATTCTTCTGTGGAACATTTCCTAACAACCACTACAGGAGAACTAGAAGCACTGTACAAATGTTACGAACTTGAAGGATCTAATAACCAGTTTGCTGTGGTCACTGACCTTTATCCTTCAGCTGAGAACACAACACAAAACAACAATCAATCCTTTTTAAAATAAGATTTAAAGAGAAATATTTTTAATTGTGAGGAACACTGCAGTATAGCGTATTTCAGCACACAAAAATGTGTCACCAATAACTGAAAATATCTTTGTGAAACTGAATTTGGATGGGAAAACTATTAAAAGTTTTGTCTTAAGCTGCAAGAAAATCTTCTTCAAAATTTACTTATAAAGTGGTACTATGATTGTACATTAATATGTTAGTTTAACAGCCTGACGCAAATTATACTATTGAAAAATGAAAACTAATTATATGTTTTCATTTTGCCATATTACTATAGGTAGTGCCCAAGGAGAGCTCACTCACAGCCAAACATTAACACAGCCAAATCTAAACTAAGATGATACTATAAAAACTCGCAGGAGAATTAATACTTTTAATTTTCTACAGAGTAGAAAAACCAACACTGAACTACAACTGATAAAACTCATCATCTTCATGAGAGCTGAAAATTATACATAGTAAGACAAGTTTAAAAAAAAAAATAAACAGAAGAAACCATTTCAGGAATTCCAGCAATATCTTCCCTTTCCGGCCTCTCCAGTGACTATGGTGGTTGTCAACATGCACACTTCATCATATGGAAGCAATTAAAAGTTGTAATCTCAGTCTGATGTTACAGAGCTTCTACCCATTTAAATACTGCTGCTTCTGATCTTGCTGCCTAGGTCTTAATAAGCAAAGGCAATTATATTCTGTCACAAATCACTGTTTTCATATAAGATAATATACTTGCACATCTGAAGTATCTGCAAAAGTGACCCTTAATGAGCCTTTCAGTGAGACATAAGTGTCTCTCAAAATGCCTATCAAAAATCACATGAACCACCAAATCAGCCTGCAATTTAAGTCAAAATACAGAATTTGGGATTCCACCAGTTGGTTAGCTAGCATAAATTCAATTTATAGTAAAAAGTACTATTGTTTATGGTCTTATTTCTCAGTGTCAAAGATAATTCCTATTTAACCCAAAGTGGAACTGATATACAATAGAATATATATTACCAAGTTGCTAAATGCAAAAAAATCTTTCAAATCCCAAACCTTCAGTGATAAGTTAAAGCTATTAAAAAAAAAAAAAAAAGTACACTGGTACACTGGTACGAATAGATCTATTTCATTTTCTATATTAAAGACAAAACAAAGCTAGAAGTTGAGATCCTTTGTTCTCTCATTTCATTTCACAATCACAGTCTGTCCACTTCTCCAAGGTGAATGATAACCTCTACCAGTTCTACCAGTACACTGTATGATTATGCTACAATACTCCCTCAAACAACAACTTCGTAATACCCAAAAGAACATCATCATGGCAAACGGAATATTTCACTATATTTCTCTTTTTGTTAAAAAGTTTTTTTCCTTGATTAGCTTAATACTGGCACAGTTTTGCAACCATTGTAAGAATACAATAGTATAATAGGTATTTTGTTCATCTTCTGTTTCTGTGTGACCTGTTCTAGGCGACCCTGCCTTAGCAGGGGGTTGGACTAGATGATTTCCAGAAGTTCCTTCCAACCCTAATGATTCTGTGATCTTTAACAACTGGCTTAATATTCTTTTAAGTTATGTAAGTCTTTAAGTTTCAATCTCAGAAACATGGGAGACTAAAAGACCACCACAACACGAGAGACAAATCTGTCAAAAAAAATTTTAAGTGGGATAGCCTTTAGAATAAACTTGTGTCATATGATACATAAATTGATTTTCCACATTCATGCAGCATTGTAGAAAATAACAGCAATTACAGACTTATGCAGGTCAAGTCTCCGAGTAGTCGAAGATGTAACTGATCTCCCTGAAACACTGCATAGTCTTTCCTTTCAAAAAGTAACTATGACAGACAAGATGTACAGTAACCTACATGCAGGCACTCCACACAAAAATTTTGAGCATCAGTGAAATAAATGACATGTAGTTAAGATTTTAGACTACCCGCCACTCATATTCTCAAGAACTATAATCTACAGGGTAAAGTTTTACAAGTATTCTATGAAGTATAATAATGCTTTCAAAAGCTACACTAAAACCATGAATCTATGCCACATGCAAACTGTATCCAAGAAATGCAGTCCCTAACATCAAACCAGCCACAGAAATTCTCCTGAACAAGATCGACATGCTGTTTTTAACCATCTTTAACTCTTACGAAATAAAGATTTTAAAACACTCCTGAAATAGAACACCACAGGAGGAGTAGGAAAAACCGTCCTACATTAAAATAGTAACAAACCAACACTGAAATTACTAAAGCTGAACTTGAAAATTGTGATTGCAAGAAATTCCATTTGGTCTCATAATACGGTTGACATCATGCCCATCCTGGGGCAGAGTCCTGCAGGTTCTCCTCCTACTAATCACAGGCACAAAACTTGGAATATATTAGAAACCAACAGTAGTTGGGGATATGACTTTTCATTAAGCTGGATGCCTTTTATGGGTCTGGTCAATGAGTTATTAAGAAAATAATTTTCTGACAGACCATTCAATAAAATCCAAACACATACAAGGAAGACTTTTCAAATACAAGAAAGACAACAAGAGATTTGCAGAAGCAACAAGGGCAAACAAACTTGTGCTCCATCTAGAGCAGCTTGGGGAGAAATCAAGATGATGAGACATGCATTCCACCTTAGTCACTGAATGACCTGAGAAGGAGAAGCGTATCTCCTTTGTAGACACAGCAATGAAGTCACAAGTCCTGACTACTGCACACATCTGCACACCCACACACATAGTGTAAAACACACAGCTGTATTTTCTGTCAAGGACATGGTTTAGGAATTTTGTCCACTGGGAACAAAGACTACTTGTCTGATATTATTATAAAAATAAACTTTCCCTATAAAAACTGGTACTTGGTTAATGTAGAAATGAGTCAGTCTTAGAAAGGAGAAATTCAGCTGTACAGTTTGTAAATAAATAAGCAAAAACCCTCAAAATTCCTTTCCAGAAAGATAATGAAATGTCTTCAAATACTCTCATAAACTCATTACTACAGTGTCATTTCTCCTGGCTCCTCAAAAATTCATTTTGTGAGTTTCTCTCAACCAGTATTTTGCATCTCAGCCATAATAAAAAACTGCCATTGGAAGGTATCAGAATGGCAACCTCCTACCTTCTTTTGCTTGATAACCTTTGACTCATCTCATTATGTAATTCAGAACTAAACTGGTTGAACACTACTTGCAGTTTAAATTAAAAACTGATTTTGTAATTGAAAAACATTGCAGTTTGCTATATGAACTGCATTACTGCTTTTGAGTATTTCACTGTTGACACAAGTTTTGCTGTTTTTCAGGAATTACCCTTTTATAACAAATTAGAATAAGATAACCTCTTATTCAGCAGGTTCATCTATTTGAATTTTATTTCCAATTTCATACCTGAGCTTGTCTTTTTTGTTGCTTTGTGGCAAGTTCTTTTAATAAAATAAATAAAAAGACACTTTACCCAATTAGAAATTCTAGATCTACTCAGATACCCTCTGGAGAATTCCTTAATAGAGCATATACAATTGTAAAGCCCAGCTTTAAAAGATCAGAAAATCCCTATTACACTAAGTTCTTCAGAAATAACGAAATTCTACCATTCCCTCCAGGCCCCAGAGAAAGAAGTTGAAATTTGACATTTTCTTAAGCATTGCAATCCTCAGAGTAAATTGATAAAAACACAACTTCTGTGTTCAGCAAAATTCTGGTGCAGCTAACTGTGCATATAGCCAAACTCACATGATGCATGTGCAGTCTGAAAGCTGGATCAGGTAACTGGAGAAATGAACCCACAAAGTAAAATCACACTAAGCACATGCACATTGTTCTGAAGTTCTCAGAAATGTGACAGATTCTATAAATTTCTCATGGAAGCAAAAAAGGAAATGGTGACCAAAAAAAGCCAACAGTTCAAAGTTTGCACTTCCTACACTAAAAACTCATTTCTGCATGAAATAAGTCATAGAACTGGTTATAAGTAACACCAACTGAAAACTCAAAGAAGGGTGCCAAGACAGGGCAAAGCAGATATAAGGAATAAGAAGCTTGAGTCTGAAAAAAATTGTTGTAGTTTGCACTGGCAACAGAAAACATGATTTTAACAAGGACATACCATTCTGACCTCAGAGTACTGGTCCTCTCTTCAGGTAGTACTCCCTCTCTGCTAGAATGCACCAAAACAGGGCAGTTTAATGTATGTTTCACGACACGTGTATGAGCATGCAGCAAGGATTCTTAAGGGACATAAATGCACTCCTATGAAGAGAGCTAAGCAGGTTAAGCGATAATCAGACAGGCCATAAGCCAGGTTTGGAATTCTAGCATCTTAACTCTTTGAATCCCCAGACAGGTCAAATATGTTAAAAAATACAAAGAAATACAGCATGACTTTTGATAAAAAGCTTAGAACAGTTCTGGGAGAAGAAAAACACTTTTAAGACTTTTCATTCATCACTGGTATTTAACAGTCATCACAAATTCAAAAAAGACATTTTTAATAGCAATTATAACAGAAGTTAACTAAGTAAGATTAAGTAATTTGGACTCCAGCTTCACAATTAAGAGAGCTGCAATGCTGAAGTATTTCTTCTCTATCAAGTGCTATAGTTCCAATATCAGCATGACATACTTTGCTACCTCTGATGTTTGGTAACACTCCCAGCTGCTCAACAATTTTTTCCACAAACAACAGACAACTCAGACAATGCACAAATGGACCAACACAGCTTAAACTAGAAAACAAACCTTGTCTAGTCCAAGCCAGCACTATAGTCTGACTTCTGAAGCAGAGATAGCTGCTCCCAGTATCAAAGAAATGATACAAAGGTTTCATTATAAGGAGCATCTCAAAAACCTTTATGTTGATGAGTCCTCTCAGAAGCTATCAAAACAGAAGAAAACCCCTCGTGGAGTAACATGCTGACATTTACACTGAAATCAGAATCTGCCAAATCAGAAATTTTCACAAGGAAAGCTGGTGGTGAGGAAAGAGGAAACAACACTCCCAGATTTTAGGGAGGCTGTATCCCTCCAGGGGGTGCAAAAGTGAAAACGGCCTGCATCAAGGACACTGTCAGGGCAGGAGGGGGTAGCATGGGAATGGAAACCGATGAGTTAGAAACATGAAGGTCAGTTGGGCCTCACAGGCAAGGGAAGATGGTTGCAAGGACAGTGTTGATATGCTTGTCAGTAAGCAAGATGACCACATGCCTGCTCTATTGCTGGGAGAGTGTTTTTTTCCCATTTCTCTTAATCTTATTGTGGTCCCTCACATCACACCTAAGCCAAGCCGACACAGTTTCATCTGCTAAGTGCCTCCAGCTATCTCTGTAGAGTCACAACCTTACATACTGTTCAAGCAATATTTAACACTTCCTACGCACCCAAATCAGTTGAAATCAAAAATGCCCATTGATAAACTTTCCAGAACTGTATTTCTGTAAAATATTAAGTCTTATTAGATGATGTATGTCACCATATCTATCAGGTATTCTGCATCTGTTCACTGGACACTGTCTTGGTTGGTTTATTTACTGTTTAAAAAACTTTGCACTATATATCAGACAGGAAGACTAAAAGCTCGTAAACCAAATGGAAAAAACAAACTCTGAAGTGTTAATTCAATTTGGGTTCATGATCACATGATTTAAGTGTTTTCGTCATGTCAAATCTCTTTTATTGTATGAGAAGAATAAAAGATTAAAAATTAAAGAATAGGGCTCCTTTGACTTTTTATTTGCTTTCAGCTGAGACTCTCAGCCAGAAGGCCAGATTTCTGCATCTGTGCTTCAGCTAAAACGGCAACCATTGCTCCAGATGGGACACTTCCACGATGATTGTGAACAGGCTCCTCTTTCCAGGAATACTGCAGTTATCTTTTTTTTTTTTTTTCGGTAAGCACAGCACCAATTCCACTAACTTTTTAAGACAGCTGCACTGCCTACCTATTTCTTACTGGATAGAGTCGAAACTTCCATGTTTGGTTAATCTAAAATACTGTATTTTAAATAAGCCCTGGCTTCCCGAGCATTTCCTGCAGCTAAGCACTGTACAAGTCAGATGCACAGCATGATTAATAGCATAACAACAGAGTATTTTTTTCTTTCATTACTCTGATGGAGTTTGTTGACATTAAATAAATCAGTACTAGACCCATTTCTACTCCAGCTTCTGCCAGGGTGGGGGGGTGGGGGAAGGTATGTTGCTGGTGTTTTGGGGGGGTGGCTTTTTGTACAGGGAGCACAAGGTAGATAAATCTTTACCTGAATAAGAGAGCAGCTACTTTTTACCTTCTACTCCAGTACATTCACACATATAGTATTTAATGTAAGCTGCTAAACATTTGTTTGAAGCACCTCAGGAAAGACACAATATTTTTTAATTTAAGTTGAATTTTAAGAAATACAGGCTTCCCTTTGGTTTGGGCTTTTTTTTTCCTCCCGGAGGTATTCTAAAAATAGAAATAGCTGAGACTATTCTGGCCAAAAAATTTATTCTGCACACACAGCACATCAAACATCTTGTCTTACCTTAAAATACAACGGGAAAATTCAAAACATTAAGTATGTTTAATATATTGAATCCTTGAAGAAAAAGAAATATTTACGAGCTGCCACAACCTCCTGGCAGCATACTTGCCTCTCAATGACTCTCCTTCTCCAGACTAATGTTATGGTCTGCAAAAACAGAAACATTTCCCAGGAGCACAGACAGGTTAAAGTTAAATTCACTTACTTTTTAGAGTGTCCTCCTAAAACATACATATGAGTCTGTGACTCTTTGGGGCAAATACAAAAATCCAAGTCAAAATTACAGACTTTTACCCTTTGGTTATTTATTTACTGGGTTTTTTAAAAAATGAAACTCTTTGAGAGATTTCCTAAATATTCCAGGGCCTGTTTCTTGTAACCTTCTGATTACACAGCCAGGCTATGTTGTGATTACAGCTGTACCAGGTTCAGACATAAAATAAAGTATGACAAAACAACTTTGAATGTTTTTACATCAGATATACATATCTGAAGTACAAGGCCAAATCAGTCTCAAAAAAAAATTGCTGATTTTTAAAAAAAAGATAATGGAAAAGTACCAGAATTATTAAAGACTTTAAATTTCTGAACTGTAATTCCTCATTATTTTTCATTATTTAAGTGTTATGTGATACTACTCCACACTGGAAAAGATAAATTATAGACTGAGCTCCCTATCACGCTATCACAAATGCAATCAACAAGTAAAATTAAGAAAGTGGTAAATGCACCTATCATGCCTTTCCACTGTACTAATCTTCCACACATTTATTTTAAACCTCTCCAGACAATCTGCTGTCCATGAAAGTTGTCAAAAAATGAATTAGACTAGCTACGCACCCTCTCATTCATGCACATGGACTTTAGTCACATTCCCATATTATAAAAAATTTTGGCTTTATACTGTAAACTTTGTCCAAATATCAGAATCTGAAATAACATACCAGTTTTAAATTAAAAGCAACTCTTCTTGGAAGGGATGGACTTTAGGCCACAACATTTTAAAACAGAGCTACCTCAAACTGGCAGTCTAAGCTCAGGCTGCTAATGTTGCTGAGACCTGGCCCAAGCCCCAGACATGGGATGGTCCTCTCTCTCTCATACCTTCCTCACGGTTTCTCAGAAAACAGTTGTATTTAGAGTTCCAAAACAGCACAGCAATGTTTAGTGCCTCAACGGCCTGGTAAAACAAGCAACAGGGCATTGCTTCCTGTTATTCTGGTCTCATAAAAAAGTACTTTTACTGAAACTGGGACTACTCAACCTTTAGCTAATGTATACACTTTGCTCACAGTTTCTACTTCTGATTACACAAGATTCAGAGGTTATTCTGACCAGCAGCATTACTTCGCTTTCATCTAAACTTGCAATGGCAAAACACTAAAATGAATTTTCGTCTCAGCACATTTTACCAGTACTGCAGATGGTGGAAACAGAAGATTTAAATCACTACACCACAATCTGATGCCAAATTCTTTGAAGTATTCTCAGGGTCAGCCAAGTCCTGAAAGAAGTTCTTGCTTCTTGAGTGATACAATCCTTTTCCTGCCCTCCCCCAGCCTGCACAATTCTGAAGCAGAATCTTTAAAGTTTTGCTTTTAAAAAGAAACATTGTTCCAGAATTTAGTCTTTATCTTTCCTGAACAAGATTTATTTATTTACCATATTTTTAAAATCTAAATGAATACTCTGAAGTCATGAATATGTCTTTCTCTTAGCATCAGGCTGGCAAGAATATGGAGGGCGATACATTTCATCGTGGACCTATACACCAGATAACTGGAGGCAGCTACATGTTGCATAAATTTATAGTTATTCTTAATTTAAACAAAATACTGCCCAGATACTGCATCTCTCTTAAAGTGACTGAAGTGTACAGTAACTAGCTCTTAAAAACTGCAAATGTCAAAAGCATTTACAAATACTGAAGTATTCTTTGTGTTTGATCTCCTTCACTACTGTCATTTTTTAAAAAATTGTTTATGCATTGCTGTGGTGCCATAAGCTTTTTCTGTTAAACAAATACATTCCTTGCAGCTTTTGTTAACCCTTTCCCTCTTTTTAAAAGGGAACTTACCCAAATACTTATTGCTGCGAAGAATAATGTTCCCAGAGGCAGCATACATGAACAGCATACAGAGCAAGCATGGTGCACGATTTGTAACTCCCAAAATGTAGCCATGCACAAAAAAAAAGATGCTTTCCTAGCTCTGACCAGCATTTATCTTCAAACTAGTTCAGAAACAGCAATACTATTAATGTATACAGGTAAGTATAAAAGAGCCAAAAATATATATTTCATATAGGGACTGGATATATATTATACATCAAAAGCTTTTTGCTTATTAACAGAAAAAAACCTTGACAAGACTATATCATCCACATTTAAGTGAAATGCAGAAAAAAAAATCAGTCACAAACACGTGATTTTTTTTAAACAATCCGAACTTAAATAGTTATCAAGCAAAGTCTATTGCACACAAACCATTTGCCTCCAATGCTGGAGACTCCTGGAAAGGAGGATCCACTACTTCTAAAGTACTGACCTAAATTTTTTAAACAACTGCAAAGAAAGGTACACATGGTTCAATAAACTAAACACCAAACAAAAGCTGTGAAAGCAGAACAAGGAAAACCAGATATACTACAGATAACTGGTAGAATGCCATTTACTTAAGTCTCAAAGCGTTCTTTGAAAATAAGATTGTTTAGGATACTCTAAAATTAGTTTAAAAGTAACAGTAAATCAGTTACAGGGAAGGTGGAATACAAACACATAACGATGATCCACTACAGGCTGCAGCTAGAAAATTTTAATGGTAAGCAAGCTTTCTGGATTTTGAAGTGACAGAAACCTTCTACACATTCAGTGGACAATTCTTACATTAGGAATATAATTCTTATACTAAGGGTTTGAATAGGAAAACTTTTTTAAATTTTTGTTTTATAATGCAAGATTCATTACAGTGTGAACCATCACTGAGCAGGATTTTCACAAGGCATAATGTTTCACAGCAGTGAAGTCTGCTGTCACAGTCCTGCTCCTGGCTGGCTCTTTAAGTTTTCAGCCAGCTGGGTTCTTGGTCCAGCTGTGCTGTGTGGTTTACAGCCATGGCTACACTATGCCGTAGCAAGTGGGACAATGTAATAGCCACAGCCCCAATCTACAGTATCTTAACAGCCAAGAAACTGTATCTGAAGATCAAGGCAAGCACCCTGTTGACCATATTCACTTTATCAAAAGGATGAATTCATGTATGATGGAGAACACTATTAAGCAAGTATAATAAGTAACTGATCGTCTGTGGTGGTAAAACTGAACTAGGGCAACCAATGAAGTTGCCATCCTGAATTTTTCCATCACGCCTGTTCTACAGGGGCTGCTGACAAGCTGCAAACACAAGTAGCAACTGAGGTACCACCGATTTACTTCTGGTAGATTATACTGAAGTTCATACAGGATTTGCTACAATACCTTGTCCAGCCATCCCTACAGCAAGTACAAACACCTCTGGGACAGGAGCAAGAGCACAGCCAAGGAGAGTAACCACATGCACCACCCCACTTCCCCTGCACAGGGTGCCAGTCGTACGGTTTTCTTTGTTTGCTCAATTGTCTTTTCACTGGGGAAGAATGACAACAAAACCCTAACAAACCCACGGGTACTAAAAGATCTTAACCATTGTTACCTTCACACTTCTCACGTAATGTCAAACATTAACCCCAGTCTAAAATTTCAACTGAAAAGAACAAAATATTGACCAATGCCTGTTAATTAATGATTCAAAAACACTACAGAAAAATAATCTGTCAGCAAGCCATGAAGAACATACAGAAAAAAGATGCTCTGAAGCACCTTTTTTTTAATAAATTTGCTAAACTTTAGATTAAATGCTTAGATAGCTAGTTTGGGCATGCATAGACCTAATTAAGCAGATAAAATGAAGGAGCTGTAAATTTTCTTTTAAAAAGGACTTACGAGTTTCTATATTTCAGGTTATTTACAGAATAATTAATTCTATGACAACTTTCAGTATACTATGGCTCTGTGCACTTTGAAAGTATTCTCTGAATCCTTTGTGTATTCATTTTTATGGGCTTCCTGTCAAGTTTATAGTCAGATTAATTGACAAAAGACTGAAATGAAAACCTTTCGGGTTTCTACTTTCTGTGTAGAAAGTGCATCCATGGTTAGTTCTGTTTTTCTCCTTTTGTTACTGTTTTCCAGTTTAACAGACTTCTTTCTTAAAATGTTGACAAATTTCAGAGGAAAAATTATTTCAAATATCAATTATTTATAGTGATCCAACAAACAAGGAAGAAAAGCTGTGACTTAGCCTACTTAGGAGAAAGACACGAGCCCCTCTGGGAACTTTGTGACTTCCAATGCTTATCTGATCTTCTACTCTGTATTGATGTTTCTGAATTTCTTCTCATCAAGAGCAAAGTATGCATGCAGCTCTCTACAGCAATTTTCCAGTTCCTTTCTGTAAAGATTACTAAATTCTGTAATTGGCCTTGCACTTTCATATGAAGTAGAACTTCACAGTTTGCTCCCTCTTCCCATATATGTTCATATGGACAGACATATCTTCTGAATCAGGGGCTCTGAAATACAACTTTCTCATTCTTGTTCAAATCGACAAATCTGTTTTCTAGGCTTTAATACAAACAAAAATCTACATCTGACAACATTCTTACAAAAGCATCCCTCAGTTCTAAGTCCTGTTCTAAGATACCTACTTTTAAAGGAAGCAAATCATAGTCTTGCATGAGAGGCTTCTGTTAAATTCCTTGGTACAAAAAGTGCTAGACTGGAAATGAGAGACAACACAGATATAGAAGTGCACAACCAAAGAAGGTTTCTTTTACAAGGCAAACCCATTTTAATACTTCAAAAAGAACAAAGCTGAAGATTACTCTCAATAAATGAATGACTTTACATGTGTGGATCCAGTTTTTCAAAACAGGTCTGTCTGGTACTGCTTCATGAAGTATCAGATCTAGTCCAAATTTAAATAAGCTGAATCACATCCCATGGGGCTCTCAAGCTCTACCAGTCCTTATTCCTCCTACCCTGGTACGTGCATATGTCTCAAGCCTTACTGGTTTTAAGAAGGGATCCTACTGTCTGGTTCAGAATACATAAATTCACAAACGAGAACACTCATCTGCCTTCCTTATCACTGCAATTAAGTCAGGACAACTTCTGTTGTCCTGATACCAAGGATATCTGGAACTACAACTTCTCAAACTCCTGGTTACAAGTCTGCATACTCCATTGCTGCACTTTAAAAATGGCTCTCACCTGCACAGGAAACTGCAGTTCCACACCACAGGCTTCTCCAGTCTCAGCTTCTTTTAAGCACTACATGGGAGACGGACTACATGGGAAACACTTTGCCACAAAAATCATTTTCAGAAACTACTGCTGAAAGCCATAGTCTCTAATGGAAAACTACCTACCCAGCCTTGCTCTGGAAAGCCAAAACAATCTGGAGACTATCTGGGATGCAAAAGCAGCACACTGGTAAATTACCCTGAGGAACAAGAAACCAACCTGTGCCAAGCATAACTTTTTCCCAACCATTTGGGATTCTGGGACAAGAGCTGGGAGCCCACTGGAGAAAGTTCACATTCACATTTAAATCCTCAAACTGAATTCTAACTGTGCATAACAAACAATACGTGACAACAGAAAGGAAAAACTCCTCAAAATTACTTCTGGGACTTTCCACAGCGTATCATTAAATTCAAACACATACTGCCAAAATGTAAAACAGAGTAATCACAAAAGCAAGCTATTCTTGAGGTTTACTGACTCTTCTGCTCATCTTAGCTTAATGAATCCTAAGCATGTCACGACATGTTCCTGGGAACATGACCATGCTACACTTTCAAATCCAATATGGCAAAACCCCAAAGCTAACTCATCTGTTTTTAACTTCATGCTTTATCATATTCACTTTTTTTCCCAATAATTTGTTGGCTTTTACTAACAGACTGACTGCAGTCCACTCAAATTCCTCCCTAATTCACAAGAACATAACAAATTTTACATTTAAAATGCCATAATATCCAATTTAGAAATGTCACCTCCTTCCTACTCTATGTTTAGGCCATAAATACAAAAACTGGCTACACTGCATAGCACTACAGTTTGAGACTTGCAATAAAAACCAAAGCCACGGAATTTCTATTTATTGTTGTTAAAATAAAAACCAAAACAGTCCTGAAATTGAAACTTTCATCTTCAAAGATGATTTTATTGAATTAAATGCAATGCTATCCCAAAGTATTTCATATAATTATTAACGATGTACATTTCTGTATGAGCAAAACCAAGTGGTTTTTTTGCGGATCTTTTTAACCTTTGCCATTTCAGCTGAAGGAACACTAGGGATTCCAAAGAACGTTTACGTGTAAAGCAGACTGTTAATATTAAGTATTCATTTCTTTTTTTAAGAGGATAAACCAAACGTGTTTCTTATTCATATTCCAAAATGCAGAACTCATCCACTCACTGTATGGTAGAGCTGCTGCAAATTTGCCATCACAGAACCTTGACTAAGTTTCGTTATGATTACAGACTGCAGTAAATGACACTGAAGTGTAACAATTATTGCACTATGTTTCAATGCACTGAATGTAGTAAAACATCATCCATCAACAAATAAAGATGCCTGTGCCAAACAGCTTTATAAATTAGTTATGTTCAAATTTGGGAAGACTATCACTTTTGGGAACGCTGTGTTTACAAATCTTAAGGAAAAGTATTTGCAAAAATTTTTAAAGCACATGTAAAAATAAATAGACTTGTTTTTCTCTCGACCACTCAAATGCACATACACATCATTCCACGTCACTTTTTAATAAAAAGTCAAAAAGGTAGGGAGTACATTAATATACTTCAAAGCCAGTTCCTTCAACACCTCACTGTTGAATCTACTACCTAAATATTTTAAAGACCAAAATCTTACATTTTGAGAGCTAATCCCACTCCCTTAGAATAAGGTTCTCCTCAAAGAACCTTAAGCGCACTGAAAATCACAACCTACCTACACACTGTACTTTTGCCCATTAATTTTTTGTCTCTGCTCAGGTAAGCAAATTTTGACTGATGACCACTTCCTGTAAATGAAGTAGATTGATAAAACACTATTAGTAAAATATATTGTTATCTTCCAACCTTCTTACAATTCCTACTGTTCCACAAACAGGAAAAAATCCATTTGAAAACATTTTATATACTGAAAATAAAATGAAAATTAAAAGGTTCGGAGTAGTTTTAAAGCAAAACCTAAATGCAATAAAAACAATAATCACACTCAAACTAAAGCAGCAGTCATTAACTACAGAAATTTCATTTAAAAAAAAAAATTATTACTCGCTTGAAGATTTAGAAAGAAGATGGATCAGCAAGTTAAGTGCTGAAGTCTTTTTTTTTCCAGAAAAAAAAAATTAAAGGCTGCAGAGATCTAGATCTACAATATCTAGAGATCCTTTCTCCAAATGGAAAGCCATAGATGCCTTGATCCTGTAAAGACAAGTTATTCTAGTAATACAGATTTGCCTAATAAGAAAACCACGTAAGAAATCACAAATGCCCCCAAAGTTATTTTTAACAGTGTGTAATTTACTCTCTGCTAACCCCAAGAGAACCTGAATACTGACAACTCTTTCTGTTATCCACCTTGTAGGGAACTTTTCCTCCTTACAAAAAGACACAAATGCTTCCAAACCCAATGTCTGGGACAGCAAAAGAACAAATTCAAATCCCTGAACCAACAGTTTTCAGAGGTGGCTCGAAAGACAAAACCAGAAGCTGAAAGCACAGAATCCCCATTTCCAAATCCAAAGGAGAAGAAGGAAAAGATAAACCATCCCCAACAGAAAACTTAGTTTATTGAGTAAATAATGGAAAGAAAAAACTAATTTCAAACAAACAAACAAAAAACACCAAAAAGCAATTGGGAAAGCAGATGGTGACCTTTCAGCATCTAGAGAAGGAACCTGCTGTTGCACACAATTCACAAAGTTGTAATATTTTTTCACCAAAAAGCAAAAGAGCACATCCACACTGTAAGAGTGATGCCCAGAAGAGGCATAACACAACCAGGTGTGAGTCCTGCAGCTGCATGGTAGAACTCCACCAAGCTTTTTGCATCATCCCTTCTCACAATACCTTCCTAGGGTTCTTTACCTCAGAAAAGTGGCAACATTTCAAAGCAGATTTGCTAAATAATTTAGATATGCTTATTCTGCAAAAATTTTTAAGCCATTCAACCAAAACACTTCAGTGAAATTATTCCTGAAGCACTGACACTTTAGTGGACCTATTCAAGGAGGCTACCACCAAACACAGCCTTAGAAGAAAGCCTGAAGAAAGCAACCAAGTTGCCCAGGTCCACAGCAGTTAGCCCTGTGGTCCCTGAGCAATTCAAGTGCAGCCCCAGGTTCAGTGCACCATGCAACACAACCCAGTGTGGCAATGGTGGGGCAATGAGAGGAAGAAAAGCAGGACGGGCTGCTGTCTCCAATGTTGCTACACCACCGTAGAGCACACCCAGCCTCATCACATCCGGCAAAGAAACAGAAGGACGGCAGGCAAATTGCTGTCTTCCTCCTTCCACTTACAAAGGTTGCAAAGTCAACATACACCACCAAAAAGCCAGCAGAAAGTTTCAGATGCCCCTGGTTCTGCGAACAAACCTGGCCTCTCGAGTTACGTAACCAGATAATTCAGACACTCTCCCCCCACCAGCACCAGCAAAGAGCAGTACTGCTGCCCAAAGCAAGTAGGACTTGGCACTGTTGGATACAAGGATGTGTCTGACAGCTGGCTCTCCGTCCAACAAAATGGAGGTGGTATCAAATACTGTGGCAAACCCATAGGTATCTTTTCTTGAGGAAGAGATTTCTATAACAACTTCATTGCCTATTAAAAAAATTCAAATTATACCACCTAAGTCTTACAGGAACAATCCTTTTGTCTGGAAAGGGACTGGATCCTTCAGGAGCTACAACATGTAGAACATAAAACTTTACAGGTTCCACAACTCCCTTCTGGGTAGAGTCTAAATTCACCTCACACTCACTAATGCTGCTTTCTTTACTTGCCTTAAAATGTTATGATTTCAATTCTAGCATCCTTATACTTGACAATATTAAGTATTTCTTCTAGCACTGTAATCATTAAGACCGTATTAGATCTATTTTATTACGTAAGTTCAGACTTGCAACACATGGAATGGCTCTTGCCAATGAGTCTTATAAACCTATTGATGGAAGCATGCACCATAGCTGGCATGCAAATAGTAACAAAGTTATAAGAGAAATCGGAGATAAAGGGTTATATGCTTTTCCTGAACAGATATGACAAACTTAATCACAGCCTAAGCAACTAGTATTAGAGTATAATCACTGAAGTGTCATAATTTCAACACAAAACTAGATTGCTCCTTTGCCTTGCAGGAAGGGAAAGGGCTTGGGTTGCAAAGCCTCTCTAGGCAGTGTCACAGAAGGAGCTGGGTTTCACTCAGCTCCTCCCTCTCCTCTCTACATCATCAACCAACTACACCAAAGCAGCCTTTTCTTCAGTTCCAATGGAAGAAAGGCATCTCACACCACTACAATGCGAACTTTACCAGACGAATCAAAACAGTATTGCTGAAATTTCACAACACTCCAGTCCCATCATCCCTAGGACAGCGACTGATAAAGCATGAGTGGGACTCTACTTAAGTAGCAAAATACGTAAGACTTGAGAGCACTAGAGCCAAACCAAATCAGAAATACATACATTTTGGATGAGAAAATGCCAATCTTCATTATTTTGCTACATATGTATATAATGTTGTATTAAGAAGACAACATGCTAATCCAAATATTAGTCTAGTTCACCTATACAAACACAAACTCTATTCTCATTAAAATCACTCTAATTTCACTTTATTACAGGGCTCATTTTCTGTGTTTTATGGGAAATGAGAATTCTTCAGCCAAAAGGCTGTGCATCAGACTGTATTCTTCTTTCCCAAATCAGATGTTAACTTATAGATTAAAAATTTTGCAGGAAAATGAGACTCTCCCTAGCAAACAGATACCTCATACTCAAGAGAAGAGCAGTTGCTACCATATCCTGCATTCTGGCTCCTGAGCTTTAAGTTCTCCAGAAGGTAAGAGCCAGTATCTACTGGGTAACACCATTAAACGGCTCTCAAACCCATGAGAGCTCTTATACAACCTCCCTGAGGAACCTGTCCCCAGCATCTGATCCCACTTAACCCAAATTCTCGCCAACCTCCCGAAAACCCTTTCATACAAAGCATCATAACAATCTTGTCCCTTCCCTTTTCCTCTCACTTTCCTTTTGCACTTGTGAAGCTAAGTATTGTACTCGTTCCCAGCAGAGAACAGCTCCAGTTCTTCCTCTCTGCTTTTCTGGTCCAAATTGCTAGAACCATTCCTTTTTAGTCCTTGTAACAGTTAATATACTTCTGTAAGTACAGTGTTCCATGTGAGGTCCTAACATCGTTGAACGTAGCCACTGTATTTCACTAGTGTTTGGACACCTGCAGACCTATTAATACATGCCAGAACAGTGTCAGCTTCCCTCTTTCCCTCAACAACATACTGCAGGTTTGAATGTCTTACTGCTCACTACAAGCACTACCTTCTTCCCTGCCAATTGAGCAGTACTCCTCATCATAGGTTTGTACTGTTTGGCATTTCTGTGTTTGCTTTTTTATGCAAAGTGTGTACATGTACTTTCTGTTCTATCAGCCAGTAATTCAGGAAAGTATTGACAAGTACTAGGCTCAAGAAAATGTGTATGAAACCTGTCATTTCCCCTACAATTTCACAGTGAAATATTCATACTACAGTTTTCCAGACAACTTATAGAAACTTCAGTCTATGACATACCTCCTTAACTAAGTTATGTAGACCACACCAGTGTGTGCCAAAAGCTCTTGTTGAAATACACAGGATCTACTCCTTCTCTACTCAAATATTCTGCTCCATCACTGGAGAACACATGATCATTTCAGCACAGTTTGGTTTTGTACAAAACCTTTCAAAATAAGCTTCAAGAGTAACACTCAATCAGACTCCATCTGCAACCTAAGTTTAGGCTTTAGCTTTACAAACCCCAACCAAGTGACTCACCCTCCGTTCTAACAAACTTGAGAAAAAACATTGCTAGGTGTTTAAAAATCTTAACAATAACATTATAAAAAGAAACAAACAAACAAAAGAACATACACTAAGAACTATCTTATTTTAGAAGAAAGTAAGACAGAGCAGAGGTCACAGAAAAATAAATAAACAAATATATATTTTTTAAAAAGGCTATTAACATTAGATTTGACAGAATAAAAAAATCAAATATTTTCTCAAACAACAGCTTCTCTTCCTCCCTCCTCCCTTTGATTTTCAGAAAAACTATGCAGTACTCACTCTGACAAGTCCCACTTTGAATTTCAGACCATACAGCTTGGACAACTGTCTCCATACAAAGAAACCTTAGTTAAAAAAACCCCAAAAGACACATGATAAGGGCCAGAAAAACTGAAAAATATTTCTTCAAGCATTCCAAACTTTAATACAAATTAATGCAAAGCTAAAACAAAAGATGCTTGTGACAGTAAAACCTTAGGTCACTGTCTTGGGGTGACTTTATGATGTTGTATCCCCTATTGCTGCTCTGTGCCCAGACACGAATCTTGTGCCTTTCTGTGCCTTTAAAACTGGGTGCAAGAGAAAGAAAAAAAAAAGCCAGACAAACTTTTCAAAGCAGTTTTGTGCTCCAAGTTCACTACTCCTCTGCGTTCTCCTGCTGCAGTGAGAGGAGCGGAGGAAGCACCCTTTCTGCTTTTCAGCCAGCTCTTGGCTCTGTTTTCTCCAGAGAGAGATGGAGAGTTGAACTTTCTTTTCCCTGGGATTTTGGCTTCTTCTTCTTTTCTTCTGGAACTGTGCAACAACACCAAAACATCATCTGGGAGGCCCAGAGGGGCCTATGCCAAAAAACCCAGCTCCTAAGAGGAGGACTGAGACCACACCCACAGAAGGACTTTAAAACCTTCCCAGGTTTCTCGCCACAGCAAGAGGTTTTATTATTTTTATATTATTCTTTTCCTGTGTGTTTGTTAAATAAATAGGGGTTTTTTCCCTTTCACTTTCCTCCAAGGAATATTTCTTTCCCGAACCTGGTGGCGGAGGGGTGGCTGTAACCTGCCTTCTAAGAGAGTATGTTCAAATTCGGACGTTCCTCTGAATTTGTCTCAAACCGAGACAGTCACATAGAGCAAATACAACAGGAAGTATTTCACTATTGGAAAGATTTCATTATTTAATTTTCAAATTCCAGTAAAAATTACAGTCAAAACAGTGTTTATACTGAAGCACATTAAAATACGTATGTCATTTTGCAAAATTTCCTCTACGCTATACTCAGATATAGCTTTTTACAGTCTGCTTCTATTTGTGATACATTAGTTTAATATTTGCATTTTTAATACTGCCTGCATTTTTCCCTATAGAAGTATTACTTTGAAAGATGTTTTCCCAGTAGCCTCAGACTCAATAGTCTTGACTGATGGACAATTTCATTATTTTTAATTTTGATTTGCATTTGTCATAGTTGAATATTAATTTTATTCCAGCATTGTTCTTTAAATTCAAATATTCTTACACTGCTTTGACCTTACACACCTGAAAAACCTTCATCTGATCAGCGATCCTAATCCCAACCACTTCAGGTCATTTTCAGGAACAAACTGTCCAGACATTTTTTTTTTTCTTACAGAGAAATAGCACTGTTCTCCTGTGTGTACTAATGCATAAATTGAAAAAAAAAAAAAAAGGTTTCTCTAGGTAATAAGGCCCTTTTGTATGGTCCACCAAACCAAGTCTGCAGTACAGGTTCTTTGCCAGTAATTGAAGAAGTCAGAAACAGCTGCATTAAGAATCCTGTTTTCAAAAGCAACATTTAGGCTTGCTTGCCTCACCAACAGGGAAGAGAAGTGCTAGGGAAGGAATCGCTCCTGGAGTGATCTCAAGCCACTGCCTATAAAAGAGATGTCTGAAGAGGTAGGTGAATCAGATTTCAAACTGTTAGTACTAGTTAAATGTAAGTGAGGCAGACCCAGTCACTATATCTAACTGAGCACACTTCACATTTCCTCTGAGCTTACTGATTGGAACAAAGCCAATAATCCTAAATTTGTCACATCAGAATTCTAATGGCTCATGCTAAAGAGAATATGATCATTTCATCTGTCACACAGATATGCAACCAGCATCTAAAATGAATAACTAAACAACCATGTACAATAAACTAAAACAAAGTTTACCACTTACTGTATTTATCTGCAGTTCATTTACTTATTATCTTACATATTCTATTTCAACTGCATCTTACACTAGCCTAAAACAGCTCTAAATTGACATTAGTATCTCAGGACGCAGCACTTGAAGCCTAAAGTAGAACAAGCACCAATGAATCACTCTTAGGACAATCAAAAATTATTTATAAACTGCTCAAACATTCAGAGCTTTGGCAAGAGCACAAAACAACTACACAAAAGACAGAAAACAAACATTATGCACAAAGAACCAGTAATCTTGAATGATCTTTTACTACAGATACTACCACTATTAACTTGAGTGGGAGACAGCTCTCAAAGCAGAACCACCACTACTTTGCAGACAAGTTCACCTTCAAGACTCAAGTGTCATATTTAGCAAGTACAGATGCACAGAAATATCCAAGTTAATCTTCGAACTATCCAGGTAAAATTAAGTAGGGAAAAAGAAACACCTGGAGCTTGTTCTAGCATCAGTTTCCCCTTTAACCACTTCATGAAAGAAAATCATCATTGTCTTTCTTTGCATACGTAAGTCCAAATTACAGTAACAGTTTCCATTCAGAAAGAGTCAACATCAATTATGAAGAAAAATAACGCAGGATTATGAACTACTAGCTTTAATACATCAATGGAGAGAAAATCCTAAAACACTCACATTTCTGTATACTTTTCTGTCAAGTATACTTGTAAACAAAAATTTCTCTACTTGGTACCTTAAACCACATTCTTGGTCACTTGCATCACACAGACAACCTAACAATCCCAGCAGAACAAAGATTCTCATTTCACCAAATTTAGGAGACAGGACAGGGCAACAATGCACAGATCAAGATATGAAGATATAAACCACACACACACACAAATATGTGTGTTAATGAAGATCTCAATAAAAAGGTCTCCCTACAGACTATAGATTTCAAAAGCTTTACCAACTGGTAGGATTTTTTTTTTAGTTTGTTAATATAAAACTCTTATAATGTAAGCTTTCTTTAATCCCTCCTCCCTCAAAAGATCACAAAGAGCAACGGAAGAGTATTCAAACTCATAAAACCTAAGACAATATTCAGTTTCTGGCTAACCATATTCACATTCAATTGCATTTCTCAGCTGCTTCTTTCAAAATTCTTCATTAGCCCATATAACTTGACAACTCCTTCTTATCTTTCACTTTTAATTCCTCCACATATTATACCTCTGACGAGATAACTAAAATCAACATCTCATCTGTGCACAAACTCATGTCTTTCTCAGTATCTGGGAGAGCATATACATTGAAGATTTCACCTAGGGAGGGAATTTCCAATGGAAAGACTACTTATTTTTAATAAAGATGACTAAAAATTAAAAAACATTCATTTAATTAGATTTCAGATTGCTAAATGGATAAAAAGGGGCAGGTAAATGTCACCACAAAAACACATAAAAGTACAGCATTCCAAAGACACTGACTTGGTCCACATCGCACAGATGTAACAGAGGTTCCTTACAAGGAGGGGTGGTAAAAATGAACACCAGTAGTCTTTTTGGACAATATGCTAGCAAGCAAATCTTAATGTGTTATACAGGGAAAAGAGTGAAAAGTGGCTAAATTGACATCACTGTAATACTGAGCCATTTGAAGTGCTGAAATAACCCAAAATGAGAATAAACATGCAGACGAAAGCAACTTCACACATGGTCCAAAAAAAGTAGTAAGTGTTTACAATGTCAGTGGAACTACATAATTTCCTGTTGATACTACCTGCTTTTACGGTCTCATATCTCTCCTGTTACTTGGAAATTACAGCTACCCAAGCCATTAAGCTGTTTTACAGCGTTTTTCTTCTCAATAAGGATATTTCAAAATATCTATTGTAGGTGATCACTATTTTAATTCCAAATTTTAATTCAAGAAATATTAGATTAATATTATCCTAAAGATTCGAAGACTTTACTGCTGGAAAAAGGAGAATGAAAAGTATCTTCAGGCTTACAACAATAAGCAGAAGCAAGTCCAAACAGGAGCATGGGTATTACTCAAAAGAGCAACAAACTTTCTCATTGGTCTGAGGCAAATTCTGAACCTGCTGTGCTAAGGTGTTCAAATCACAACACACACCACTTCAGCACAATTATAAATCAAATTGCTATTTCAAGACTTATTCTCTGAATGCATAATAGAGATGACAGATCTATGTGCAGATGTCTACTTCACAGGTCCAAATCTCCCACTCAGAATCCAAGCCATGATGGATGACTGAGACTTTTGCTAAGGTACTCCCAACACCCAGAGAACAACTAAAAAGCAAACTCAATCCCTAATATGTTTAATGATTTTGTCTTGGTGAACATCATGTGACTTTACAGCATTTTCTTCAATATTGCTATACTGTAGTGATAGACACCATCATTATCACCCAAAGACAATGACCTGTCAGTCCCTCTTCACTGACCAGCTACAGAAAGATGATGTGGCATTTCTTTTTCTCTGGGATGGACACCCCTAAAGTGCAAGACCTGTGCATCCCATCCTGGATGAAGTAAAACTAATCCTAATTAAACTTTACACTGTAAGGAGAAAGCTGTTATGAAAACAACCCTAAGGGCCTTACTCCAGGTAGCAGGACAAATTACCCCAGTCAGCTGTATCCAACTAAATAGAACATAGGCAAAATTTCTGGGCACTGGGCCTGAAGTTTAGTCTTCCATTGAGAAAAAAAAAATGGATGCTTCAAGTCAACAATACAGTTTCTTGAGTCTCAGTTAAGAGACTCCTACTTGATTCCTATGGAAGGGAGACATCATCACCATACCTTAGTGCCATAAAGAAGCCACTCAATCAGGGATTACTGTTAGCAGATCTGCATTACTAAAAAAATACAGATTCTTCCTCTGTGACATTCACTTCCGTATTTCCATTGCAGTGTCTTGAAATCAAGAGATACACCAATTACTTTCCTGAATGGCCGAGAGAATGGCCAGTCCCAAAGCCTGAAGGAAAAGGGAGAGAAGATGAATGCCTCAGAGTGAAGTTATTCCATGTTTCTCCTCCTTTTTGATATTAGAAAAACAGGCTGTAAAAAATCTTTTCCCTGTAGTGCAATGAAACTTTATACAGCAAAATTCCACACTGACTCCAGAAAGAGAAACGTCGTGACTAACTGTAGGACACGTACGACTGGTAAGACTTGTGGCTAAGTGCATCAAGAACAGAAGAGAGTTTGTTGTGGGTTTGGGTTGGTTGTTTGGTTTGGGGTTTTTTTTACTTTAGAGAGGGGAAACTGCAGGCAGGTGGGACAAAATGGGCAATATGAACCTGCCGGGACACCTACACTGACAGCAACAGAGTGAATACAAATGGGCCACGAGAGCTGGAGGTGAAGCTTATAAAGCCTTCGACCGTGACTATTTTCCTGCATGTCTGAAAAGACAGTAAGGAAAAGCTGAAGCCAAGGTCTCCAAGCAGTGTAAAAGCCACCTTATTTGGGTTAAAAAAAGCAAAAAATAAAAGAGGCAAAAGAAAGGATGCTGTCAGCTAGAAACCCTCACAAAATAGAAGACCATCTGTTTTCAGGTCAAACAGCACAGGCAGATCCTCTAGAACAGATCCTCTAGAACAAGTGCTTTGGCAAAACACAGGTATATTCCTGCCTATCCCTAAACTCTGAACTATTAAAATTTCTCCAATTGTGTCAAGACAGCCAGACGTGAAGGCAACACCAAAAATATCCTCCTAGAAGGCTAGAACTTCTAGCCTTTCTTTCCTATAGCCAAGGAAGCAGAAGTCAGCAGTGAAGCAGAGCTGTGCTTTGGCCATACCTGCAGGTCAGAACAATCTAGCTACTGCAGAGCACCTGTGGGTTGTAGGATTCTTCCCTTCCCTCTTCTGCTTCTAACACACAGGACATTGCAGTGCCTTCAGCTAAGTCCTAGAAGCAAAGCCATTCTCCTACTAACACCTGGGGATGGTGCTCTCTCTGATGGACAAAGACGGCTGCAGACCTGTATTGTATTATAAAGTTATTTAATTCCCAGACAATGTGGAGCAGACAGAGACCCATTAACATACCCCACAAATCCGCAGCCTGGAGCACATGCTCAGACAGGTTAAATAAACAAGCATCCATCTCATCTGCTGTTGACAAGCTTTTGCACCTAGCCACCATCTTTTGGCCCTGCCCTACAATACACACACAAGAGGCCACAAAGCCACTATCACAGATGCCAATGACAAGTAGGGCAAGTAGATTTAAAGGCCAGAAACTCCAAGTAAAAAACTGCGCAGCTCAGGGGAAAACAAAAATAGCCAAGTGTTGTCAGCAAACAGGGGAGGGCACTAACAATACTCCAGCTAAATACCACTTACAAATAGAAGAGGTCTCCAATTCAAACAGCTGTGAGCATACAAGGATCTCTGTGTGAACACCTATGTGACTCATGCCTCAAAGGCAAACCAATCTTCATATCTGTTAAAAACCTGCAAAAATTTTTTGCTTGTTTGTTTAGTATAGTTAAAGGAGTATCACAATTAGATTGGGCAAATAAGTTAACAGGTTAACTAAGTATTTGTCCAACTGTTGTAAGCAGGATCCAAGGTCCAGCTGTAGAGCACATGCAGCCTTCGGCACAATGCATGCAGAAATGGAACCAAGACAGCCCCAACAGCAACAACCCAGCCTCTGGACACTGGGAGTTCAGCACACATCGACACCACTCATCTGAGCACATCTGCAATATTCCTGCTTTTTTGTTTGAAGCTGATTAGTATACACCATTGCAACTAAATCAATTCATACACTGAAACTGAATTCAATTCCATTGCATCTAATAGATTCTGACTTCTCCAAGTTTTCTTCTGCTTAATTCTTCAAGTATTATTTATATTATTTTATATAGTTACGTGGAGCTATAAGCACACACCCGTGCTAGTCTAGCCCAATCAGGCACTGATGCAGATCTATTTTGTTTAATTTATTCAAACAACACATCCCAGACGTGGATGTATTTTTTTTCTCCAATCATTCCATTTAACTCAACACCACAGTACGTTATGCCATGCATGTTTCAGGAATTTTATCCACTGACGTTTAAGTGGATATTAGATAACTCCAAAATGCCCTTATTTTTAGGTTGTCAGTAGAGCAATTTTACAGTAATGCAGCAACAATAACAGAGCAAAATAAAAGTGCAATTCATGATAAACAGCTACATAAGTAGGACTCAGTAATACAAAGGTAAGGAGGTATGCCTTCACCCTTAATATACACATAGTCTGTAGAGAATCAAGAGCACATGACTTCACTAAATACTCCTTGTGGACTTCATTAAACCATGAAACAGTGGTTTATGCTCTTGTCAGCTCTGCTATCAAACAAATGCCAAATCACTGAGGAAACTTGATTCAAAATATCATTAGTCTTTTGGCTTGTTTGGTTTGAAAGCACTTTGCAGATCACTGCTTTCACTCTTACAGGCCCTTCGTGGTTCATCTACGGATGCTGTGCTCTGCTCATGCACTTCCACCTGCCCAGACCAACCAGTGTACAAGAGCAACAAACAAGGGCAACAACCCTGCTGCTGAAGAGACAGCAGATAGCACAAGGTGCTCAAGGAGAAGAGAGTAGCAAGATACCTTTGCTGACAAGCAAAAGTTTCTGCAGCAAATTGTAGATCAGCAAGTGATATGCAGGGGAAAAAAAAGTGTATTTGAATAAATAAAAAGGCCTCATGGTAAAGTATTCAAAATGCATTATTGGAAAATGTCAACTTAAATCAGCAGTGCCCCTTCAATCACTCTTCTACTTTATTTTTACACAATATACTCTTAAGTGGAAACACTATATGCACAATGAGCCTCACTGAAGTCAAATCAGAAACTCATGACTTAAATCAAGCTACGTTTAGTTTGGGACTGGGGCCAATCCCTTCCCCAAAGCAAGTACTTTTACACACAGGGAATTTTACCGATAACAACAGGGCCCAGACTATTTTAAATTAGGGTCTGAAAATTAAGCTTTATCCATCCCCCTTTTTGTGAGGAGAGAAAGAGGGTTGTAGAAGAGACTTTCACCTTTCCCTTAATTTTTCCCTCCTCTTGTTTTAAACAGACAGCAAGGAAGAAAAATTCAAGGAGAAAAATACAAAAAAAAGCACCATGATGTAAAACTGTCCAGTAATAACATACCCTTGATATGGGAATTTCAAAAAAAGCTGGGTTTCAGATTAAATATCACAGCACAGTCTCTAGTAACCAAATGTTTAGTGGAAAACTGTCTTTGGCCAGGTACACTAACAATTTGGACTTTACTGCTTATATTTAGACACTGGGCAACAGATAAAACAATTTAAGCCTTTGCAGAGCACTTGTAATCCTCAATCAAAATTACAAAAACCTAACTGCACTTAACATGAAAAATAAGCCTATAATTACTCCTTCCAAGGCTCATCCAGATTTTACACTCACTTAATAAGGAGCAAGGCAGTACTGACTATTAATCAAACTGCACATCTGTTCCAGCTGATCAGTGTCCAGGTTATTTTGTCTTTGATTAGAAAACACCTTTTTATTCCTGACTGGTAAATCCAAAGTACCTAGAAACAATATGAAGTTTATTCACTTCATCTCTCATAAACCTGCTCAGTTCTCAAGTCAGTGAACTACTCAGCCTTCTGCTCTTTAAATTGGAATAGTTAAATGGCAAATTTTTCTTTTGATGTATTGCAGGTGATAATACAAGAACTCTTTGGGTTAAATTATTGCTTCAGTATTGTCTATGTTATCCCACACTCAATTTCTTGATGGACCAGAACAGTAATTCCACTCACCAGTTCGTAAGGTATTAGTAATATTCAGATGGCAGCTAAAGAAAAAAAAGACTATGTAAGCACAGATACATCTGAAAGCACAATGACCTTGTAACTAAAACTGTGTCATTACACAGGCTCTTATAAATACTGAGCACTGCTTGGATTATCTTACAATATATTAAGAACTATTCTTTTAAGGGAAGATACACTAGAACACTTAAGACTAAGTCAAATTTCTTTATTACAAATGTTACTATGTACACTAAATCCTTCTCCTGCAGTATTTAATTAAGCATTTAGAAATGAGCACCCAGAGACTATCTTGACTGACTATATGTAATTAAGATTAAAAGATATGTATCATCCAAAAGCATCCAAAAAATGCTCCAAAGTCAAGGCTGGAGATCATGATATTTACATAGATTTAAATATAAAAATAAATAGTATTTTTATTAAGTTTTCCCAGTAGTTTCATCCCCGGCTACCTCATATTCCAATACTTCTTGCTACCTATTTGTCGGCCTTTTGTCCCTTAAAAATAGCTCCTATAACAATACAATAACAAAACAAGTATTCAAAACCCTTCCATGGCAAATCAATTAAAACATAATGCTGTTATAATCTCTGTTCTTATATGTATCTGGACTCTGAGTATGTTTTAAGTTACAGTATCAATATGCAAAACATTTTTTGGAAGTTCAACACACTCTTAAAACACAAAAGCCTAACAGAACAAATCAAAAGATTTGAAAAAAGCATAACATAACAGTTCATGTTTAGTTAAGAATAGGATTAAACAATAGGTGTCTTTTAAAGCTTGCTTTTAGTTGAATTGAACATGCCTATATTCATTTTCGCTCACTTCAGACAAGAGCATAAGGAGCAACTGAGACCAGGGAAAAAACCCCAAAGGTCTCAGATGGTACCATTTAAACACCAAAAGCAACAGATTGGTAATACTGTAAGCCCCATTGTCCCTAAGACTGGCAATAAGAATTAACGTGATAGGAGTTATTTTTTCTTCCTTTGTGTATTATCAAAGAGTCTCTAAAGCTGAAACTTTGCACTGAATTTTTTTTAGTACTGGACAGATCTTAACCAGCTGAGAGTAGCAGCACAAACAAAAGTTACAGGGAATTGTTAGCATATTTTGCAACTATGCAGAAGAGCAAATCCCAGGTTTATACTCTTTACTGAAAAGCACGAGTTCCCTCCTTCATTCCCTCACTATGGATAGAATGCAAAGAATGCAGCTTCTGTCTCCATTTAAAGTTTGAGAAGTGAGACAAACAGAACTTACTATAAAAACTGATATTCTTAGCAAAATAAATTCTCTAAGTCTATTATGATGGATACTCAGCCTTACAGCAGCCAAGAGCTAGACTTGGGACTTGCTACTACAGAGGAGGGCGGGTCTGGCTCCTAAAAACAGACACACTTAAAGACGAATAGTCATTTGACTGTTAGGAAAGGATCAGAAAATCACCTTTGGATAAGACAGGCATACAGATAAAAACTGAAGAAAACCAAACTGAAAAAACCACTGAGAGGCATGTAAGTCGGCAGATTTGAAGATTTTCCTCCATAAAGCCTAATTTTACCGTAACTCATTTTGCAAATTCATCCCAACTGAACTGTTCTATTTTGGGTTAGCAGCTTACTAAGTGATGTTTGTAAAAAGCTGAACTTATTCTGGAAATGTTGTGCAAAAGAAGTATACTTGCTACAGACAATTACAGAAAAAGGCATCCTATATAGAAAGAATCTTGGACTTCACCTCGACTCAGCCAATTTCCAATGGATACTCTGAAATATCACATCAGTCACACCATGAACAGACCAAAAACATCTTAGTTCAATGACACATTTAAATTGATTGCCGAGCCAAGATCTTGCTCCACCTATGAAATAGTCCCATCTATGACCTCCAAAATCTAATTCTGTGAGAACCACCAAGAACAGCAATAGCCTCCTAGATCATGCTTAAGCTGGAGAAAAACACAGCAAACTACCTGAACTATCTCTTTAGAAACTTGTTCCTCTTTTCCTGATGTAGCAGTTCTCTTTAATTCAGCTGCCTTGCTGGAAATCAGAGATAACCGTTAGAGCCCAAGGCAGGGCTTGCAAGCCTGTCTAGCAAGGAACAGTTTAAAAATTACTTTCCTCATTTATCAGAGCAGGCTCTGCCAACCAATTTCTCCACTGGTTCTCACAGCAACTTTCTAGCCAGTTTACTGACTGGCAGGATCTCCTGGGTTTGTTTAGTTGCTCACTTCCCTGTCACACAAGTACCTGTGCTGGCAGACCATTGTTTGCCAGGAAGCATTTATGAAGGCAGGGAAAAAAGGAAGCACAAAGCTTTTTGTGGTGGTAATACTCATAGACAGCTTGCTCAGACATGGCTGTATCAAAGCTATTGCTCTGCAGCTGATACTTCACTCAGAAGGCTGACACCACAGAATATGTTTATATCATTCTTCCATGATCTCTGTCTAGGGGAAACCAGCATCTTGCATAAACAGTTTCTGTGTCTTGCTTCCAAAAGACAAAAACGTGACATTGTTCTGAACAGTCCACATTGTCCAAAAACTTAATTCCCACAATTTTTCTAAAATCTCTCCATCTAATGCTTTTTTGCTTCTATGATGGGTTGACCTTGGCTGCACACCAGGTGCCCACCAAGCTGCTCTATCACTCTCCTTTCCCAGATGCGCAGGGGAGAGTAAGATGGAAAATTATTCTAGAGTTAAGTCAGTTTACTAAAGCAAAACCAGAAGTTTGCACGTGCAGAAGTAAAGAGGACAAAAAAAAAATTTTATTCTCCACTTCCCATCAGCAAGCCACTTCCCAGGAAGCAGAGCTTCAGCATGTGTAGCAACTGCTGGAGAAGGCAAACTTTGTAAAATAACAAATGACCCCCCCTTCCTCCTCTTTGTCTTAGCTTTTACATCTGAGCTGACTTCATACAGTATGGAATATCCCTTTGGTTATTTTGGGTCAGCTGGCCTAGTTGTGTCACCTCCCAGGATTTTGCCCACCCTCAGCCTACTGATGTGGGGGAAATGTTGGAGATACAGCACTGATGCTGTGCCAGTGCTGCTCAGCTGTAGCCAAAACACTGGTGTGTTATCAACCCCTTTCTAGCCACCGACGCAAAGCACAGCACTGCGAGGGCTGCTGTGGGAAAATGAATTCATCTCAGCCAAACTCACTGCAACTTCCTAAAGAAAACACCTTTTGCAGGCTGTGAATGGTAACACCAGCATTCTCAAGAAATGACAGGTAAGTAAAAATAATTCTAAGAGACGGAACTTATTCCTCTGCCCTTGGAATGGTGAGCTGCAAGACCAGCTGCAAGGAATTAGAGAAATCACATAAATGAAGAACAGCTTAATAACAATAACTTCCACATTATAAAATCCTTAAACAGCTTTCAGGGGACACCCTCCTTCCAGTCTTTAATGGTATCTGTTTATCAACTACTAGTACCTTCCATGACACTGAAAGCCAAGACAGGAGATGCAGAATCTGTTCTCCCGCTCCTAATTTGGCTGCAGCAGTGGAATCCCTGGATCTGGACATGTACTTTTCACAACAACCCTATGGCAAGTTCCTTGGAGTTCACTGAGGAAAACTAGATTTAATGCCTAAGTAATGTGTGTGTTAACCCTTTAACGGAGACCTTATTTACTTAAAGGGTTAGCAGAGACATCAAAGACCTTACTTAGAAAGTCCATCAGGTCGTTTTAAGCATCCCAATAACCCAACGTGTTCGCGTAACAAAGGTGTTCTTTGAAATAAATAGAACACAGTACTCTCTGTCTCCTATCTGGACACAAGCTAACAATATTTTTAAATGGATATCATGCTTTTAATTTTGGTGTATTTCCCATAGGAAGGTTCCATAAGGAAGACGTTCACTAGAGAACTGCTTACTTAATTCTGCAAAAAAGAAAAAAATTTACCATATCCACGAGCTCAGGTTGTATCATCCCTCAAAACAAATCTATAGGTAAAAAACCCCAACTGTCCAATTCTGAAATATATACCTGATGGCATATCAGTGTGGAGACTGCAACTCATATTTGCAAATTAAGAGTAAACACTTCCTCTTCACTAAAGAACTAGCAAAACCAAAAAAAAAATCCAGAAATCTCAACACTTCTCTGTAAGAGGATGATGACACACACACACAAAAGGAATCTTCACCATTAAATTTATTAACTGCAATATTGAGAAACTATTGGTTTTAATACTAAAATTAAGTCTGGTGAGGCTGACACGTAATGAAACAGAAATTTCATCTTTTAAAAGAACTGATCCTTCAAGAGTCTTCAAAACCAAATGAAACATAAGGTAAAAGTTTTAAATAAAGTATGAAAGACTGCCATGATCTTTTCTAACTGGTTTAGTTAGATAAAGGCCTAAATGAAAGAAATTGTTTCAGTAGTTTACTCTTTTGAAGCACACCATGATTATACATGTGTCAGTTAAGTGACGTATATGGGAGCAACATATGTCTGCTGCCCTAACAGATGCTTCCTTAACTATTTACGTATCTACCTCTTTTCAGAAAATCTGATTTTTTCCATTACATTTCTTAACTCTTCTTTTTTTTAAAAAAATTTCAGTAACTGTCTATAAGCAAGTCCACCAGTTTACATAAGCCCATCAGTATCAAGCACATTTTTACAGTTATAAAGCCTAATAGACATTTTAAAGAACAAAAACATCAGAAAGATAAATTTTAACACTGATAAAACTCAGTGATTCTTGAGTATGTTACATACTTGGCAAAATAAAAATTCAATTTAAAAAACTGAAAAAACTGGAAAGCAATGTAGCCTGATTTTGAACTTTGTTAGAACACATAAACTGGTGACAAGAACTAGAGCTCATATCTTAAGGAGGTTTTTGCAAGCGAAGTCTGTACCTTGGGTTAACTTCATACTGTCAGCATGCTGCGACTTTCTCACAATGGATCTCAAGAGAAGTGCACAATTATAGAGGACAACGAGTCATTGACTGAGCAAAATTTACACAGTTGCAAACTTTTAATTCTGAATGTTCTGATCCAATTTATACTGTTGTGATTCCCTAAAAAAAAAAAAAGGCATGAAACTGTAACTGAAACGATTTTTTTAGTCAGAACTGGTAACTATTTATATATGCATCTGAAAGGGGAAGCACACATTGAGACTGCAAGAGCAACACTACACATCCTCGTAAAATTATACATTAAAAAATTATCACATCTCTCAACCAAAAGAATCTAAATAAATTTTATGAACTACAAACTCTGGCTTTGCCAGACAAAGAAGGTTGAAGAGGAAAGATCCCAGAAGAACTGTGCCTAAAAAGCAGGCAGGAAGCAGTCCGTGAAGAGCCAGTAAACCGTAATTCAATACAGGCCCTTCACCAAGAAGGACAAGCACCACAACACAGGGAGGACAAAGTGGGGGAGCAGAAAATATGAGTCCAGAACTGATCCATAACAGGAAAATATGCTAACCATATTCTCATTTGAGATCTCGATAATCACTACTCACACAAGCACACAGAGGCAGTCTTCAAAAAATGCATAATCCCATAGGGATCCTACTGACTATACACTGTTGCACAGGGTTTGGTTTTGGGTTTCTTAAGATTATTCAAAGGTTTCTCAATCATTATTATACTGTAATTGCTGTAATGATACCAGGTTTATTAGGGTTCTTATGCTTTAGCACAGGTCTAGCAGCTCTACTGCCTATTTATACAGGAAGATTTTTACCAAAACCTTGGGTTACACACAGAAAACAAGACCTGCATAATAAGAAAAAATATCCCTATCTGGAAATAGCAGCATAAAGAGGGCAAGTTTTAGTTTAGCAACTCACACATTTAAGTCCAGCCTAGTGAAAACCCCTGATTATCATTTGCAGCATATCTGCACAACATAAAGACTGGCTATACACGTATTGCCACAAGCACAGTCTGAAAAGGAGGACAAGGGTACAGCAATATTTACAATGTCCCTGTGACCTGTTATACACATTGCTGTAACACACGTACTCTTTCAGTTACACTTACTCATTCAGAGAGCAAATGCTCATTTCTGCTATATGCATGCATTTTCAAGGATACTAAGTTCTTATATTTCTTTACCTGGACTTCCACAGGCCTACATGCCTACCTCTTGGCCAGCTGAAGTCAGAAGACAGCCATTTCATCTCAAGCAATAAAACTAAGTGGAGAAAGATGTGGGATAAATCTGGATCTTACAGCTGACACCCAAGACTTATAGCTGAGTCTGGGTATTAAGTCTCACTTGTAAAACACAAAGAAGTGGAGAAAATGAGTCATATATTCCTTAAATAAACATCTTTACTATTTTCACAGTAGTTTTAATGCAGGTGAACACACTAAATAAAATTAAAACCTTCACCTCACCTGAGAACATTCCTCTTGTAACACTTTCACTTTTAATTGGTTCACCCTTTTTCTCATGGCATAATCCTCCTCTACCCTTACAGGTAAAGTATCATCATTTACAACACAATGGTATTCATTCCTTAAGAATGAAGTTACAGCTAAGTGCTTTGCAATCCATTTCTAAAAATATTAATAAAGTTCCTATGGATACAACTTATCTCCTTAAGTGACACTCCCATTCAGAAAATAAAATAAAAAACAAGAGCACAAAAATACTTCTTCTAAGCATGTAACTCCAGAGCCATTTTCAAAAGAAATCTTGGGAAGATAGCTCCCTTTGAAAACTGTATTATATTTGAAAGTTGGGAATTCTGAACAAAATCCTGTAATTTGAATTTTATCCAACACTTCTAAATTAAGGATTTTCAAGAAATTTTCTACAGCTCTTCTTATACTTTATGTTCAGAACAGCACAATACATTGCATGCACATGCAACGCACTTCAATCTGGGCCTTGTTTGAAACTGCCTTTAAATGCATTATTTTGGAAGAAAAAAAAGGTGTGAAAACATACAGATTCAGTTTTACTAAATTAAGACCGATTTCAATTGTTACAGAAAGCACAGGCAAGTAATACTGTGTTGTATCATTTTAGTCATTAAGACCCCATATTCATTCACTTGGCCATATTACAGAATGCATAAGCCTTTTACGACCAAACGCAACCCTTAACCATCTTTCAGGCCAAATTGACCAAATTTATTCCTTTTTAGAGCAGCTAAGATAGTTTGATGTTTTTCAACAGAAAAATACCCCCCTCCAGCTGAAAACATTTTAAAATCTAGTCTGTTGGGATGCTCTAGTACTTGAATGCTGTGCAACAGTGACAAGTACAGTATGTTCTTGTCTTAGGAAGCCACTGTGTTCAATCACAATGAAGACCTGCTCAAATCTGCTTCAGCTGCAAGGCTCTGCACCACCCTGCTCGCATGCTACACTGAGATCGTGCAGGCTCTCTGCTGATCTACAACACGTTTCATCTTCTTGCACACGTGCCATGGTGCGGATATAAGCTTAGCCGTGAGATAGGTAAGGACCCATCATCCTAGGACTGAGAAATACTTGTCATTGTCTTAAATACCAACCAGTTGGGTGCTATCAGGAGAATAGCTAGAACACAGGGGAGGAGGAAACCAGAAGAGGAATTAGAGTTCAGAACAGGAACAGAAAAAGAAATTGCAGAAAGAAAGAGACAGATGTGTAAGAGGCTGATGGGAAAGCAGAGAGTCCCAAAGACACAGACACCACAGAATGCAGAGTTTCAGATCCCAGACCCACCCTTTCTGGATTTTCTCATTGTTTTGGCCAATGGACCAGGGACCACTGTCAAGATGTACCTCTATCCTCTTCTAATTAACAACACAGAGACTATAGAAAGAAAATGTGTCTAGCTAAGATGTTTAAATGCTACATAGCTAAACCGATTCTAGGCCTGTCTATTAAGGTTTGTATTTTTTTTTTAATAATGCTGAGGGAGCCACACAAAGATTTTCACAAGTGCCTTCCGCTTGAAATATTTCATAAGTCTATGGAGAAGTATTAACTATTCACAGCTGCAAATTAAATGAAGGTATTTCTGTTATGAAATACTAAGCCAGTGTCTCAGTTTCTGTATTTTTAATGCACGGCTGTCACTTCAGTGAGGCAACATAAAAATATAACTTTTTAAAAACATATTATAAAGCACTTCCATGAAACTGTAATGAAAAAATTGGAGAGAAAACATTAATCCTGTATTTACCTAAACTTTTGGATAGCATGAACTGAACAACGGGATTAAAAAAGAAAAACACCTCAGTGTGAGGACACCATGAATCCTCTCTAACCAATGAGACCAGAGTGCTCTGGGGAAAACACTATTTCATCAAAAACTGTGTAACAGTGACATGCATACGGAACCTGACTTAAGATGGGAAAGAAAACCTTCATTCCAGCATTCCTTGAATTCAGATTCCCTTGAGTTTGCAATTTTAACAGCCACTGAAGCAGGGTTTTATGTACTGATGGAGGGGTTTGTTTGCAAGAAAACTTCAAACACTCATTTAACAGTGACCTACATCTCTCTCAGTTTATGAACTGAAAATGAGAGAAGTCTGACATTGCAATACAAAAACTAAGCATCAGGAAGAACGATGAGGTGATCCAAAACTTTACTTTTCATTTTTAAATTGTTGGAGAAAAAATGAACCTCAGTGAAAAGAAGTGATGAAAGAGTAAGAAAAGCACAAAAAAACCCAAATAAAAACAAACCAACAAATCCTAAGAATACATAAGATAGAAAAAGAGAAGCATTCTGGGAGCACAGGAGACAAAAAAAGGCTACCTGGAGTGTCTTGCATTTACCTAAACCCCTGTCTTCAGGCAAAGATTTAGTTCTCAGCATCATGTGCCTATATTAACATTGAAAAGCCTTCATCACTTGATGGAACATAGCTGCTCCTCTCCAGGTTTATGTACTAACCCAACTCAAAGCTTCTCACACTAAGTGAAAAAAAAATTTAAACTTCTAATAACTAAGATTTTAAAGAATATTTGATATTAAAGTACCAATATGCGAAGAATATGACCGCTCTGTGTGACACACCAGCAGTGTGACACAAATTTCTATCACTTCAAACATCAAATTTAGATTAGATACTCATAACAGATGTGTAATTACAAGGTATCACTAGGAGTCCCATTCTTACTCAAGGAACACATTTTCATTAGTAATCTTGCAATCTGTAATTCTGATGTTTTGCTGATTTTATTTTGTCAGTTTGGCAGTTTCCACAGAAGTCAGACAGCTGACAGGAGCAGGACGTTTCCCATGAATAACAAGGCCTTGCTGTGGAACCCATTCTATTAGCAGCTGTCTTGTTCCAAGACAGCACCCTTACCATCCTTATTCTTACCACCACTGGACTCTCACCTCTGAGAGGAAAATAGAGAAGAGAGAGGAAAAAAAAAAAGAAAAGAAAGAAGCATAATGTGGGCAGAACCATGGCAGCTGCATTCATATGGAAGAAACACACCACCAAAGGGAGCTTTCTTTTGCAAACCAAGGCAAAATTTGGTATGTCTTCTGGGTTTGACACTACAAAGCATGAGGGCAACGGATTAAGCAAGACCATTTTCACTTTTTTTCCTGTTTCAGTATTAGTTTAACACTGGATTTAACAGCTGGATTATTTTGAATGGTCTTCATGCATAACAATTTCAGAAACTTACCTTCTAAGCCAAATCTGTCATTCTCTTGTGGTCTTATGCACCTTTTGCTTTTGCAGTAAAAACAGTAACAGATACTTTAGAGTGTCACTACAATTATTAGTGACTAGAAGTTTTCACAGAAAACATACTCGCCACCAAAATATCCGTATCTCAGAAGGATCAAAACATACCCACACAATTTTACAGCATGCCATGGCAAGGGCAACATTAGAGGGATGTGAGCTCATTCTGACCCTGTGTTAATCAATAAAACAGACTATCCATTCATTCTACAAGTTGCAAGTCAAAAAGGTAGATATTGAATAAACCTCACATAAAACTTCAAAGTTTTGCTTAATTAGACAGGAAAGGGAGGTTATGCCATCTTCCACAAAACTCTAAAGCTGTTCATAAATAGCAAGTTATATGATGAGTGTGGGATAAACACACTAACTTCATAAAGATAAATTATATTAATAGGACAATTAAGTGTTTAAAGTAAGAAGTGTGTCCTGATTCTCCACACAAAAATAAATGGTACATTCTTTTCACTAAACTCCCCTCACCTAACAACCCCCCGTGAACCTGGTGATACCAACATTTTCCTGACACAGTCCTGCTCAAACCAGGCCAAGAAGGTGATAAAATACCAGCTGCAGGACCTACTTCACGTTAGCAGTCTTCTCTTACCAGCGAACAAACAGATGACAGACAGCTATGGTGAGCAAACTCTGGGATACACTCTTAAAAAAATGGACTGGGCACAAAAATGCTGAAATACACAAGCAATGCATTATTCTTGTATTTGGCTCCCTGGACTCTTACTCAAGAAAAAGAGGAAGCAATACCAGACAGAACAGAAGAACATATTTGCTATAACAATATTGCATTTCTTCTCTACAAGTACAGTATTAAGTGACAGGCTAGGCCTGGGCTGACACACCAGGATCAGAACAACATGGCATGGTCTGCACAAGCTCTTCCTCTCTGGGATGCTTCTCCCCCCTTGCCCACCTTCTCCATGCCTTGCCTATCAGAGGTGCATGCCTGCCCCACCGGGGCTAGGGCACAGTCTCAGACTTTCTAAGCAAAGAACAAAATCTAAGCATGTGGAAACAGCACATCTCTAACTGCCCAAATATGTATATGTGCTGTTTGGCCTCAGGAAGGACAAAGGTAACCCATACTTTGCCAAGGGTAACCCTAACACTGAAGCTTAGGCTTCTGGTGTCATAAATACAAAGCTTTACATTTTCAGTCTTTCCAGATTACCTCCAGAGTTGACAAGAAAGTCTGAGGGCTGACAGTGCTTCCCCTGCCCCAAAGTTATGGATACCTGATGTAGACATTGCTAGAAAACTAAATAATTTGAATTGTTCAGATAAAACAATCATTAAAAGCATCTACAAAATTCTCATTTATTGTTAAAGATGCAACCTAATCAAGAGACTACCTGTTTGTTTAGTTTTACAAGTATCGATTTCTTCAGATCCCTTTGAATTAATTCTTCACTGAAGTACCAGATCTCTCAGGGAAAGAGAGGGACCTTGTAAAGTGAAGCATTTGGGGTGTCAGCAAACAACACTATAGAAAATTAACTTTTAGAAGGACACTAATAGAATAAAGAATGGTTGCCTTTGTTTTGGCCTCACACTTGAACATGAACTTTCAATCCTCTACTCTGAAATTTCAGCTGTGCTCCTAAGATAAAAGTATAGCACCTACTTCAAGAAGTGGTGAAAAATGAGAACCAAGTTACTCAGATAAAGCTGTAATTCTTGATAAATTTGATTACTGTCCCTTAAATTATTTACATATGACAAGTTTGTTCTGTACAGGTGTCATCCTATCAGCAAGACATGATGCATTTTATCATCTAATTTAACATGTTATTTGCAGCCTGAATTCAAAAAGCATGAGAAAAGCCATATTAAAGAGATCAAAACATTGCTAAGACTAAAGCAAGAGGTGTACAAGAACTAACAGAACAGTGTAATTTAATCATAAATGTCACCCTTCTTTTCAAGAAGATTTGAGTTTGCCCTCAAAGCTACATTAATATGATTAACATCTCGTTTTCACATCTGAAGCATCCACAGACTTTCAGAACTCTTACAGTTGCAGTGCAGAGCCAAATTAAGTAAGAGCTCTCTGAGAAAGTGCACATACCTGTGAGCAGGAATCCATGGAGCTTCTTTAGGGAAACAAATGTCTACTGAACTATATAGTACCTTTTCAACTGTTGTTTTGCTCATATATGCAGAGGATTAACATACTTCACCAAGCAAACGAGACATCTGATATTCCTAAAACTACTACTCGTTCCTAAAACAAAGCTACTCTTGGCCCATAGACACTGACAGAAGAAATATTTCAGATGTAAATACCCTCAATCAAAAATTATGTAGGATGTGTTCCACTTCATACCAGTGGGGATGAAGCCTCTAGGTGCTAACAATAAAAGATGTGTTACATAAGACTATGCACTTATTTTTAGAAGCACATTACAAAATTAAGTACTGCATTGGAATCTGTTGCAGAGCCATGGACAGTTACATCAATATGCACAAAGAACAACTGCTCAGTTGGAGCAGAATATTAGATTTGATTCAGACTGAACTTCTCTCCTGACAGTCCCAAAAAATACTGAACAATCTGAGACTATAAAATTTAATTTACATTCAGTAGATAAAGAAAAAACAAACCAGAACACAAAAAACCTACTAATCATAAAGACCTTTGCTATGAGCAGCAGAATTAATAAAAATTAGTTTCTTACAGGTTTGTTCTGTTTCTTAATACTTAAACCATGATAACTCTCAACCTCCTTATTTTCCGCATCTCTTTGTGACCTTCCCCCCACTTCAGGGAAAAGAGTTGTGGTACAGACACTCTGAAAGTCTGCATGTGCTCACAGGATGCCTGACCAGCTGCCATCCTACCGAATACATACCAGATCATGTCTGACTATCTTTTTTCCAAGAGGGTGCACTAATTTGAAATTCCTTCCTTCACCTAGATGCAATTTTCTGAGGTCTATAGGATCATAATTCGAATCTTAACTTCTCCTTCTGATTTAAGTTTCCATATAGAAGCATATTTATATAAAACATAAATTCAGTTAAATGCTTAACTTTTGAGTTAACTCAAAAATTAAGTTACCTATATATACTTGATGTATTTTAAATTTTTATGTTTCTTGGAGTTACAAACATAAAATAATCCATGAAGCACATTCTATCAACAGATTTTACTACCACCATTTATTCATTTGCAGCCTCTGTCACTCCTCTCCAGGCTCTCTCTCCTAAGTACATTAACACCAGGGCCTGTGGAGTACCTTTAGTCTACTAAGTTTTAAAATACACTGCTCAAAATGGTTTTGTTTTAATGACTGGACTCAGCAGATGCAGGTACTCATTAGTATAGAAAAGGCCAGCAGCTGTACACTGGAATACATTGTTTAGGGGGAGTTAAAGATGCCTGCTCTTAGTGAGTCAGCCCTGGTTACCAACCAGACCTGCACTTGGCCATCCCAGTATTCAAGACTTGCTGAACTCTTGCTATAAAACCTAATCCAGACTAGTGTGAAACTGAATCTACCCTGTGGACCCTAAAAGAACTGCCAGTAGCATTAAAAAAAAAAAAATCATTTAAACTACTTACGTATCTTTCAGAGACAATAAAAGATTAAGATCACAGCTAATACTAAGAGTTTGCAAATTCCGAATTAAAATACTAATGCCAATGAAAATACTACTTGCCATCAACCATATACTGCTGGTATTCACAACCACACTGACCTAAGGTAAGCTCAGAAGAGCACCAAACTCCTGAAAACAAAATTTTATCCTTGCAAGAAATTTGGATATTCCCTGTTCCAACACAGATGTCTCACAACTTTTATGTTCTTGCCTAACTAAACTTCCAGGAAACTGGGGGAAACAAAACTTGTATTTATTGTCCAAAACATCATCCTGAAAATGGCAAAGTTTCCTAAAAAAAAAAAAAATTTACTCCATACCACAGTAGCAAAGGGACCTGAATTTACTTCAACTTCCACCATGAAATAAAAAGTGATACTGACTCACTCTCATATGTAATGCTGATCTTAATCAATTTGATCTTGATCAACTTACTAGAAATGTGCATCCACATCCAGAAAATAAGCCAACAAATTAAGATTTCAATGTAAGGTACCTTTCTACTTTACAATGGTGCTTTTGACATGTTAGAAAAGGCATATCACACAGCAAAGTATCAAGACCAGTACCAACATTGCAATAAATGATCAAACACCTCATTAAAAAGATTTTTTGCATCAAACAGTTTTACAAGTGGACACAGTATCGCAAGGTACTTTAACATTCAGAATTGCTCATCATCTTGTCAGTCTTTCAGAAGTTGACATAGCTTACAGCTGATTTCTTTTTGAAAACCTTTCCGATTTCCACTTCTCCACATCACAACACGTTACAAACATTCAAGAGACAACCTTCTTCTAAACATTTTTTGAGCCTACTTGGTCATCATATAAAATACCTGCTTCACAGCTATTTTCCTGTATTATAACTTTTTCAAAAAATAAGTATTTATATGCAACAAGTACCTTCTCAAAAACCTCATCACTACTGAATGGTGTAAGACTTGAAGCATACACCCAAGCAAGTCCCCTACACAGCAGAGCAACAGAAGGAAGGTTGGCAGACATTTTTTCCATCATTACAGTTCTCTGGCAACATTTCCTTTACAAGAATAGTTTTCATAATTTGAATAAAAAATTTATTAAAAATGCTTACAAGGAATAGTAATTCTGCCCCAAACAATGCAAGGTTTTTGTAAGCTGGAAGGGAAAAAATACTATTCCACTGAAGCTCAAAGCAAAAACTCACATAGTCATATAGACTGCAAGACAAATACACAGTCCACTGACACAAGCATTAGTTGCTCATTTTACACCAGGACAGGCATCTTCCTACAACCCTTTGACAGAAAAGATAATACATGATATTATATTATCATTATCTGTGTTACAAAGACAGCCTTAGAAAAACTTGTTTGCCAAGATGTTGCCTACAAATCTAAACATCAACATTTTATAATTTAAAATAGTTGGCTGTAATGAGTCCGACTGCCTCTTTTTGATGCCTGAAAACTCCCTGCTATTGTTTCCAAATGCACACATACTTAGATTGCAATGAGAATACCGTGGACATGTCATTCTGAAATATGTAAGGACAAACAATACAACTGCCACCTACTGAACTTGGTATAGGGCCATTTTGGGGGGGTTAACATTGTTTTTTCTAACTATATGTATTAACTGCTACTTGTATGTGGTTCCACAGAAGTCTTGAACCAGACAAGTAAAACACACAAAACTATTATCCTCTTACCACAGACTAGAACTTGGCTATAAATTGGTTAAATTACTTACCCAGAGTAACCCATCACTTCAGCAGGTAACTCAGACAGAAAGTACGGTCCAACTCAATCCACTCGATTACTGTCTGCTCAGCGAGAGCAATGCAAAGTAAGAGTTTCCATTTTATGTACCACAAATACAGCAGCATTTATACCAGTTTTCAGTTTAAATAAACTACACCTTTTGACAAACAACTTGACCTCAGCAAACTATATTCAAACATCACTGATTGATCTCAAGTACATAAAAAATCTGGAAGCAGGATTTTAAAAATGCTTCTGAAATTCAATAAGCCAAAAAAACCCAGGAAAAAAATCCCAAGTGACATGGGGTAAAAAATAATACTTAAAAATATCCTCCCAAAAATTATCCCAAATCAAAAGGAAAACAGGAAGAAACAATGGTTTACTTACTACTGAATTTCTGATTAACAATTCTTGCATTACAATTTAATAAGAGAAGGATGTGTCTGAAAAAAGTCTTCATTATAATCAAATTTTAACCTACCAACATCATCTGAAAGGAATCCTCCTAGGAATTGTAGAGCTGTGAAATTATACATGTTAGCACTGCAAAAAGCAATCAGATGGCAGAGTAACCAAGTGAGGGGGAAAAAAATAATGCACATTTTTCTGTAATGCTAATGATAACCAATGCTACAGCAAGACAAATGAGGGGTTCTCAGTAACCCCTTTGGGCGAGAATCACTTACACCTTGACTTGGAGCCTATAACACAACCAGACCAGAAGATGAGCTAGTGCACACCACCACAACAGAAATATTCTATTTTATGAGAATATTAAAAATGAAAGATAAAATATAAATGATAAAATATAAATGATCATATAAAGATAAAATGATAAATGATAATATGAACATTTTATGGTTGGGTTTTTGGTTTTTTGATTAGGGTTTTTTTTCATTTTTGCATATACAAACAAAAATATTTTTAATCCTATGTAAGAATCTCTTGCTGATTAGCACAGACCATGGCTGGTATACACACACACCTGCTCCAAAACCAAAATAATTCCACAAGGACAATTTAAAATATCCCACTGTGCAGTATTTTCATTTGATACAATTCTTCCTACACTATTATAATGCTCAATAAAAGCATAGTAAACTGTGAAAATACACCATCCATGCTGAAAACTCTCATGCACAAAGTTTAACCATCAACATGTGAGCAGGTGCTTTTAAGTCAATGAGACTACACACAAACTTTCAGGTGTTCATATGCTTTTCCAGGAGCCTGGGTCAGGAGACCAACAAAACACACACAAACATTGCACCTAATGTGCTAAAGCATACCTGGAAAGAAAAAAAAGCGGGGGGTGGGGGGGGGGGAAAGGCCAATTCCGTTCAGGAAAGACAACTGAAACAAGCTGTATTGAATTGTTCAGTGCAGTGCATCTGAGACATGAATTTCAAGCAAATATATTAGCAGATTTCTGCTGTATAGCAAAATGCTCACATACATTTTTTTGCTTATTTATGTCTCAAAAGCTCAGATAAAGCAAAGTTAACCTAAGTTCAACTTCTATGCTTTTCTCAATCCTTGAAATTCACATACACACTGTATTAACAGTAATTTTTAAAATGAGAAAAACTGTATAATTTACAGAGCAATCATTTAAATCTGTCATAAAAAATATTGGTTTGACTTCCTAAAGTACTGTACTCCTAGAGAAACTGGTACAGGGCTTTCTATTCAAGCTAACATTTATAAACAAACATAACAAATGTGGCAAATATTCTGCCAAGAATTTAAGAACTTTTCTTTTTTTTAAGAACATATTTTTTTAAGGCACCTTTTAAGAATGTGTATTCAAGCACATCAGAGCTTTAAAGAAGACATAATTTTAAAAAGTTAGATACAGGCATCTACTTCCTTTAGAACAAAATTCTGTACTTGGTGCACTGTCTATACTACCTCAGAAGAAGACAAGCTATTCAACATTTCTCTTCAGTTTCCAGACAAAGTCAGAAAGCCAGGTGATAGAAATCTCTATTTTAATTCAACTATGGTGTATTTTTAAGTTCTATTCACTTCTTGAGTCCATAAAAAGAAGGAGGTGGAAGATATTTTTGAATAAACAAAGTTATGATACAAGGCCCCTTTAAAGCCATAATGAGGTTACAACTTAGCAATTACTACACAACAGACCTTGCACTAACTTGAATATTAGGGTAATTTTTAAGAAAGCTACAGCAGAGGCTAAAAAAGCAATGATCCTGATTTCAGAGTTAATCTCCATCTAGACAGAAATGCATTTAGCAATATAAAAAATATAACAGATATACTTTCTGAGATCTACCAGTCCACTGCAGGCACACAGAATTTTCATATGAAGTGACTGAGGTAAAGACCAGGATTTTCAGGTGAAAACAGCCACTTATGGGACAATTTTTTAGCATCAAACTTCAGGACACACTAACTGCCCTATTTTTTCCACTAAATAACAATTATCTAAAATTAGATCCTGTTACAGAGAATTCAAATCAGTTTGTTGTAATATAAATTTCTGGGGTTTCTTTATTTTCATTTTTTAGCCAAGAGCTTTTCTTTCATTTGTTGATAGAACTGACACACAAATGGGTTGCAATAACAACGACTACTTTGACAGCAATATTAAGTTTCTAGAAAAGATGTGCAGACAAGGTTTATCTGCTACTACACTCTTAGCTTTATCAACAGCTTCCTGAAAATGAAACGGAAATACACTTGCAAGTCAAGTCAGTCAGCTCTTGATAAGTGAGTATTCAAATCCCTTTCTAAAATGAGAAGCAGTCAACGCCTTGATGTTTAGCATACCAGCTGAATACTCAACATAAACAACAGTGGAAGTTGGTGGCAAAAAGAAGAGAAAAAAAGGCATGGGACAGATACATCGTGTTCAAGATCACAAAACTTGAGTTGTACTCTATTAATATGTTATTGTAAGAGAACTCAAAGTACATCAACACATACACAGCAATTCTTCCAGGTCCAAAGAAAGATGCCTTTGCAATAAAAATGTGAACAATTATTTTGCTTTTACAGGTCTTGACAAGTCTTAACAGTCTGAAACAAACCCAAGTTTCCCAAAACATAAAGTTTTCCAATAACGGATATGACAGCAGGTTTGATCATCTTAATCTCTCTTTCCCCAGCTGAAGAGTTAAGACTAGCAGCCAGTCACCAGCACCAGATGTTGCTGCTGTGCAGGCACGCAAGAGTCTCTCCTTCACACACTCATGTCACATGCGCACACACGTATATATATATTCACGAAAGATACACAGAAAGTTCTTACCCTCCCCTGGGGATAAAACAGTGCAAAGTTGGAAACAACTTTTTCCCTGATAAAAGAGACAGCAGAAATGAAAACATGCTTGTGTTAGATGTGAATAAGCAGCAGAAGCAACTGACACCTTACACAAGCATATTTCCATTTTCCCACATTACAGAGCCTTCAAAACAAAGTTACTTGTAACTTCACCAAGAAAAACCCACCCTAAAACCGAGAACACCCATTAGTTGGTACCTCGTTTTCACCAGGAGCACACGTACACCAACTAGACTGCTAACACTGACCCTTGCATCTTCCCCCACCGCCCTACTGTCTCTCTCTTATCCCTAACCTGTCACCCTGTGCCACCTCCTCTCCCAGCACGGGTCAAGTTCACGCCAGAGTTTGTCATCGCCGCCCAAGCGGGCCGGGGAAGGCTGGCTCCTTCCTTCGGCCACCGCGCTCGGTCCCTTTCAAGTTTGTTTTACACACACGTCCGAGGGAAAGCCAGAACCTGTTTACACACCGCCTTAACCGCCGCCAGGAGGAGAGTGAAACAGGCGCAGGCAAAAAAAAAAAAAAAATTATGTTTCAACCGAAAGCCAGCCAGCAGCACCCCCGTCTCACCCCCTTTCTCCGCCCGGGGCCCGCGGCGCAGGCCGCACGGCCGCTCGGCGAGGCGCGGGGCCGGCGCAGCCCCGGCCGTGGGCGGCAGGTTCCGCTG